>BSBK01003667.1:600000-960000 GCA_027943335.1 Chamaecyparis obtusa | reverse complement strand
CCGACTACTGTTGACTCTTTGTGTGCCTTGACCAATGGCTCTCCTGTCCTATCCACTAAGAAGTGTTGATTATGGGCATGTTGCCCCCTATCCTCTGGCTACTGCCAGCCCCTATACCTAAACTCCCACTAGTCCCTGACCCTGTGGCCCCTGAGCTACTCAGACGCCTATAATGTTGACGTCGCTCGATGGGCACTGTTGCATGATACATGCACCTGTACCACCTGATCTACTTGCTCATCCTAAGGAGCTCTCTTTGGAGGTGGGATACCTCCCCTGATCGATCCTGAGAACCCCATGTAGTAATGTCCACCATCCTCTATTGGATGACCATGTCCCTCTCCCCTTGTAGACGGTCTCACTCTGATCACAGATCATCTCTATCCCTCTCAGTTGATCCCTCTCTGCCAACAACTCATCCCTCTTCCTCTGCAAATGATCCCTCTCATCAATAGTCATCAGACCCTCTCTTATCAAACTGTCTCTCTCCCCTCTCAAACTATCCTGTTCCCCCTGCACATCCCAGATCATCTGACCAATTTGATCATATGTAGCCTATAGGGAGGCCAAGCGCCCTACTAAATCATCCCCCCTTCCTCCAGATGACCCAACTCCTATGGCTAGTGGTGGCCCTGCTGATGGTGGTGGCCTTGCTGGAGGTGGTGGCCCTGCTAGTGGTGGTGGCCCTATAGGTGGTGGTGGTCCTATGGGTACCTATGTTATAGGTACCTACATTGTGTGTGCATGTCCTCCCCCTTTATCTCCTCCTCCTCCATCTCCCCCCATCCACATCCATGTCATCTCCTCCCCCCCCTCCATCTCTACCTCCACCTTCGGCTTTGGCTCCACCTCTCCCTCTCCCTCTCCCTCCTCTCCTCCCTCAACCCCTATATAGGGGTGCTTCTCCCTCACCATCAGGTAACCCTAATCTCCCCACTACTCTTGATGGCTGAAACCATCCATCATAGGCAAGGCTTGCTCCTTGGATCTGCTGCTCCGCCCACCCAGTCCCACTGAAATCGTTGCATGGCTAGGTACTCAGCCACCAGTCCTACCCTGTCCTGTGCCCGCCCAAACTCAGTCATGCACTCTCGTGTGGCTCATTGATACTACTGTGTTGGCCCTGGCACATCCTTTCTAATGCAGGGGCATCCAAGGTTTAGGCAAGGGCATTCTGTGTCCTCAGCAAACTGCATGGAGTGTTTGTGTTTTGGTCAATTTTACTCGGTTGCAGCCTTGACTGACGGTCTTATTTATTGAAGGAAGCTCAGTCACTGAAGGAACTTGGCAGTCTCTAGCGCTCGGTGAAATTGTTGCTTGGTCATTCCTGTGGTGCTCGGTGATGCCTGGCATGCTCGATGATTTTACTGTTGCTCGGTAGTTCTGACTTACCGATTGTAGTTCTGTGTGATTTGTTGAGCCGACTTGATGAATTAATTATTGGTAGCCATTATATTGGTTTGACATGCAGAATTAAATGTACGTATACATTTGTAAGCCAACTTGTATGGCATTTAATTATTGTTTTGGGGAGTTAAGGGTTTCATCCAGCTGACTTGTGGCTGATGATTAGTATTTAAGGAGGGCTTGGTTAGATAATTAGAGAAGGGAGAGAGATCAAGGAGAGGAAAAAGGGCTCATGACTTGGAAAACTTAGTAAGTTAGATCGGAGGTTCTGAAAGCTGAAGTTGGTGAAGTTGTGGAAAAGTTCTTGATGTTCTTGTAGATCAGATTGTAATCTGATAGTTCTTTGTAGCAGAGCTAGGGGTTGCATACTTGGTAACAAGGAGATTGCTTGGAGGCTTGTGAGCTCAAGTTTAGATCTGCCTTAGGGTTTCCATCAGCTTCTGATTGTCTTCAGAATTGAACTAGTTGAGATTGTATTGGATCTGGTTGTGGATCTTGCAAAATTGTTTTCTGATTGTAATTGGCCCTAACCCAAAAGGCCTTACAACTGAGCATGTTAATGAAAATCAGTGTTGAACAATTACATTGTGTTGCATTGTTGAGTAATCCACTATGTAATTCTTTTGGCTACAAGGTTTGGACTTTCCTTCATTGGATCCACCATCCTTGACTGCATTACTTTCTAAATCCAAACTATCATGTGGCCCTATCTGGCTTATATTGCTCCATAATATACTCCCATCTCCCTATCAAGAACATCAGTAGTGGGGTATACGGCAGCTCCATGTCATCCTTTTCCCATCGTGCGTGACCTAGATATGGTCGCTAGGTGATCCCATCCCAGATCTTGTCAAGTGTCTCCACCTCCCTGGTATGTCACTAGATCTCCCCAACTGTAAGTTATAGGCTCCTATGGTTGTCTGTCAACTCAACCTAAGGGCTGCAGCATGGCTATGTGCTCCCATGCCCACACATGTAGGAGAGATGTGAAACCAAAGCTCCTCCCCATGGTCCCTGCCCCATAATAAACCATCTAGTGCAGATCTCTATACATCTTCGCTAACATGAGTGTCCCTAAGGCTATTGGGACCCTTGCATCCACAATCCACATGATCCCTGGGATCAGTGCCAAAGTCGCGCATGTCCCTCATATATTTGGGGCAATGTACCCCGATACCAGTCCGCACACAAAAAAGTATATTTGTCATGTCGTCGTTGTTGCTACTGCATGGTGCGCCAAGGCTAACTGCCCATGACGCAACATAGGTAACACACCTAGCCCTAGTAATGGAGCCACCACCTGCAGCTGTGTATGATCCCACCACCACTGGTGTAGCTTAGACTGGTAGCCAAAATATCTGGTAAATGTCCTCCAGGGTCCCTGTCATCAACCCAGTTGGCAAGTGGAAAGTCATTGTCTCTAAATGCAAACGCTCACAAAGCACTGTTACTAGTGCCATAAATGTATGTCTTCACGACATCTGCACCAAGTAGCCTAACCTGAGTGCATTCACCGACACCCACTCTACTGGAGTGAACCGCTCTCCAACTGCCAAGACCGAGGCATGTTGCTCTAGGGTAGTCAGTAGATCCACGGACCACTGCACCCAAATCAAGCCAAAATGTCAGGCTTTCTTCTATAATAAAACCTATTTTTCTTCCCTCATTCCCACCACCTACCCTTCTCCCTGCCTTCCCGCAAATTTCCCTATCCCCCTGTTCCTGCAAACATTCCCTTTCCCATGTTCCAACCATCACGGGATTCCGTTGGTCTCCCATTCCACCTTCGGTGCGGGAACGCATTCTCATGCCACCTATCTACCCCCCTTCGCTCAAGAATTTTCTTTTTTGGCATCCCGGTGCATTTTTCTCTGGAAATGCAATCCGACATGAATGCCTTGCGCGATCGCAGTCCTGCCACAAATTCCCCCCAGCCCTAGGATTTTTGTGATCCTGTGAAATGTCCTATGACCTCCCCCTTCCCCCCTTCCCTATATTTTTTTATGGGAACACATTCCTGCAAGCGCAAGTGCATTCCCACCGATTTGATGCTTGGAAGATCGCTTGTTTTCCAAACAAAACATGTAATAAATACTATATAAACTTAATGAAAAGGTACTTTTTTTCAGCCTACCTATCGGTCAAGAGCTCCATGACGCCGAACAAGTCACATGATCTCTGAATGATGAGTTGATCACCCTCTCTCTGTCATCTCATCCTCGCTTATCAGAGCTCCAAATCTCAATTTATAGGCTCTAAAGTGTGCAAATGACTTCTTTTTGAACCCTCCAGCCCTTATTAAGGCCCTTTCGAGCCCTAATTTTCCATCCTAGATGCCTTTTCACCCCTTGTTTCTTCCCCTCACATCATCTCTTGCCTCCCATTTCCTTTTTCTTCTCATTTTTTCATGATCGTCTCCCTTTCTAGCCTATAGCATGCCTTCTTCACCTTTTTCCTTTCAAGATGCTGATCGGGCCCCTTTTTCTTTTCCTACCGCCCTCTCGAGGGGGCATCACCCAGTCTAACATCCTGACATGTAATCTAGAGCATTTTCGCTACCTAGTCTGTTCTTCATGTCATTTATTATTGCTAAAAACATCTTCAAAATACTGTTATTTTAACACTATGTCGAAGAGGGGAAAAATGTAGACACCTAAATTTGATTACATAATTTAGTAATCTTATTTAGTTTTTCTCCTAGGACATCCTATTAATTAAATATTATTATTTGGTTAATTCATGTCATCCCTGTTGTGGTTGATGAAAAACAACCCACAGCTCCCAAGAACACCTATTCACAAACATCTGTTACAGAAAGAGAGAGAAGCAAACTGTTAGAGTAATTATACTTTACACTTATTAATTAAATCACAATGTTTAATTAATTAAGTTATTTATTACTCTGCTTACTTGAGCTATCTCTTAGGTGCATTATAATTAATATCTTTATTAATTATAATGTACAACCTAGCTTTTTCCTTTTAGGGTTTTCGTTCACCTTATAGGTTGAGCTCTTGTAATTATTTTTCATTATCTTGGAATACAATTTGCTCTCACTCCACTGAGATTTTCCAAGCATTTGTTTTTTGTCTCTTTGGCTTCCTTTCAACAACAGGTTATTTGCATGCAGGTGTTCTTGGAGATCTATGAAGTTGGATTTCTCAACTTCTACATGGTATCAGAGCTTCCCTACTGCTGCCTAGTTTGAGCTTTTGGAGCCATGATTCAAAGACGAAAGCCACAACTCCTCTAGGTTTTTTTTTCTATTATTTTTTATTGGATCTGGGGGGTCTCATTTTTTTGGAGCACTTTGGGCAAAAACCAACCTCACGGTTGCTTCTGGATTGCCCAAAAACCCCTATTTTCATATAAAACTTGACCTATTTGGCCTTCAAGGCATCTAGGAGAATTTTTCGGGCCTATTAGGGTTGTACAAGCTTGAAAACTAGGAAAAAAAATTTAAAAAACTCAAAAAAGAGCCCCATGGGGCTCTTTCCAGAGCGTTCCACCACCACACAACCGTCATGCCACCCTGACACTACCGTCATGCCACCCTCGCACCACCGGCCACCATCACCTCTACCCAGCCACCGTGCACAGTGGTGACATCATTGCTGATGTCACCTGCCAGATTTTTTTCTAGCCGTTTTTTTCAAATTTTTTAGCAACTGAATTTTTTTCTCGGTGAATGGAATTTTTTCCATGTCGGTAGTCATTTAACGTTCATACGACCATCAAATTTTTTGTCATGACTAGTTTTTTCTAGAGAGCTTCTTTTTGGAGGCACTGTTGGTTTTTCGGCCGTAACTTGTGCATACAGTGTTCATTTTCAGAAAATGAAATATCGTCGGAAAGCTCTTTCCAAGATGGAGACAATGGTGCTAGTTTGATTTTATTATTTGGTCATTTGAGTTCTCTTTTTTGGCATCAAAGTAGAAGCTTCTATTTCCTCCATCTCTGCATCTGGCGTCCAGGTTTTCTTCTAGTTCTTTGTGCTTTCTATAGTTATTTCTTTGCTGTAAAGGGGATAGAATTATACATTGTGGGGGGGTACATTTTATTTCTATAATTTACTTCATAAAAGACCCTTCTACTTCTATCTACTTCTTCTCTCAATGTTGGACCCCTCTCTGGCCCGACTGACACCACACAACTACCACACTTGGAAAGGACAGATGACCATATTACTTATGGCAAAAGGGCTATGGTCATGCCTCGATGAGGCTCAACCAATTCTACAGAGGCCTTATGAGGCTCTTATGCAAAGAAATAGGATGGATGAGGCAATGGGCCTCATTGCACTGAATATTTTAGATGGGTTGTTGTTCCACCTAGATGGTTTGACCACACCTAGGGCTATGTGGAACAAGTTTTCCACCTTGTTTGGCACAATGAATGAGTTCAGGGTTCTCTAGATAGATGCAGAGTTCACCTCCTTGGTACCTAAATCATTCACCAACATTGAGGACTTCTTGATGAAGTTCAAGTCTCTTTGATCTATTTTACAGGTTTCTGGAAAGACGAAGTCAGATGATGAGTGTATATTTCTGATACTCTCAAAGCTTTGTGGCCCTTATTAGATTTTCACTTCTACCTTCTACTCCACTATGGATGCACTGGGTGCATGACATGGTATGCCCTCTTTTGAGACTTTTTGTGACAGGTTGACTCATGAGCAGTCCAAGCTCAATTATATGGATTCACTTACAAGTTCACAGCCACAACCATTGCTTGCCAAGACACCTTAGGATACACAGAAGCAGAAGCTGAAGCAGATATCTGATTCCTCTTCTCAGCACTCTACTGGCCCACCATCTTCTTCTAAGAAGGAGAAATAGAAGACTGAGAGCCCTACATGTTCATATTGTTAGAAGGGACCTCATGATGAGTCACATTGTTTTTAGAAGAGATTTGATGGCTATGAGAAATAGATTGCAGATTTGCAAGCTCTTCTTCAGAAGAGCACTATTTCCTCTCCATCCTCTTCTACCTCACAAGGGTCTTCTTTTCAGTCTTTTGCCACATCTTTAACATCTAGACAAGATTTTGGATAGGGCCATCCATTACGAGCATCCGTTGCATCCCCTTCACAGGTCCCTTGGATACTGGATTCAAGTGCTTATCACCATATGGCATCTTCTCCGGAGATCTTCTCTTCTTTTGAGGCTTCTCCTATTCCTCACATTCTCATGGGGATAACACTATTATGACAGTCTGCGGGAAACATTCTATAGGCATTCAAGATGGCACATTCAATGATGTATTGTATGTTCACTCTTTGTTTGCAAACCTTCTCTCAATTTATCAAATTACACTCAGTAGGTCAAGGAAGACAGTTGAGTTCATGTCTGATTCAGTCTTCATTCGGGATAGTGCAATAGGAGGCATTGTTTCTATAGGGACAATTGATCATTCCAACCATCTCTACACCTTCTCACACTTTGGTCCACCATCTCCATTATTGGAGCACTGCTCTCCTTTTACGTGAGAGCATCATGTGGGGCAGGCAAGTCACTTGAACCTCTGTGTTGCTCCTCAGACCACTTCTGTGATTGCCTCACCACATCTTGTTGAGGTTTCCTCTTTTCAGCAAGACTTTATTTCAGCACTACCAGACCCTCCATCTCCATTCATCGAGCCACTAGGTGCAATTGTTGAGGATTCTATAGAGGACATTCATCTCCTCTTTTATGACAGTTTCAGTACACCTGTTGCACCACCTACATTGGGGATTCCCTTTCAGGATCCTTATGTCTACTCCTTTGAGCATCAGCTTGGCCTTCCTGTGACACCTCATCTTTCGAGTTTACCTCTTTAGTGTTCACTGCCTTTCACTCCTTTGTCTTGGAGTCATGGTGGTTTGCTCATTGATCCAGGAGTTCTTTCATTTCAAGAGGGCTTTGGTGCCTTGACCCTCTCTCACGGGGGGGTTGGCAGAACGCATAGTACTTATGGCCTTGAGAGAGTCTCTTGAAGTCATTTTTTTGTCTTTTTCTTTCTTTTATATCTCTTTTTGGAGAGGATTTTTTCCCACTGGGTTTTCTCCTTTGTCTCCAGTTTACAGAGATTTCCTTGTATTGGGTACCTGATCAGGCCTTGTTGCTGGGACCCATTTCTTGCTTTCATAACTGTGCTAGGTTAGCTTACCTCCTGAGCTTCACTTAAGGGGGGGTGTTAGAGTAATTATATTTTACACTTATAAATTAAATCACTTCAGTTTAATTAATTAAGTTATTTATTACTCTACTTACTTAAGCTATCTCTTAGGTGCATTATAATTAATATCTTTATTAATTATAATGTGCAACCTAGCTTTTTCCTTTCAGGGTTTTCCTTCACCTTATAGGTTGA
The DNA here is from genome assembly GCA_027943335.1 of Chamaecyparis obtusa. NCBI lineage: Eukaryota > Viridiplantae > Streptophyta > Pinopsida > Cupressales > Cupressaceae > Chamaecyparis > Chamaecyparis obtusa. Next base: position 952,242 of record BSBK01003667.1, on the reverse strand, counting down.
ACTCTTGTAATTATTTTTCATTATCTTGGAATACAATTTTCTCTCACTCCGCTGAGATTTTCCAAGCCTTTTCTTTTTATCTCTTTGCCTTCCTTTTAGCAACAGGTTATTTGCATGCAGCTGTTCTTGGTGATCTGTAAAGTTGGATTTCTCAACTTCTACACAAACAACTATGGAGACCTAAATGTATGGATCCACGAGAGAGGAGAAATCCTTCATGTGAAAAAACAAAAGTTACAATCAATAATGAAAATGTCAGAAAAGGTTACATGTTGTTATGAGATCAATTCTTATAAAAGGAGATCAGAAACCCTAGGTTGCATAATAATAATTAATAAAGCTATTAATTATTATATGCCTAAAGTTCAGCTTAAGGTGAAACAAGTAATAAGTGACTTAATAATTAAATCAATATGATTCAATTAATAACCAAACCCTTTATTACTCTAACACCCCCCCTTAAGATAAACTTTGGGGGAAGCTAAAAACCTAGAAAGAACTACTGAAAGCAAATGGGGCCTGGAAACAAAAGGCTTGATCAGGTACCCAAGTCCAAAAGAGAGTCTCTACAAAGCAGAGAAATAGAGAAAACCACATGAGAAAAATTGTACTCCAAAAAGAGACAAAGACTATTCTAAAGGAATGAAGAAGCCTCCAAAACTAGGAATGTTCTAGAAAGTAGGAACAAAGATGAACATGTACAACATCACTCAAGCATGAAACTGCAAACTCTGTCAAGAAGAAACTGGTGATCTGAAGATCCTCCACAGAAATATGACCAGGTATAGAAGACTCTAATCTACATGAGTGCCCTCAAATAACACTACTTGAATTAGGAGGCAAACAAAGGCAAACACCTGAACTCAAAGATACAGATGGCATAAACACCAAAAGCTTAAAGAGCTAATCAATCAAAGCTGGAAGACTGCATCCAAAAAATAGAAAAGAAAAGAGTGTCCATATGGTAAATGATCCATCTCACCGAAATGCATAGGTATCCAACCACTACAACCGCCTAGTACATAGAATCAAATACTGAATACATAGCTCACACTATTGAACCAAGGAAGTAGTAGAACCAATAGTAGAAACCCCCCCATACTGTTGATAAGGGAGTAATGACAAGTACACTAAAAAGATCATCCAATATGAACTGCATGATGAAGAAGAATCTGAAACATCGAATGTGCAGAGAGAGTACAAACACATATAGAGATACCTAAGGCTAATGTCGTTGGAGGAATTCTCACATGACAAAAGAAGATGGCAAACATCAAAACACCCCAGCACTTTATAATGGAGTGCGGGTACAAAGAGCATGAACATGTGCAAGATCTCATACATACAATAGAATGACACTTTATCTCTGTGCATGTGCATCAAATAATGCTACAAAAGTGAATTATATACTGCTCAAAGAAGAGCGAAAGGCTACTGAAACAAAAGAACAACCTGTTGGTGCCCAAAAATGATGGATTTGCTTTTGGCCAAATGACAGGTATAATGGTGATGTACCACTTATACCTCTACAATTTTGGCTTTAATCAAGCCAAGGCTGGTAGGCCTAAATTCACTTTGAACTATCAAATTCTCTGTGTCACACTACTACGTACACAAAACAAAATTCCTCCAAAGGTGGTGAATAATCCTTTGAGGAAAGCAACAAATCTCTTGAAAATCTCTACTCTATAAAACCTGACTAAATGGATTATACTAAAGACTGAAAATTAATGTTTTTGAAATAATGATTTAATGATCTACAAACTACAAATGAACTAATATAACAATTTCCAATTAATGATTAGATTAGTACCTTCTAAATACTTGGGTTATAGAGTCAAAACACTTTCAATCATATGTACGATCAGAGATGGTTTTAAAAACTTTCTTTAAGAAGACAAGACCATCACTTCACAGGCTTCCACTTGACTTATAATTCAAATCAATATATATAGCTAATCTTATCGAATTTAACTCAAATTAAGAGACCGATAAAAATAAGAGAAGATACACAGATCTTTCAATTGATATTTAAACTATATATTGATTTTAAATTATGATACTCAGGGAATTCAACATAGTGAAACACTCTATTTAATAGAATATTTGAAAGACTAATTGAAAGCATACAAATAACTAATAACTACAAATAAAAGAAATGGCACTTATATTTACTGATGTTGAAAAATTGGTACATAAGAGTTCATAGTTGCAGTTGTTTATCAAATTCTATTCTATGAAAATCTATCTTGTATTGTCTTGTATATTTATATTTTACATTATGTATATATACATGTTTGAGTGGCTTTCACACCTCTTTAGGGTGAAAAGACACACCCTTATTACAAATTATTTTGAAAAAATAATAAACTAACTAAAAAATAACTACCTAACTTTCGGATTTGGGTCTGGTCGAAAAACCAAAACACTTCATGGAAAGCTAATATTTTGATTTCTCGAACTGGATCATTTTTAGATTTTTAAAATTCGGCCATCTTCAGCCTCTGTCGGCATCATCTTTGAAGCAAGTTGAAATTCCAACATTTTCTGAAGGCTTTGATCATAGAATTTTGATTATTCCTGTCACAGAGCTTCCTTTCTTAATTCCTCATATTTTAATTGAAAATTAATATAATTTTTTATCCTATTTCATGTACTCCATTAATTATTGGGCATGGAGTTTAAGAGGCCATTTTTTAGGGTTTTATCACTATATAGGACTCCAAATTTTGCCCAAAATTTAGAGCTCCAACAAGCTCTTTCGAGGGACGTATGCTCTATGTGAGCATAGCAAGATTCCAGCTATCTCTGGAGAAGCAGACCAAGTATCCATACTAATTTGATGCGAAGTAAAATTGGGTGGCCCCAGGCCCCCCAAAATTGAACATTGGCCTTTTCCTCTATCGAACACTTGATTTTGATCATGCAATAACTCCCTCCTTGCTGCATTGGGTGCATCTTCCTTACGAACAATTTGCATTATTTCATCGATGTGGTCCCTTGATATTTGACCTTTGTTTCATCTTTGAGGAATCATTAAGTGCATCATGAATTTTTTTGAATGTAGGATCTCTATGTACTAGACCAGTTATATGATCAAAATGAAATTTCTTTACTTGGACAACTTCTTGCTCATAATTTTCTTTTTCTTTATACTCCATATGTTGTTTCTCATCATAAAATAGTTTTGAAGATAACTTATATTTAGGAGACATTACTATACTTTTATCAAGAATCTGATTAGATAGGATATTTGGAAAACTTTCAGCACTATTCCTCAACGCATTCTCCTCATTATGCATGGCTGATACCATCTTATCTTCACATCTTTCATACAACTTTTGTTCATAGGATGAACTGAAAGATGTCTCACCTCTTGAATACACTTCCCCACACATATTTTGAGTTTCATCATCCTCAAAATTATCATTAGGCCAGTTATCTTCATCATGATGTCGATGGATTTGATTGCATAGAAGATCTTCCTCAAACAACGGATTCATGAACATAGAGAACTTGGACGCATCTTCCTTTGTATTCTCTTCAAACAATGGGTCCAAGGTCATAAATAATTTAGGCATACATCCATTAGAGCTTTCATTTGGATCATCAAGTGTTTCATCAACAAGACTAATATCTTCAGTAACATTATTTCCTGAAACTTCCTCATGTTCATGCAGTTCTATTTCATCTCCACAATTTGATTTCTCTTGAATATGAGCCGATCCATCAATCTCATTACCATGGTGGATTGAGAAAAAAAATGGACCATTCTTTTCAATGTGTCTTCAGTATTCTATGTCTAATAATGCTGAAATCTCTTCCACACGAAGAAGATCCTCTTCCTCATTTTCATATTCACTAATGTTTGATATCATACAAGTATCATCATGGAAAATATTTTCCTCAGATTGTCCAAAAGAATCTTCTCCATTCAAATATAAAACCTCACTTGACTCATATGTTATTTCAGTTCTGCACTCTTTCTCCTCTGCAACTAGTTCATTATTCATAAGTTTGAGAAAGGTAAGGAATTGATGATCATATAAAAGACCTAGTTCTCACACTTTGTAGAAAATATTAGAGGATGTAGGTCTACACTCTGAAGGTATTTCTTGATAGATATTAAACATCCTTATGAAGAATTATACTGCAGATTCTTTTTCTTGTTTCTCTAAGTTCAAAAATGCGTCCAAAGGGGATATGTAATTTGGATCTTCTTCATCATCACTGAGATTGCCATAAAACACAAGGCCTTGTTCAATTTGATCATAAGTCTCCTCTTCTCTATCTTCACTATCTTTTTCTAATATCTTAAAAAGTAACTTCAGATCAGGGTCATCTGGCGAGATTCCCAAGTTTTTGACCTTTGTCATTAATTCTTTTTGTGAAGGCATAATTGTTATAGGTATCCTCTCATATATATCCATTATCCTCAAGAATAAGTGTGCAAAAGACTCCCCTTCAAATCTCTCCAAACTGAAAAAATGCATCAAGTAGATACATACTATGATCCTCCTCCATGCTATAGCTTTGGTCTTCACACTGTTCATAATACATGTTATCTTCATCTCTCACATCATGGAATTCATATAGAAACCATTGTTCAAATTCTTTCCAAGATGAAATACTTTGTGTAGGTAACGATTCATATGCCTCTCTTACATTATCTTCTAATGTCCTGAAAAATAGTTTCATTGCTTGATCTTCTATACAAATCTCATAGTTCTCTATAAATGCATAAAATGCATCCAAATGTTCAACTGCTGATTCATCCCATTCTCCATGGAACTTTGGTACAAGCTGTGAAAACTTAGGGAGCAAATTAAAAGGAATACAATGGAAACCCCTGAGATCTAATGGCCTAATACCATCTAGAATAAATAGTTTTCTCTGAAATGGTTGTTTATTCTAATACATTCTGAATATCTGAATCGGTAGTAACTTGTTTCTTTATACATTAGGTTCTTGACAATAGAGTCACCACCTCTTTCAAACAAGAAAACTTTACTTATCCCCTTCTGAGTCTTCTTCCTCAGTAGAGTCACTAGTTGAAATCTTTTATTGAATAGAGTCGCCACCTCATTCGAGGAATGTCTTGCTTCTGGGTTCTTTCTTCTAGTAGAGTGTGCTTCCAAACAAACTAATATAACTACTTTCTGATTCTGATCTGTGAAATTTGAAATTCTAGGTAGCTTCACAATATATATTGTGAGCAACTCTCCCTAGTAGAGTCGCCAATCTTTTGGTGCCCAAAAATGATAGATTTTCTTTTGGCCAACTGACAGGTATAATGGTGATGTACCACTTATACCTCTTCAATTTTGGCTTTAATCAAGCCAAGGTTGGTAGGCCTAAATTCACTTTGAACTATCAAATTCTTTGTGTCACACAACTACATACACAAAACAAAATTCCTCCCAAGGTAGTGAATGATCCTTTGAGGAAAGCAACAAATCTCCTGAAAATCTCTACTCTATAAAACTAGATTAAATGGATTATGCTAAGGACTGAAAAGTAATGTTTTTGAAATAATGATTTAATGATCTACAAACTACAAATGAACTAATATAACAATTTCAAATTAATGATTAGATCAGTGCCTTCTAAATACTTGGGTTATAGAGTCAAAACACTTTCAATCCTACGTACGATCAAAGATGGTTTTAAAAACTTTCTTTAATAAGACAAGACCATCACTTCATAGGCTTCCAATTGACTTATAATTCAAATCAATCTATATAGCTAATCTTATCGAATTTAACTCAAATTAAGAGACCAATAAAAATAAGAGAAGATACACAGATCTTTCAATTGATATTTAAACTATATATTAATTTTAAATTGTGATACTCAGGGAATTCAACACAATGAAACACTCTATTTAATAGAATATCTATAAGAAAAATTGAAAGCATACAAATAACTAATAACTACAAATAAAAGAAATGGCACTTATATTTATTGATGTTGAAAAACAAGTACATAAGAGTTCATAGTTGCAGTTGTTTATCAAATTCTATTCTATGAAAATCTATCTGTATTGTCTTGTATATTTACATTTTATATTATGTATATATACATGTTTGAGTGGCTTTCACACCTCTTTAGGGTGAAAAGACACACCCTTATTACAAATTATTTTGAAAAAATAATAAACTAACTAAAATATATATACCTAACTTTCAGATTTGGGTCTGGTCAAAAAACCAAACACCTCGTGGAAAGTAATATTTTTACTAGAGATATGAAATTTGATTTTCCAAATTGGGTCATTTTTAGATATTTAAAATTCGACCATTTTCAGCCTCTGTCAGCATCATCTTTGAAGCAGGTCAAAATTCCAGCATTTTCTATAGGCTTTGATCATAGAATTTTGATTGTTCCTATCACAGAGCTTCTTTTCTTAATCCCTCAAATTTTAATTGAAAATTAATATAATTTTTAATCCTATTTCATGTACTCCATCATTAATTATTGGGCATGGAGTTTAAGAGGCCATTTTTTAGGGTTTTATCACTATATAGGACTCCAAATTTTGCCCAAAATTTAGAGCTCCAACACATCCTAAGATGAGCCATCCCTCAGAGGGAAGAGATCCCAGGACCTGTAACATCCAAGATATCCACCAGACTGCAAAAATGCAAGAATTTGAATAAAATGAACCTGGAGAAGAATCTGGAAAAATGACTCACAACACTGAAAATTTCTCTGAACAAGCTTTCCAATGATATATCATTTTCTGAAAATGGAGTCCGGATACGCAAGATAGAGCTCCCGGAGTGCAGAACAAAACATCTAGCTTTGATAGTGAAAAACACCATAAAAAATGAAAAAATAGAAAATCAAACCTGCAAATCTGGAAATATCTCGAAATCATCTTTTCGACAATATCTCGTTTGCCAAATTTCAACACCGTATGCTCAAGACATAAGCAAAAAACTAACAGCTGTGCTGGAGGGCCTAAAGAAGGTGTCTAGAAGGATCTGAGGATGGGGGATGTCAGCAAAAGGACAAAATCACACATGAAACCATTAGATCTGATAAAATCTCAAAAAGAGTTGCAATATCTCGTTTGCTGAAAATGGAGCCTAGATGAAAGAGAAATGGATCCCGAAATGTAGAAGGTCTGAAACGCCAAGATCAAAAAAAATATCTGACTTTCACAGCCAAAAATTGCATCAAATGGAAAAATCTAAAGACCACACCAGCAAATTCAGATTGGGCTCAGAAATAGCTTTCCAATGGTATCTCACTTGAAGAAAACGGAGCCCGGATGAAAAAGATATTGAACCCGGAGCACGGGAGGGCTGAGACGTAGGCTAACAAAGAAACCTCTATCTTTGAATATAATAAATGCAGCAAAAAAGTTGAAATCAAGAAACCACACTAGAAAATTATGATCTATCTCAGAATTACCTTTCCAATGATATCTCATTCTCTTAATTTCAAAATCGGATGCCTGAGTTATGCTCAAAACATAGACTACCTGCCTGAAAGTAGCTGTCAAAAAAATGCAAGTGTTGTTTAACTGAACCCTAACTGCCAGTTGATCATGACAACCGACGGTCAAACCCGGTAGTCATGGTGGGGTCACCATTGATGGTGACCACTAGCTGTCATCGCAGTGGTTCCCGGTGGTGCCCAGGTGGCTGCGCGGTGGCACTTGAGTGGCAACCCAGCAACGCTGTCAAAAAAATTTTAAAAATTTTTCTAACATCCGTAATGCATTGGAATGCATGTCAGGCCGTACGGCCTGGTACGCCAAATTTTTTTTGCCTCTGAGACCAACTTGTCCAAAATTGACAAGGTTTATATGAATTTTGACTATCTTAGATGCTCCAGACGCAACTATGAGGTCCATTTTGGCCAAACGTGCCCCAAAAAATAGTGATCACCTCGAGATTCATGCTGGGGCCGATTGCAAAAAAAATTTCTTACAGATTCCAACTTTGTCCAAATTGGACAATTTTTATATGGATCTTGGGGTTCTTCGATGCTCTAAACGCAACCATGAGGTCCATTTAAAGCCAAGATGACCAAAAAAATAGGTCCCCCCCAGATCTGATAGGAAACCCTCTAAAAACGTAGATCTAACGAACATGGTCGAATCTCTCATGAAGAGAATAGGGGCAAGCAGATTTGAAGCTTTGATGTCATATTGTGGTTGATGAAAAATAACCCACGGCTCCTAAGAATACCTATTTGCAAACACCTATTATTAAAAGAGAGCGAAGAAAACAACTATGGAGACCTAAACGTATGGATCCATGAGAGAGGAGAAATCCTTGATGTGCAAAAACAAAAGTTGCAATCAATAATGAAAATGTCAGAAAAGGTTACATGTTGTTATGAGATCAATCCTTATAAAAGAAGATTAGAAACCCTAGGTTTTATAATAATAGTTAATAAAGCTATTAATTATTATATGCCTAAAGTTTAGCTTAAGTCGAAAGAGGTAATAAGTGACTTAATAATTAAATCAATATGATTCAATTAATAAGCAAACACTTTATTACTCTAACAATCCCCTAGTTAATTAATTTAATTAATTAACTATAGTCTAATTAATTATCTAAATGACAAACCTACAGTCTGATAATTGATTAATCCCTATTCTTCTATTAATTTAAATAGATGGACTTATCTAATTAAATTAATTCATGAAACCTCTTTTTCCTCTTATTTGGAATTAAATAAATATTAATTCAAACCCTTAACCTTGAACTAAACCCATCCCAAAACTCCTAGCATATAGTTCATACTCAACCCAACCCATTCACCCATACTAATCCTTCTTAATTAGCTAATGACCCATGATTAGCTAATCCAACCCTCCACTCATTCTCTCTCCTTCCATCACATCCTTCTAAACCGCCCACTTGCCTCCTAATCCAAGCCTAATCACCTCCTTGTTAGAATAACTGAGAGGAGGGTGAATCAGTTATCCACAGTCCCAAATACAAAATGTATATCACAAAACAAATTTAGCTAATTCTATAGTTCAGTAAACATAAAATACTAATTTGTCTGTGGTTTTACCGATTACCAGTTAATTGCTCATAGTGATTACCGACCAAATCAAATATGCAATATGTAAAATATGATATCCAAACAATCACCACATAAACACATAACACAAGATATTTACTGTGGAAACCTTGAAAAGGGAAAAACCACCTGGGACTGGTAACCCAAAAACTTTTCACTCTTCTGAAGTGAGCTCAGTGAAAAGCCAACCCTGTTAAAGGTCACAAAACACACTGTAAGGTGTGACCTTGTTAGAGGATTTAACACCAATAGTTATTGTCCAACCAGCATTGACTATGGGGTTGACAGGATAATAATGTACATTCTATGAATGACATAATAAGACTTTCAAGTCCACTCGATTAAGAGATTTTATCTGATTACAATGGTTAAACTGTAACAGTAGGTGATCTGATTATAATGCAAATTGATTTGTAGATATTCAGATCTATACTAAGCCCATAAAATTCTCTAATCAATATTTCATATTAGTTCATCAACATTGAATAACTTACTGTCCCTCAGTAAAGCTTTCTGACGCTTGGTACTATTATGCAATTCAGTTCTTCTTCAACTAGTATGATCAGGCATGCATGAATCTTGTTCACGCAATATCTCTGCAGTCTCCTTCTGGCATACGTTTCACTATGAAACCCTAGTCTCTTAAATAGATAAGTAAATCATTTTCTTTTCATCCATCAGATTTTTTCACTTAATATCCTTCATTGATTTTGTCATTTAAACCTTCCTGGGTTGATGTGTTAGTAACACATTTCAATTCTATCCTTTAGATCTTCTTCAAATTTTGTTAGTTGTAGATCTTACAACAAACTTTATCTTTCCACCTCGTAATCATACACTTTACAGCTCATCAATTTTTGTCAGCTAAACTAATAATTTAGTTTTTTTGTTCATACTCGGTTAACAAAGAAATGCATCGATGAACACAAGCTTGATTGATACTGTCGCTCGGTATACACTACACTAGCTCGGTGTATACTGGAATGCTTCATTAATCGACCACACTGCTTTGTAACATTTTTCTTCTATCTTCATAACAAATTAATGCAACATAATCACGTCAACAATATGAAGTTATAGACTCATCAATAAGTTACCAAGAGTACTCCTTATCCTCATTTGTCATTTTCATCTTCTTCTATGTAGATATCTTGGTTCTTTATCTTTTCTCTCCTTTCTACAGATGTCTAAATATTTGCAACTACCATGATAAGTATTGTCAAACTAGTTGACATCAATGACAACATAATGACTAATTCAATTATCTTACATAACAATTTAGTGCTTGGTGATCTCTAATCACTTGTTCTTCATCAATTAGGTTCTCAATCAGTTGTAGTTCATCAATCTTTCCCTTTGGCATTGATGGCAACTCAAGCAATATGAAGTGTACCAAACATGTATTCTACAACTCTATAAGCAAATGTTGTAGCTCGGTAAGCTCTCCTTAGTTTAATATGTTTAATCCCTATGTTACATGATAGCATTGCAAACCTTCCTCTGTAGATATGATCTTTCCAGCTCTCAGATTCCTTTTGTTCTTAGCAACAAATCTTCAAAACTCTCCCTGACTTTCTCAGATTGTCTCTCCCTTAGAAAGATGTTCTAGTAATCTCCTCAGTTATCATATTGTTTATCTCTCCCTTTGATAGCAATGCCAAAGAAACACATAAACATATAGCTCTATATTAGCCATGTGACTCTCTATTGTTCGGTGCATACAATGTATCTTTGTATCTTAGTATACCAATATGCAAATCTCTGTTCCTGAAATCTTTCACAACCTTAGATAGAATCCAAAGTGTGAACTATGTTGCATCAACATAAATGTTCTTCTGATAAGATTAGGCTAATGCAACCTCTAGATCACATTAGTGACCGGTAGACAGGGGATGGACCCCAAGTTTTGTCCTCAAATATTCAAAAGTTTCCTTCGGTGAAGGCTTGGTAAATATGTTAGCAAGTTGCTCTTTTGATATAACATATTCCAATTTAACTTGCTTCTCCTGTACTTCTTCTCTTCAGTAGTGATACTTAATAGAGATGTGCTTGTTCTTTGAGTGCATTACATGATTCTTTGAAATGTTTATTGTACTTGTGTTATCACAGTATATAATCACCGGCTTAGTGATTAGCTCGTTCATCCCTTCCAAAACTTGCTTGATGTAGGAAATGTTTGAACAGTTTGTAGCAGTAGCAACATACTCTGCTTCAGCGGTAGACTAAGAAATACAAGGTTGTTTCTTACTTGTCCAAGTAATAAGTCTTTCACCAAAGAAAAATGATCCTCTAGTGGTACTTTTCCTGTCATCTATATTTCCAGCCCAATCTGCATCGGTGTAAACTCTTAGTTCAAACTTCCCTTCCTTAGGATACCATAATCTGTAGTCCTCTATTTTCTTCAGGTATCTTAAGATTATTTTAGTTGCAATCATGTGTGACTCCGGATTTGCAAAAAATCTAGCAACAATTCCCACAACATGTGCAATATCTAGTCTACTATGCACTACATACATCAACTTACCAATCATAGATCAATATAGTGTCTGGTTCACCTCTATAGTTTCATCATCTTTAGTCAGTTTGCAACCTATGACCATCAGTGTTCCAACTAGTTTAGCATCTACCATGCCAAATGTTCTCAGTACTTCCTTTATATACTTTGACTGTGTGATGAATATTCCATCATTCTATTGAATAACCTACAAGCCTAGAAAGAACTTAATCTCTCCAAACATAGACATTTCAAATTCTTTGCGCATCTCATCAGCAAATGATTTACAGATATGATCTTGTCCTCCCAAATTAATATCATCCACAAATATTTCAGCAATCAAGATAGTATCATCAATATCTCCTTTGATATACAGATTGTTGTTCTCACTAGTTCTAAGAAAACCAATACTTAACAAATAAGTATGCAGCCTTTCATACTAGGCTTTAAGTGCTTGTTTTAAACCATATAAAGCTTTATGTAGTCTACATACCATATCTTTCTTGTCTAGATCAAAAAACCCTTCTAGTTTTTTCAATGTAGACCTCCTCTTCTAGTATCTGATTCATAAATGTAGACTTAACATCCATTTGATAAATTTTAAACTTCTTATGTGCTGCATATGCAAGTAACATTCTAACTCCTAGTCTAGCAATAGGTGCAAAATTATCACCATAATCTATGCCTTCCTCCTGTGCATAACCCTTTCATACAAGTCTAGCCTTGTTTCTTGTAACTTCTCCATTTTCATTAAGCTTATTTCTAAAAATTCATTTAGTACTGATAACATTCTTATCTTTAGGCCTAGGTACTAAAGTCCATGTCTTGTTTTTCTCTATCTATTCTATCTCTTCATTCATTTCATTTACCCATTATTCATTCTCCAATGCAACCTTAACATTTTTCGGTTCAAACTCACAAACTAAGCATGTACCTTGTCTCAACTTAATTTTTGTCATCATGCCAGCTTGCTTGTCGCCAATGATTTGGTTCTCAGGATGATGTCTTCTGAAAAATCTAGCCAGTACTTGATCTCTTCTTTGTTGTTCATCCTATTCAGGTTCATGTGCTTTCTCGGTAGGTCCTTCCTGATCGTCGGTTTCTCTTTGTTGTTTCTTGGTGTTGTTTTCCTGATGACCGGTTGACACAATTTGGGGCTTTAGTAGGTACTCTGGTTGTTTAATGTAAGTGAATCTACCATAATCTTCTAGCTCCCTAGTGCTTTCTTCATTGCTCTTAGTATCAAATTCATCAAGCCTAACATTAGTACTTTCAATCATTTTATTAGTAACTTTATTCAGACACTTATAGGTTTTTCTATTAGTGGAATATCCAAGAAATATCCCTTCATCCCCTTTAGAGTCAAAATTTCCATTTCTTTCATCTTTCAGAATAAAATATTTGGTACCAAAAATTTTGAAGTAACTTACAATTGGTTTGTGACCAAACCATAACTCGTAGGGTGTTTTGTTTGTGTCCTTCAATTGTACCATGTTCAGAACATAAAAAGCTGTGCTGACTGCTTCTCTCTAGTATGTCTGAGCAACATTCTTCTGCAACATCAGTGTCCTTGCACAATCAACAATTGATCTATTCCTCCTTTCAGCAATCCCATTCTACTGAGGTGTTCTCATTGCAGAAACCTATCTTTTTATACCATGCTCATTACAATAGTTAGTAAATTCATCAAAAATAAATTCACCACCTCTATCAAATCTCAAGCATTTCAGTTCCTTACTGGTTTATTTCTCTACCTTTTCTTTGTACCATTTAAACATCTTAAATGTCTCTAATTTCTCTTTTAAAAACATCACATTCATTAATCTAGTGTAATCATCAACAAACAGAATGAAGTATCTATCTGCATAATAGCTATGTGTTCTCATGGGACCACATAGGTCAGTGTGAACTAGCTCCAAAATTCTCTTTGTTGAATAGTCTTTACTCTTAAAACTAGATTTTTTCATTTTACCTTTTTGACATTCATAACACATAACATGATCCGGCTTTTCTAGGCTAGGTAGACCTCAAACATCTTTCTTTCTACTAATTTTAATCATTTTATCAAAGTTTACATGACATAACCTTTTATGCCACAACCATGCATCCTTATTTTGCATTATTAAATAGGAAGACTTATCATTATCAAGATAAAACAAGTTACCTTTTGTTTGTGCTCCTGTTCCCACAAGTTTTCCTCCATCATCAAATATCTTAACCTTTTTTCTCTCAAAAGCTACTCGGTGACCTGAGTTGTTAAGCTGTGCCACACTTAGCAAATTTTAATTTAGTCCTTCTACCCAATAAGCATTATCACATTTGATTTAATCATTTATCAGTAAAGATCCCTTTCCTCTAACCATACAAGGTGTGTCATTACCCATTTTTACAGATCCTCCATTATATTGCTCAAGATGATCAATTTTTTCTTCATCGCCAGTCATATGATGGGTACAGCCACTATCAATGATCTATGTATCATTTTTATTTACTTTAGAAATAAGTGTTGTTCCTACATACCTTTCTTCTTCCTCGAAATCATCCTTCATAGCAACAAATACTACTTCTACATCATCATCTAAATCAATATCAATATCATTCTCTTCAGCAATGTAACATACCTTTTTACCTTTGTCATTGTTGTCTCGGTTATCGCTGTTGTAGTGTTGGTAACTTCTTTTGTTTCTCCTCCTATAGCTTCCTTCACCAGATCAGTTCTTGTTTCTATCATCTTCTTTCCGGTTTGGGCATATAGCAGCAATATAACCAACTTCTTTGTGGTTAAAACATGCTAAAGGTAATTTACCCCTATATCTACCTTTACCTTTAGGTAATCTCCTTGACATAAGAGCTTCAAGCTCATCAAGCTCGTCATCAGTATTACTGTCATTATCATCATTATTACTTCTACTACTAGACTTATCGATCCTCAGAGAAGACATGAAAGAAGACTCAACAGGCGGTACAACACTATTATCATAGTTGTTCAGTTCAAAAGTTGTTAGCTTACCAATCAGATTATCAAGAGTGAGAGTGTTGCCAGGTGCAGACCTCATTTCATGTATTGCAGATATTCTAATTGCATAAACAAGCAATAAGGTTCTAAGAATTTTGTTTACCATTGTATCTTATTCAATGACACTATCAAATCCTCTGATAGCATTAACTACCTCCTTTATTCAGTTTATATACCGCACTATATTTTCTCCTTCTTTCATTTTCATATCATCAAATCTTCCTCTTAAACTTTCAGCTCTGGCTCTCTTGACATTATCATCACCACTATAAACTTGGGCAAGTTTATCCCACATTTCCTTTGAAGTAACACAATCCTTGACATCTTCAAATTTGGCATCTGATAGAGAAGCATCAATCTCCATCATAGTAACATTATGCTCATGTCTATCTCTTAATTGATTAAGATTCAAAGGTCATGTAGGCGGTAATAAGTAGTCATTATCTAATAGGGTGAGGGTAGAATTCCCAATCCCAGATATATGAAGTCTCATTCGGCTTTGCCTTATTGTAAAGTTGTTCTTATTTAGCTTTGCCACTTTCCTCTTATACATTTTGTGATCTTTCTATTGAAGTCCTTAAAACTCTATTCCAAGCAACCAATATGCTCTGATACCAATTGTTAGAATAACTGAGAGGGGGGTGAATCAATTATCCACAGTCCCAAATACAAAATGTATATCACAAAACAAATTTAGCTAATTCTGTAGCTTGGTAAACATAAATTACTAATCTATCTGTGCTTTTACCGATTACCAGTTAATTGCTCATAGCGATTACCGACCAAATCAAATATGCAATATGTAAAATACGATATCCAAACAATCACCACATAAACACATAACACAAGAGATTTAATGTGGAAACCCTGCAAAGAGAAAAACCACCTGGAACCGGTAACCAAAAAAAATTTCACTCTTCTAAAGTGAGCTTGGTGAAGAGCCAATCCTATTAAAGGTTACAAAACACACTATAAGGTGTGACCTTGTTAGAGGATTTAACACTAATAGTTATCGTCGAACCAGCATTCACTATGGGGTTGACAGGATAACAATGTACATTCTATGAATGACATAATAAGACTTTCAAGTCCACTCGATTAAGAGATTTTATCTAATTACAATGGTTAAACTATAACAATAGGTGATCTAATTACAATGCAACTTGATTTGTAGATATTCAAATCTATACTAAGCCCATAAAATCCTCTGATCAATATTTCATATTCAATTCATCAACATTGAATAACTTACTGTCCCTCGGTAAAAAAATTTGACGCTCAGTGTTGTTTTGCGGTTCGGTTCTTCTTCAACTAGTATGATCAGGCATGCATGAAGCTTGCTCACGTGATATCTCTGCAGTCTCCTTCTTCCAGCATACATTTCACTATGAAACCCTAGTCTCTTAAATAGACAAGTAAACCATTTTCTTTTCATCCATTAGATTTTTCTACTTAATCTCCTTCGTTGATTTTATCATTTAAACCTTCCTAGGCTGATGTGTTAGTAACATGTTTCAATTCTATCCTTTAGATCTTCTTCAAATTTTGTTAGTCGTAGATCTTACAACAAACTTTATCTTTTCACCTCGTAATCGTACACTTTACATCTCATCAATTTTTGTCGACTAAACTAATCATTTAGTTCTTTTGTTCATACTCGATTAACAAAGAAATGCGTTGGTGAACACAACCTCGATTGATACTGTCTCTCAGTATACACTACACTGGCTCGGTGTATAACTGAATGCTTCATTAACCGACCACACTGCTTTGTAATATTTTTCTTCTATATTCATAACATATTAATGCAACATAATCAAGTCGACAATATGAATTCATAGACTCATCAATAAGTTACCAAGAGTATTCCTTATCCTCATTTGTTATATTCATCTTCCTCTATGTAGATATCTCAGTTCTTTATCTTTTATCTCCTTTCTACAAATGTCTAGATATTTGCAACTACCATGATAAGTATTGTCAAACTAGTTGACATCAATGACAACATAATGACTGATTCAATTATCTTACATAACAATTTAGGTCTCGGTGATCTCTAATCACTTGTTCTTCATCAATCAAGTTCTCAATCAGTTGTAGTTCATCACTCCTAAGCATTTGCACAATCATAATCTATGGATTAAGAAATCCTAAGCCAAACCAAGTCAACCCTCATGTCACATCCTCACACCCCCTAATTCCCTCACCTCATGTCAACCTTAAATTCTCTTACATACCTCTTACACACTCCATCCTTCTCTTACACCTTTGTCCCCTCTCACATCTCCCAAAATGGTCACATTCCCCCACTTCTTCCAACCTCTCCCATTGTGACACTTGTCACAATGAGATTCATTTGAGAAAGCACAATCCATGTGCTCCCCCTCAAGTGCATCTTGACCCTTCCTCGGGTTTGCATCTTGACCGTCCATTCATCCCTCCTCTTGCCTATAAATTGAGCCCTCTTCTCATTCATTTTCATCCACCTTTTATGCAAAGTTATCATGCCTATTTGAAAGCCAAAAATATCAAAAGAATCCTTATAATGCCAAAATCCTCCCACATTTGAAGCTTGAGCAATAGCATTTGAGCACACATTCCATCCTTGGACAAATCTTCTACATACTTGGAGGCTTCTTAGAGTGAAGTTTGCACACTGTTTTGATTTTTAGCTCTATTTTGCAGTGTATAATATTAAAGGTTTTATCTTCTTTGTTTTTTTGAATGATAGATTAGTTTATTATTCCTTAACACTACATTTTAGGTATTACAATATGATTCAATGGTTATATCTACACAAGTTTCTTCATGTCACAAACTATATGAAGGTTGCCTAATTCGTGGGTTAATCTCTTCCAATCCAAATCATCAAAAGGGTCTTTAGAAAGAGGATATTGGTATGTTTGATAAGATGCCATTTACAACCAACAATTTCCAAGGTGGTATAAATGTGATTCAAGAGAGCTCAGAGGTTTATGATAAGATATGGTTGTTTAGTATATTGTTCAAAAATATTTCTTCTTTGATGTATGTCAATTTGGTCAATGTACTAATGTTGACACATCCATTACAGAAGTGCACATCTATGTTTTACATACGTGTTTGTTTCTCCCAACTAGTAAATGATTTTCTATGATCATTTTGAAGTCGCTTGAGGTAGGGACACCTACCTTGTACATATTGTAGGTAAGAATTTTTATTGTGTGTTTCATTTTTTGCTCGCCTTCATTCTCTCTTGTTAGTCCCTATATTGTCTTCTCTCCTTGACTCTATTGCCCATGTTGGATAATGTACTAATCCCCAATCAAGATTAAGGGTTCTTCATGTGTCTCTTATAGTCCTTGTCTTCAATTAGAGCCAATTGTTAACCCCATTTTTAAACATACCATATTTTATTATTTATTTCATTGAACTACTCAAATTGATAACTTCATGACCAAGAAATAATTGAAAAGAAGTAAAAAAGATGTCATAGGCACTTGACATTTACTTATCAACTCAAGTCTCTATCACTCATTTGAAAGCTAAATAACCTTATTCCCTACGTCGGGGTCGAATCAAAAACTATGCATACCACATTGGAAGGAAAAGAATATGTGAGGTGTTAGCCTATCACTCTCACTTCACAATCTTCCTATCCGCACCGAGGAAAAATCGACAAGCCATCCCCCACTGCTGATCTAAGCAAATAACAGATTTCGTGCCAAAACGAAGGATGGATTTTTTATTTGATTCAAAAGCTTTTGATCCCATGCAAATGGAATGCTATTTTCCAATGCTAGGGTATGGAAAATGTTTCTAGATACTTGTACAATTTATGTCAATATAAAGATGGTGAAAACGATGACTACGTGTGGGTTTCTAATCGACAAGTCACAGACATAAATTATATTCAGAAAGGAATGCAACTAACATCCGCAATTGGATGTAAGAAGAAAACTCAAGCATGCAGTATCAACATCTATTGAAGCATGTAACTCAATGTCAAGAAATCTTGAAGATAACGAATAGTATAAAAAGGAATTGTAACATTTCGTCGATTGAATTGCTTTTACAAGTGAAATCTTTAAGTGTCAGAATTATACAAAATATTGCAATTTTACGAAGAATGTGATAAGCAAGACAATGGAGCAGTTCTTGTCAATTCAGAAGTGTCTTATACACCATCTATACTTGCTCATGCACAAAATTAGAATGTGGATTCTCTACTTCCGTAGAATTCATCTATTGGTTATGATATTCTTCCAAACTTGAGTGTAAACCATATTTATAGTCTAGATATCCTAAGAGACATACTTATGGTGACAATCCTTACCCAGTCTTCAATGATTTGTCAATTTTGGTGGTTCTACAAAACATGATATTGATCAAGCAAGATAACACATTCAACTAATTCCAATCTTACCCACCTCTTTCAGAATTGAAGGTGTTCGTGATAAGGTTTATGGTCATCAAGAATGGGATTTTTGTAAAGGATAATATTCAATCCTCCAAAAGATTTTGAATGTAGTTAATGAAGAACAAAAGTTGCTTGATAGATTCAATTAGAGTGTATGTCCTCAAAGACCAAGTTGTTATCAAATGGATTGGAAGAAGACACATCATCACTTCGACAAAAATGTTATATTCTTCTTCTTTTGATGTAATGAGCTTTAAGTTGTTTAATTGTATAATTGACTTATGTCACCTATTGTGACTACAGGTTAGAACTTGGGCTTTATCATTGTAAAAGTTAGGTAAATCCTAACTGATCTTAAAACTAGCACTTGCATCTTTGAAGGGTACAAGGGTTACGCCGATAGTGTTAGATACATTAAACAGTGTCATTGTATTACTAATGCATAACATTTGGTCATAATATTTTTTTTTATACACTAAGATATTTGGTGGAATAATTCCATCTCTATTGTTCTATACGTGCAAAATAATTACATTTTGTTTTGAGTGTCATTCAATTTTGGCGAGCTTCCTTCGTTTTCCATATAATTGTATATGGATTATTTTGCATTTTGGAGTACCTGTCGAAGGTAAAAGCGGGTTGAATACAGAAACCATCTATAGATTTCACTTTAGACACAGCTATAAAAGTCAGTCCTTGCCTCTATTTTACCAATGTTGATTGTTGCCTTTTGTAGTGTGAGTCCCTATGATTTGTGTATAGTAATAGCCCATGACATGGTGAGTGGGAGTTGTCTTAGAATGCCTAATGTTACAGGCACTATTAGTACACTTTCTTAGATCTTGTTGGTTCCATGGTGACCCACTATAATTATCAAAATGTACAACCAAATACATAGGGATAGATGGTGGCTTACAACCTGGCCCCTAAACAATGTCAATAATCTCACCAAAAGCTCCATTAACAAATCCAGCCTCTATCAATATGTTCGTTGTAAGCATAATGAATTGTCCTTTGCACAAGAGTACATGTTTTTCTAGTTGTTCATCATTCATTACATTATTGTTTCTTCTTACAAAATTTATCATTGGTCCTATGAAGCTCATTTCATCAATAAGGATGTATTTAATGCTCTTCAATTATTCTTGGAATGTGGTTAACGTCTAACCTTGTAACGATTGTATTTATTTAATAGGGAATCTAAGCTTTGAATGCATCATTGGTGTACACATGTTGAATGCAACAACCTTTGTGGGGGCTAGTATCAATGACTGTCCTTTTTGTTGGGGGTGTTCTATTGTTAAATTATTCTCTGAAGCAAGCAATTACATAGGATTTCCCTATACCCACTTTTCCCTAAAAAATCATGCATAGTGGTTTATGGGAGCAGTACTTACTATGATCCTAAATTATTTGAAGTGAAAACTTTTTCTCCAGTGATAATGTGTAGTTGTGGTGCTCGGAGCTTGTTGGCATGGTTTCATGATAGCCATACATACTCTTGTCATTTATAAAATGTATAGCGATTTCATGTAAATGTCATGGAACTGTAATATGGTCCCATTCATTTCTTGTATCAAAATTGTACTTTCCAAGTATATCAAGCTCATGTAGTGTCACAATACTTGATGGTCATGTTAGAAAGTAAAGTCCACCAAGATAATTGAGAGGGGGGGGTGAATCAGTTATTAGATAAATACAACTTTTATCACCATTGACATATTTTAACCATGTAAGCAATGTAAGCAACAACCATAGAAAGATAAACATACACAACAACACAATAACACAAGATATGTTGACTAGGGAACCTCTTGATCAAAGAGTAAACCTCGGTGGGAATGATGCCCACAAAAGATGCACTAATATGAAAATTCCTTGTGACAAGATGGACGATGTTAAGAGCCTTATGAAATACATTCAGTACATATGATTCCTTTTTAGGGGAATTTGAATCCCTGTTAAAAGATTCTAACCCTGTTAGGATTTATGGAAGGTAGAAGGACCCACTGTCCAAACAGCTTCAAAGGAAAGATCATTAAACACACTCTCCAACTGATCTCTTTATTACTCAAATAGAATAATACCAAAGTATTACCGATCTCAACAACTTAGCTTTTCTCCTCTATCTATGCCAAACCGCACCAACTCCTTCACCAGATCTCAATACCAGATCTCTGCAATTCACATATCCTCTTACAACATATATTGCTCAATTTCCCAATTTGCCTCTATTTCATATCTTACAATTATATTCCAATTCCATATCAATGAAAGGAAATCAATCCTTCCTTTATACCATACTCAAATAATTACAAATGAGGCGGCCAACAAATTACAAAATATAAACTTCCACACATTACACAATAATTCACAAAAACTGTGGGCTTCCAAACAAAATAATTCTTCACTCATGTGATCTCTGACCTTGCTGTCACATCCATGTCACTATCATAATGTCTTCATCAACTATACAACTTTGCATGCCTAAATTCTATCCCGATTAGGAGACATCATCCAATTACCACAAGCCGCTTCTCAGGAATATTGTCTGAATATTGCTTCCACTGAATTAAACATAACTTTCATGAATAATTGAATTTCTATATGCGCTCTTCACCACAGGACACAAAATAGAGTAATTCCTCAACCCTGCATAGCTTGATCTTCAATATCCCATGTGCGCTAATTTAAACACTATCTGCTTCTCTGCTAATCTTCAGTAGATCACTGTGTTGACATCAATAACAATCACATTCATGAATGCAACATACAACTACTATAGAATGGCTGTGAATACTCCCCCATAGGATATCTTAAGCATTCATTCCTAATAAGTCACAATTTTTAATGTATCTCCTAGTCGTTGATGTCCATTATCTCTCCCATGTTATGATCCATTGTATTTTCCTCCTCATTCTCGTCTTCTTCTTCAGAGGTTATTTCCTAATCAATGATGTGATTGACGTGCCATACATCATATTTGATTGCATCCATTAGTATACAATTTATGATTATCAATTCTTTTTTGAGCCCTATCTCTATTTCTATATTACGGGAATGCTTATATAATAGTAGTTCGCTCCAGCAAAATGTTTCAAAGTGTTTCAAGAATCAGGTTTTGGAATGGTGTAGAACTTTGGGTAAACACTAAAAATGGCCTTTACTATTCATTCCTCCCATTTGTATCACTTTCAATTTGTAGCATATGAATAAGAACTTGTAGATTCAAGTAGTGTTATAGACTCTAGCTCTGAAGGATAGTCTATGTAAGAATGTAGGTAGCTAGGTTGAATTTGGTTACTTTCCATTGTTTTAATTATTTGATGAAGCACTTTTCATCGAACATTCAAAGAGATGAAAGGTCAACTCCAAACACAAATTGGTCATTTTTGCAACATGTGACATGTTTCCTATGCTCCTATATCATGTTCTACAAGAACTTCAGACAAGAATTTATGATATGTCGTGAGGGCTGGATCATTTACTTTTTATGCTAGAGATATTCTTCTTAACATATTAGAACATGTTTTGGATCATTTATCTTCTTTTGTTGCATACTTAGAAATGTGTTTTAGGAAAAGTTCTTGGGAGATAATAGGTTGGAAATCTATATTTTCTCTCCAGATTGAAAGCATCTCTAGATAGTGAATATGATGCAGGAGCATCCTGGGTGTAAGAGCAATCTCGCATCACCCAAAAATATTTCTATTTTTGTATTCAATAAGGGCTATTTTGTGCAGAGCTGCTATTTATGGAAAGTTACTATTTTTGGTAATTTTCGTATGTGCTCAGAATGATCTAATTTCTTTCTTGGAGGTTCATTTTGGTCATATAAGTCTGCCAGTAAAGTTTCATTTCCAGATCAAGTGTATGTTGGAAGATATTGAAGATTTTCGGTATTGGCAGCAGGGTACAGAAACTTTAGACTCAGTTTTGAAGGCTTTAGAGGCCCCGGATGAGGTCAAAAATTTGGGTAACGAACGCTTGCGCTAGTCAAGCCTGTAGAGCGCTTCGTGGCGTTTCCGAAATGGGGTTATAATAGTCAATCGGGTCAACTGGTGATGACTTATGATCTTCGGAAGTCGGGTCACCTGAAATGGCGGAAAATAATTTTCCTTCAAAATTTTTGTTCGGGTTTCAAAGGTTATCTTGAGCCGACTATGATGTAATAAAATGTAAAATAAAATAATTCTAAGTTTGGTCGGCCTTATTGGCTAAAAATTCTGGAACCTTCCCAGGCGGTGGAAAATTGCCTATATAAGGAAGGCTGTATTATTGTCTTAGGTAGTTCAGAATAGTTCTGGGTAGTAGATCTGGGTAATAGTTCGAGGCTTTGTCCTACAAAATATTGTAAGGGAATGCCCATGTGGCTTTGCATATTGTAATTCTGAAAGTTTGTAATTCCACATTTGTGGAGATAATAAGAAGCCAATTTTCTGTTCTTGCATATTGTTGTTGTTTCTCTATTTCTGTTATGTGTTTGTGGTATTAAGGGGAGCACCCTTCATCAAGTGGAATCAGAGCAGGTTTTCTTGAGTGTGTAAACAGATCGCCGACTGTGAGGCAGTTTGCACTAGGACCGTGGTAAGGGTTTCAGCGCGCATCACGAAAATGCCTCCACGAAGGGAACGTGGCGGAAGAGCTGGTGTTGTAACACCTGAGGTTAGAGAGCTGCAGAGACAAGTGTGAGCATTACAAGAAGAGATTCGTAGAGGAATGAATCTTAATGTCAGAGATGAAAGCGAGGATGAAGCCGAAGAAGAATATCAAGAAGGAGAAACTAAAATTGTGAACCAGGAGGAAGAAAGACTTTTTCGGGCGATTTCCAAGATTGGGAAAAGACCTAAGATTGAGGTTCCTACATTTTCTGGAAATCTTAACCCAGAGGAATTGATCGACTGGATCAATGAATGTGAAGAATATTTTGAGTACGAAGATGTTGAGGATCCTGATAGGGTCAAATTTGCGAAGGCCAGATTGAAAGGTCATGCGAAGATCTGGTGGCAAGAAATTCAATTAGAGCGAAATAGAAGAGGGAAAGATAAAATCACAAGATGGGATCGGATGGTGGATAAATTGAAGTGACAGTTCATTCCTGTTGATTATGAGCTTGACCTACTGAAGAAAATGCAGAGTTTGAAGCAAGCAGGAAGATTTGTTCAGGAGTATACAGAAGAGTTCTATCAACTTCTCATCAGAACAGGCCACGCAGAAGCTGATAAGGAAAAAGTTGCCCGATACCTTAATGGGTTAAGGCCAAGCATTCAGGAGGAGCTGAATCTAGTTCAAATGAACAGTATTGAAGAGACATACCAGTTTGCCCTAAAAGTAGAGGAAAAGTTGAACAAGAAGTTTGAGAGCAGACAAAACGGAAGAGGTCGTGGTGGACGATCTGGTGGACGGTCATATGGTGGCCGAAATGAAGATCCGAAAAAGAAGGATGAGGCCAGTAGTAGTTAGAATCAGCGAGGAAATAATTTTAATCGCTTCCAGGATCAGAATAATAGAGATCAGAGAGGAAGAGGAAGAGGACAAGGATCTGGAAGAGGTGGCTTCTGTGGAACATGTTTTCACTGTGGAGAAGAAGGTCATAGGGCATTTGAATGTCCTCAGCGCCAAGGCAGAACAGACAGGAGAAATGAAGGCCAGGCCAGAGTTGCACATGTAGATGAAGATGTCAAATCATCAAATTCTGAAGATGCTGAAAGAGGAGAAATGTTGATTAACAGAAGAGTCCTGTTGAGTGGTGAGAATGAACCTGAGCAAAGAAGGAGCCTGTTTCGCACCAGGTGCAAGTGCGAAGGTAAATGTTGTGATATGATTATTGATAGTGGAAGCACTGATAATTTGGTGTCAGAAGAGATGGTGACAAAGTTGAAGCTCAAGAGACAGAAACACCCACATCCATATCGGATTTCCTGGGTACAGGATGACCACAAGGTCATGGTCAATGAACAATGCCTGGTGAAGTTCAAGATTGGGGGATACCAAGATGAGGTATTGTGTGATATCATATCTATGGATGCATGTCATATGTTGTTGGGTAGACCATGGCAGTTTGACAGATGTGCTGTACACGATGGCCGTGCGAATACCTATTCTCTGACAAAGGATAGAGTGCAGCATAAGCTAAAGCCATTGAAGGAGACTAAAGAAAAGGTATGTGGTAATGCAAGGATAACTTTTGTTAATGGAAGAAATTTCCTAGATGGTACGAGGCATGAGCATGTATGTTTTGCTTTAATTCCAAAAGCTGGTAAAGAGGAAGTAGAAGATGTTCCTGTAGAAGTTGTAGATTTGTTGAATGAGTTTTAGGATATTGTATCTGATAACGTGCCTGATGGATTACCACCAGTCAGGAAGATCAGTCATCAGATGGACTTGATCCCAGGAGCGAGTTTACCGAATAAGGCAGCGCACAGAATGACACCTGCAGAAAGTGAGGAGTTGAATAGATAAGTACATGAGTTGTTACAGAAAGGATTGATTCGAGAGAGTCTGAGTCCCTGTGCTGTACCAGCGGTATTAGCACCAAAGAAGAATGGAGAATGGAGGATGTGTACAGATTCTAGGGCAATAAACAAGATCACAATCAAGTACAGGTTTCCATTGCCACGAATGGATGATATTATGGACTGTTTGAGTGGAGCTGTGTATTTCTCAAAGATAGATCTGAAAAGTGGATATCATCAGATTCGGATTAGAGAAGGAGATGAATGGAAGACTGCCTTCAAGACAAAGGAAGGACTATATGAGTGGTTAGTCATGCCTTTTGGGCTAACCAATGCACCGAGCACTTTCATGCGGCTCATGAACGAGGTTCTGAAAGAATTTCTGGGTAAGTTTGTCATTGTTTACCTAGATGATATTTTGATCTTTAGTAAGACATTGGATGAGCATATGATGCATATTCGTATGGTATTTGAGAAGTTGAGAGAAGAGAAATTGTTGATTAATTTGAAGAAGTGCAGTTTTGTGAAGAAAGAGTTAGTGTATTTGGGATTTGTAGTTTCAGCAGAAGGTCTAAAAATAGACCCAGAGAAGGTACAGGCTATCCTTGAATGGCCTACTCCAAGGAGTGCTACTGAGGTAAGATCTTTTCATGGTTTGGCTAGCTTTTACAGAAAGTTTATCAAAAATTTTAGCAGTATTTGTGGACCCTTGACTGAAACAATGAGAGGGGATAGAAAAGAGTTTAAGTGGACTAATGGGGCAGAAAAAAATTTTCAATTATTGAAACAAAAAGTTACAGAACAACCTGTTTTAGCACTTCCAAATTTTAATAAGGTGTTTCAAGTAGATTGTGATGCTAGTGGTACTGCAATAGGAGCTGTTATGAGCCAAGAAGGTAAACCTATTGCTTATTTCAGTGAGAAGTTAAATGATGCCAAGAGGAAATATTCTGTTTATGATCAAAAATTTTATGCTATAGTTCAGGCATTAAAGAAGTGGAGACATTATCTACTTCCTAAGGAGTTTGTTTTGTATACTGATCATCAAGCTTTGCAATATTTGAATAGTCAAGGAAAATTGAATCAAAGGCATTTGAAATGGGTTGAGTTTTTGCAGAGTTATA
The DNA here is from genome assembly GCA_027943335.1 of Chamaecyparis obtusa. NCBI lineage: Eukaryota > Viridiplantae > Streptophyta > Pinopsida > Cupressales > Cupressaceae > Chamaecyparis > Chamaecyparis obtusa. Next base: position 925,703 of record BSBK01003667.1, on the reverse strand, counting down.
CATTTGTTTTGAAACACAAAAGTGGAAAGTCTAATAGGGTTGCAGATGCTCTTAGCAGAAGGCAACTATTGCTGACAGAGATGCAGATTGAGGTGGTTGGGTTCAAGGAACTCAAGAATTTGTATCCAGAGGATCCTGATTTTGGTGAAGCTTGGAAGGCTTGTACAGAACCTGTTACTCTAGACAGGACGAAATGGCTGAATTTTATCATCCAAGATGATATGCTATTCAAAGGGAGTCAGTTGTGCATTCCACGAAGTTCTATGAGGGAGAATCTCATCAAGGAGAAGCATAGTGGAGGATTGGCTGGACATTTTGGTCGTGATAAAACCCTTGCTTTGGTTGGTGAGAATTAGTATTGGCCACAATTGCAGCAAGATGTGAAGAAGTTTGTAAAGAGTTGCAGAGTATGTCAGATGGCGAAAGGAGTGAAGCAGAATACAGGGTTGTATCAGCCATTACCTATACTAGAGAAGCCTTGGGAGGATATCAGTATGGACCTTGTTCTTGGTTTACCGAGGACACAGCGGGGACATGATTCAATTTTTGTAGTAGTTGACCGATTTTCAAAGATGGCACATTTCATTCCCTGCAAGAAGACTAATGATGTTGTTCATGTAGCAGAATTGTTTTTCAGAGAAGTAGTGAGACTTCATGGTTTGCCAAAGACCATAGTTTCAGATCGGGACACTAAGTTTGTTGGATATTTCTGGCGTACATTGTCGAAGAAGTTGAAGACAGATTTGAAGTTCAGTTCATCACATCATCCACAGACTGATGGACAGACAGAGGTGGTGAATAGGAGTTTGGGAAATTTGCTGAGATGTTTGGTTGGAGATAAGCCAACGGGATGGGATTTGATTTTACCACAGGCAGAATTTGCATACAATAATTCTGTCAATAGGAGCACTGGTAAATCACCATTCCAGATTGTATATGGAAGTAGTCCAAGAAATGCATCTGAATTGAGAAAGATGGATAAAGGAGAAATAAGTAGTGCTGAAGCTGAGGATTTTGCAGAACACTTGAAGAACATCCATGAGGAGGTGAGGAAGCATATTACCAAGATGAATGCACAGTATAAGGCTAAGGCAGATGAGAAAAGGAGGTATAAAGAATTTCAGGTTGGTGATGAAGTCATGGTTCATTTGCGGAAGGAGCAGTTTCCATTTGGTACATATAACAAGCTGAAAATGAAGAAGTTTGGGCCATGTAAGATACTGAAGAAGCATGATTCAGGAAATGCATATGAGGTAGAATTGCCTAGTGAGCTGAATATTTCACCAGTGTTTAACATTTCAGATCTGACAGAGTATCATGAAGGAGGTGTTGAAGATGAGATCACAGCAGCACAGTGGAGTATTCCAGCAACTAGTTCAGACACTAAGGAGATCGAGGATATACTGGACAGTCGTGTTGGCAGAAGCACAAGGAACAGGACATATGAAGAATATCTGGTCAAGTGGAAAGGATGGCCTGTTGAAGATTCATCATGGCTGACAAAGGAGGAGGTTAGCCGTCTTGGTTTTCCTCTGCACACCTGAGTCGTGACAGGGTCACTTCTCAAATTACCCCGGGTGTCTGATGCAGGAGCATCCTGTGTGTAAGAGCAATCTCGCATCACCCAAAAATATTTCTATTTTTGTATTCAATAAGGGCTATTTTGTGCAGAGCTGCTATTTATGGAAAGTTACTATTTTTGGTAATTTTCGTATGTGCTCAGAATGATCTAATTTCTTTCTTGGAGGTTCATTTTGGTCATATAAGTCTGCCAGTAAAGTTTCATTTCCAGATCAAGTGTATGTTGGAAGATATTGAAGATTTTTGGTATTGGCAGCAGGGTACAGAAACTTTGGACTCAGTTTTGAAGGCTTTAGAGGCCCCGGATGAGGTCGAAAATTTGGGTGACGAGTGCTTGCGCTGGTCAAGCTTGTAGAGCGCTTCGTGGCATTTCTGAAATGGGGTTATAATAGTCAATTGGGTCAACTGGTGATGACTTATGATCTTCGAAAGTCGGGTCACCTGAAATGGCGGAAAATAATTTTCCTTCAAAATTTCTATTCGGGTTTCAAAGGTTATCTTGAGCCGACTATGATGTAATAAAATGTAAAATAAAATAATTCTAAGTTTGGTCGGCCTTATTGGCTAAAAATTCTGGAACCTTCCCAGGCGGTGGAAAATTGCCTATATAAGGAAGGCTGTATTATTGTCTTAAGCAGTTCAGAATAGTTCTGGGTAGTAGATCTGGGTAATAGTTCGAGGCTTTGTCCTACAGAATATTGTAAGGGAATGCCCATGTGGCTTTGCATATTGTAATTCTGAAAGTTTGTAATTCCACATTTGTGGAGATAATAAGAAGCCAATTTTCTGTTCTTGCATATTGTTGTTGTTTCTCTATTTCTGTTATGTGTTTGTGGTATTAAGGGGAGCACCCTTCATCAGAATATTTTATTTCTCACAGGTTCATATTCTTTCTTCCCAGTACTATCGCATAACAATGTGGATGTAATTTGTTCTTTCCATGGAGCTTTGTACCTTCATGTTAACTTCTTCACCATTTTACATAGACATGTACGCTTGGAGCATTTGGTGTGTCTCTAGACTAGATTGACTAACTCTTCATAATCATGAGTGAGGTCTACAACAAAAATCCCATGTGTGTTTAGTAAGAAAGGATCATCTAATGGGGACTGATACATCATGTTGCTCCTATGAGATGCATCATTAAGATTCCATGCACTGACATACTTATCTATGTATTTCCTTGCATGTTCGACTTTTGCATCAAGTTCTTCTAGTCAAGGTTGTCCATGTTTGGTACATTTGGGAGCCAAATGAACCCGTGTACATGTGTAGTTCCTCGATGTTTCCATTCAGTTCTTTACCACCAATCTACTGCACCAAGGAGATTCTCAATTACTTCTCTGTGGAATATTGTGAAGCATTGATGAAGATATAATGATGTAGTATGAGGATTATTAATTATGTTATCCAAGCATTGTTTGTTTGTTTGGATTCCCACTACAATTCTATTTGTCAATAATCATTGTAGATCTAGCCATTTCATATCTCTTGCACTTAATGTGAAGAAGAGGGTAGGTGATCCAAGATGGTTGATCATGTTTGTTAGTTTAGCACAATGCTTGTTCGAATATGGCCTTGTGCTTTGCATAAAACATCCAAAATACATTAGTTCTTCAGCTAACTATGTATCTGGAAGTTGTCTTAAATGTATGCAAATATTTTCAATTAATGTTGGTATGCTATCTTCTACATTCTTTTTAAAGAAGATTGCTCCAATGCTATGGCTACGATGTCACACCATAAGATTGTAAATAAAATATAGAAACCTTGGATGTCTTCCAAATCTATGATCATGTCACCTCATCAAGTGTAGGGAATACTCATGCATATGCACTTCTCACATTTTTGGTTGCATTGGTAATGCGATTCCATTGGGAAAGAGTGTTGGAAATGCTATGTCAAGTAACACTTTAGTGTTATATTCATTTATAGGGGACGGGTCTATTTTAGGCCAATTCATAAGGTTTTATGTTGCATCCTAGAGCTCTAATGTCTACTTATTGATATCTAGTTCATGTTGCCTACTCGATAACTTGGGCACTAGTGAAGAAGTTTCTACCAAAATTATGTCATCAATATCCTTGTTTGTGTCAAACTGATAATTTGGCGTGGGCATGTCTCCTCCAGTTTTAACTATGTGTAACATTCTAGAAATATCTTTTTTTTTCTTCAATAATTTAGGCCAAGTTTTCCATACTCAAAATGGCATCATGGTAGTATGGATCATATTTAACTTTATACTACAATGCATCTTTGACATGACTCCTTTTCACATAACAGTCATAAAAATTTTCTTCTGTATGCACTCTTCGCACTATTAATATATCTAGATCTTTGATTCTTTGTGGCAACACATTTGCAATGGCCTTTATATCTCATGGAAATTTTATTGTATGTATGCTACATTTATAGGTAAGTGCACAAATATGGCGGACCAAAAAGATGCCAAATTTTCTTGGTCCTGAAAAAGCAATAGGGAAAATGCCATATGGTTTGACATGTCGAGCCTCAATTTTGACACACCAAGCCTATTTGAAATGTTTCATAGAGTGTGGCTTGGCCACTTCAATTTATTTCCATAGGGTTTTCATCCTTTAGGGATAATTCCTTATATAAAACTAAGAAAAGGAGAGAGGGAGGCCAATTTAAGCACTAGGACCATATATAAAATGTAACATTTAAGTATAAGTTATAATTAACTTACATTTTATGTATATAGTTTCAATATGTTTAAGAGTGGTTTCAACTTCATAGGAGTTAAGATAAATCTTCTATATTTTGAGGTTTTTTAGGAAATTTTAGACTTGGCTGAATTTCAGGAATCAACACATTATCTTTAACATGATTTCGAGTGGACTATTGATTATAACCTTAACCCCTTGACATGTGCATAATCATTTGAGGATTTTTTCTCTTTGTATTATTTATGCTATGGTTAGGTTGGTAATTAACATGTATGTTTAACCATGTTAGGAGAGAGAGAGAGAGAGAGAGCATTAATCATCGTAGGACACACTTTAGCATTCTAAGTGGTTCTAATGTATCATAAGGGGTCATAATGGATCCTAAGTGGTCCTAGTACTCCTTATGACCCATTACAACCCCTTAGAATACATTAAGACCCATTAGAACCTCTTAGGACCCCTTAGAACACATTAATCATCATTGGACACACTAATGGGTTCTAATGTGTCCTAAGGTTTCTGACTATTTCCTAAGGGGTTTCAATGCATCCTAAGTGGTCCTAGGAACCCTTAGAACCCATTACGACCCCTTAAGACCCATTGAGATCCATTAGGACATATTAGCACCCATTAGAAACCCTTAGAACACATTAATCACTGTAGGATGCACTTTGGGGTTCTATTGTGTCCTAATGGGTTTTAATGAGTCCTCAGTGGTCCTAGGAACTGTTAGGACCCATTACAACCCCATAGAAACCATTAAGACCAATTAGGACACATGAGGACCCATTTGGACCCCTCAGAAAACATTATTCACCATAGGACACACTTTAGGGTTCTAATGTGTCCTAATGTGTGCTAAGGGGTTTTAATGGGTCCTAATTGGTCCTACAACTCCTTAGGACTGATTAGGATACATTAGGACACATTAGAGCCCATTGGGATCTCTTAGAGCACATTAGCCATCATAGGACACACTAATGTGTCCAAAGGGGTCCTAGTGTGTCCTTATGTGCCATAAGGAATCCTAATGGGTCCTAGTGGATTTTAAGTCATCCTAGGACCCCTTAGGGTGCAGTAAGACCCATTAGGATACAGTAGGACCCATTAGAACACATTATAACCCATTAGGACCCCTTAGAACATATTATCCATTGTAGGACTCACTAATGGGTTCTAAGTGGTCCCAATGTATCATAAGTGGTCATGACAGATCCTAATATGTCCATGGATACCTAAGGACCCATTACAATCCCTTAGGGTATAGTAGGAATCAATATGACACATTAGAACCCATTAATACCCCTTAGAACACATTAAGGGGTGTAGGACACATTAATGGATTCTAATGTGCCCTAATGGGTCCTAATGTGTCATAAGGGGTTCTAATGGGCCCTAAGTGGTTTTAGGAACCCTTAGGACCCATTAGAACTCCTTAGGACCCATTAAGACCTATTCAGACACATTAGGACCCATTAGGACCTCTTATAACACATTAATCATCATATGACACACTTTAGGGTTCTAATATGTCCTAAAGAGTCCTAATGTGTCCTACGGTGTTTTAATGGGTCCTAAGTGGTCCTAAAACCCCTTATGATCCATTATAACCCCTTCAAATGCATTAGGACCCATTAGGATACATTAGAACCCATTAATACCCTTTAGCACACATTAAGGGGCATAGGACACACTAATGGGTTCTAATGTTCCCTAATGGTTCCTAATGTTTCCTAAGGGGTTTTAATGTGTCCTAAGTGGTTGTATAAACCCTTAGGACCCATTATGACCCCTTAGGATCCATTAAGGCCTATTAGAACACATTATGACCCCTTAGACCACATTAATCATTGGAGGACACACTTTAGGGTTATAATGTATCCTAATGGGTCCTAGGGGGTTTTAATGGGCCCTAAGTAGTCCTACAACCAATTAGGACCCATTATGATCCCTCGAGATGCATTAGGACCCATTAGGACACATTAGAACCCATTAATACCCCTTAGAACACATTAAGGGGCATAGGACACACTAATGGGTTCTAATGTTCCCTAATAGGTCCTAAGGGGTTATAATGGGTCCTAAATTGTCCTGGGAACCCTTAGAAAACATTACAACCCCTTAGGACACATGAAAACCCATTAGGACACATTGGGACCCATTAGGACCCCTTAGAACACATTATTCATCATAGAACAAACTTTAGGGTTGTAATGTGTTTTAAGGAGTCCTAAGTGATCCTTAGGGTTCCTAGGATACATAAATATATCATAAGAATCCTTAGGACCACTTATGACCCCTTATGAACCCCATTATCCATTAATGTATCCTATGAGTCCCTAGGATACATTAATGTATGGTAAGGGGTCGTAATGGGAAATAAGGACTCTGGAGGGGTCCTACAGTGTCATAAGAGACCCTAAGGGGTTATAGGATACAATAATTTATCCTAGGACCTCCGAGGACCCCTTATGACCCCTTATGATTCTTTACCATACATTATTGTATGGTAAGGGGTTATAGGGGGTCCTAATTTACATTAATGTATTCAAGGACCCCTTAAGACCTCTTATGACCCCTTATGACCCCACTAACCATTAATGTATCCTATAATTCCTATGATACATTAATTTATGCTAAAGGGTCTAAAGGTTTCATAGTATACATGAATCATCCTAGGACCCCTAAGGACCCATTATGACCCATTGTAACTTATAACCATACAAGGAGATAGGGATAGTGGGTGACGAGGGAGGGGGAATGGGATATGTGAAATAGAGAGAGAGGGAGTGGGGAAGAGGGAGAGAATAGAAAGATGGAGAGAGTGGGATCAAGGGAAAGGGAGAGGGGGAGAGAGGGGAGGAGGAAAGGGATAGGGAGAGTGAGTGAGGAGGGAGGAGGAAAGGGATATGTGTAATAGAGAGAGTGAAATAGAGAGAGAGGGTTAAATAGAGAAGAGAAGGGAGAAATTAAGAAAAGGAAAAAGAGACTGGGGAAGGTAGAGGGGGAAATTGAAAGGGGGGCGAGAGATAAAAATATGGAAGAGAGGTAGGGGATGGATGGAAAGAGAGGTATGAGATGGATGGAAAGAGGGGTAGGGAAGAGGGAGAGAAGGGAAATGGGGAGAGGGTGAGAGAGGAGAAAAGAGATATGTGAAAAAGGAAAAAATTATTGAATTTTTAGGGTTTATGGTTTATAGAAAGAAAGAAAGGTATAGAGAGGTATGAAGACTAGGGAGAGAGGGAGAGAGTAAGAGAGGGGGAGAGAGGATGAGAATAGCGGGATAGAAGAGGGGAGAAAGGATAAAATCGATAAACATTTTCCATCAACCATAAATCCCTTCTCCCCTCTTGTCACATGCTATTTCCCTCTCCCCCTCTCTCACTCTATCCCTCTTATAATTATCTCCATCTTCCCTACCTCTCCCTATCTCTCCCCTCCTTCCCCAAAAACTTAAATCCTACCTAAACCCTAAACCCTAGACCCTATAACCATAATCTCTCTCTCTCTCTCTCTCTCTCTCTCTCTCTCTCTCTCTCTCTCTCTCCTAACATGGTTAAACATACATGTTAAATACCAAACTAACCATAGCATAAGCAATACAATGAGAAACAATCCTCAAATGATCGTGCACAGGTCAAGGGCTTAAGGTTACAATCAAATAGTCCACTAGGAATCATGTTGAAGATAATGTTTTGATTCCTTAGATTTGGCTAAGTCTGAAATTTTCTAAAAATCCTCAAAACCTAGAATCATTATATTAACTCCTATGAAGCTTAAACCACTCTCAAACATCCTGAAAGTATATACTTAAATATTACATTTTATGTATATACTTAAATGTTACATTTTATGTATATACTTAAATGTTACATTTTATGTATATACTTAAATGTTACATTTTATGTATGGTCTTGGTGCTGAAATTGGCCTAGTAGGGCCTATTACATTTTCATTGCCATATTTAGAATGATTTTTGTATGTTATTAGTGCCATATATGGTGCACACCAAATAGCATGTATGCCCTATAGGGCGTGCATGCTATTTGGAAGGTTTTTATATGCTTTTAATGCCACACAGGGTGCATGCAAAATAGCGTGTATGCCTTATAGGGTGTGCACACTATTTGGTGTGTGCCCTTTTAACTACATTGGGCTCCTGTTGGAGCTCTAAATTTTGGGCAAAATTTGGAGTCTTATATAGTGATAAAACCCTAAAAAATGGCCTCTTAAACTCCATGCCCAATAATTAATGATGGAGTACATGAAATGGGATGAAAAAATTACATTAATTTTCAATTCAAATTTAAGAGATTAAGAAAGGAAGCTTTGTGACAGGAACAATCAAATTTTTGTGATCAAAGCCTTCAGAAAATGCGGGAATTTCAACCTTTTGCAAAGATGATGCCAACAAAGGCTGAAGATGGTTGAATTTTAAAAATCTAAAAAAGACCCAGTTCGGGAAATCAAATTTCTAATTTCCAATAAAAATCTTAGTTTTCCAAGAGATGTTTTGGTTTTTCGACCAGACCCAAATCCAAAAGTTAGGTAGTTATTTTTTAGTTAGTTTATTATTTTTTTAAAATAATTTGTAATAAGGGTTGTGTCTTTTCACCCTAAAGAGGTGTGAAAGCCACTCAAACACACATATATATATGTAATGTAAAATGTAAAGAGAGAAGACAATACAAGATATATTTTCATAGAATAGAATTTCATAAACAACTACAACTATGAACTCTTATGTACCAATTTTTCAACATCAATAAAGATAAGTGCTCTTCTTTTTATTTGTGGTTATAAGTTATATGTTTTCAATTAGTCTTTCGAATATTCTATTAAATAGATTGTTTCACTGTGTTGAATTCCCTGAGTATCATAATTCAAAATTAATATATACAACTTGAATATCAATTGTATGGTCTATGAACCTACCATTGTTCTTATTAGTCTCTTAATTTGAGTTAAACTCGATAGGATTAGTTGTGTAAATTGATTTGAATTGTGAATCAAGCGGAAGCCTCTGAAATGATGGTCTTGTCTTATTAAAGAAAGTTTTCAAAACCATCTCTGATCGTACGTAGGATTGAAATTTTTTTGACTCTATAGCCCAAGTATTTAGAAGGCACTGATCTAATCATTATTTGGAAAATGTCATTTGGTTCATACTTTGTGGTTTATAGATCATTAAATCATTATTTCAAAAGCATTACTTTTAATTCTTTAGTATAATCCATTTAGTCAATATTTATAGAGTAGAGATTATTAGAGGATTTGTTGCTTTCCTCCAAGGATCATTCACCACCTTGGGAGGAACTTTGTTTATTTATGTACGTAGTTGTGCGACATAGAGAATTTGATAGTTTAAAGTGAATTCAGACCTACCAGCCTTGGCTTGATTAAGCCAGAATTGCAGAGGTATCAGTGTGTACCTGTCAGTTGGCCAAAAGTGATCCATCATTTTTGGGCACCAACAAATTGGCGACTCTACTATGGAGAGTTGCTCACAATATATATTGTGAAGTTACCTATAATTTTAGATTTCATAGATCATAATCAAAAAGTTGTTATATTAGTTTGTTTGGAAGCACACTCTACTTGAAGAAAGAACCTAGAAGCAAGACATTCCTCAAATGAGGTGGAGACTCTATTTTCAAGAACCTAATGTATAAAGAAACAAGTTACTACCAATTGAGATATTTAGAATGTATCACAATAAACAACCATTTTAGAGAAAACCATTTGTTCTAGTGGACATCAGGCCTTTGGATCTTAGAAGGTTTCAATGTAGTAATAATGAAGTATTTACAAATCTTTCACACAGGGTGCCTAAATTTTATGGAGATTATGATGAATCATCTCTTGATCATTTGGATACTTTTCATATGTTCCTTGATGATTATGAGGTTGATATAGAAGATGATGCCAGGAAGTTGTTTGCATGATCATTAAAAAATAATGCAAGAGAGGCATATGAATCATTACCTACACAAAGTATTTCATCTTGGAAAGAATTTGAACAATGGTTTCTATATGAATTCCATTATGCAAGTGAAGGAAATAGCATGTGCTATGAACAGGAAGAGGATCAACAATACATCTAGGAAGCAAAACCTTGTATGTCTCCCTTGGATGAATTTTTAAATATTGAAAGACAAGAAGATGATAGATGCAGTGTGAAATCTACAGGAGTACAAATCTCTAATGAAGTTCCAGATCCAGATGAAGAAAATAATAAATCCAACCATGGACTTTTATCTCGAATAATCAAACATGTATTTCATAATTATATAATAAGGGATAACATTAGAGAAAAGAATACAATAAATCCAGTTATTGATTTATGTGTGGCTGACTCTTGTGACAATAGGACCTATGAAATAGAAGTAGATAATATAAATAAAAAGAATGAGGAAGAAGATTTTCTCAATACAGAACAAATTTCAAATTTGTTGGATAAGGAATATCAAAGGCATATACACAAAAATAACTCAAAAAAATTTCCAATTGACAAGGATAAGAAAATTGATGAAACACCAAAAGATAAACCTCATGAAAGAGACACATGTCTTGTTGATGAAGTATATGATTCTAGAAAGGATGAATTTAGTAGAGAGGAAGAAGAAGAAGATGTGTCTAAATTCTCTATGTTTTTTAATCCGTTGTTTGAAGAGGAAGTAGATGAAGATATGTCTGATTTCTCTATGTTATCGAATATGTTGTTTGAAGAGGATCCTTTATGCAATGGAATCCATCAGCATCATAATGAAGATAACAGTCCTAATTTTAAAGTTGATGAAACTCATGAAGTGCATTCAAAGGGTAAGATATATTGTAGTTCATCCTTTGAGCCAGAGGTACACCAAATATGTGAAGATGAGATGGAATCAGCCAAGCATGATGGGGGAAATAGATTAAAGGATAGTCTTGAAGATTTCTCAAATATCACACCTGACCATAGTCTGGGTATATGTGAAGAAGTGTCTCCTCAACATGAACCATCTTTAAAACCATTGTATGAACAAGTGTTGCACCATAGGCCTGAAGAAGAGTTTGGATTAGACAAACATAATCTACATTCTAAATATGGAGACATAGAAAATTATATACAAAAGGACAATCACACGGAGAAGATTTATTCTAATGATTATATGACTAGTCACATGCATGGCCATAGGGAGCTTCCGTTTGGCAAGGACCAAAGTGCATCTAATGATTTCTCAAAGGAAAAACAAAAAGAGAATACCAAAAAATACATTGATAAAGCAACAAGTATTGTTCACAAAAATGATGGCATTGTATTCAAGAAATCCAAAGTGTTACATGATCAGAATCAAGTGTTTGATAGGGGAAAATGTTGATTCCATGTTTTGGTGGTCTAGGGCCACCGAATGAGATTTGATTTCACTATTGAAATATGCAGTGACTCTATAGCCTAGTGGACTTCGCACTTAGTCTACTTCTTCTAGAGATAGCTAGAATCTCCCTATGCTCACATGGAGCATACATCCCTAGAATGAGCCTGTTGGAGCTCTAAATTTTGGGCAAAATTTGAAGTCCTATATAGTGATAAAACCCTAAAAATGGCCTCTTAAACTCCATGCCCAATAATTAATGATGGAGTACATGAAATGGGATAAAAAAATTACATTAATTTTCAATTCAAAGTTGAGAGATTAAGAAAGGAAGCTCTGTGATAGGAACAATCAAATTTTTGTGATCAAAGCCTTCAGAAAATGCTAGAATTTTGACCTTCTACAAAGATGATGCCAACAGAGGCTGAAGATGATTGAATTTTAAAAATCTAAAAAAGACCCAGTTCGGAAAATCAAATTTCCTATTTCCAATAAAAATCTTATCTTTCCATGAGGTGTTTTAGTTTTTTTATTAGACCCAAATCCGAAAGTTAGGTAGTTATTTTTTAGTTAGTTTATTATTTTTTCAAAATAATTTGTAATAAGGGTTGTGTCTTTTCACCCTAAAGAGGTGTGAAAGCCACACACACACACACACACACACATATATATATATATATATATATATATATATATATATATATATATATATATATATATATATACACGTAATGTAAAATGTAAAGAGAATGAATTTCATATACAACTTCAACTATGAACTCTTATGTACCAGTTTTTCAACATCAATAAAGATAAGTGCTCTACTTCTTATTTGTGGTTATAAGTTATATGTCTTAAATTAGTCTTTCGGATATTCTATTAAATAGAGTGTTTCACTGTGTTGAATTCTCTGAGTATCATAATTCAAAATTAATATATACAACTCGAATATCAATTGTATGGTCTATGAACCTACCATTGTTCTTATTGGTCTCTTAATTTGAGTTAAACTCGATAGGATTAGTTGTGTAAATTGATTTGAATTGTGAATCAAGTGGAAGCCTCTGAAATGATGGTCTTGTCTTATTAAAGCAAGTTTTTAAAACTGTCTCTTATCGTACGTAGGATTGAAGGTTTTTTGACTCTATAGCCCAAGTATTTAGAAGGCACTGATCTAACCATTATTTAGAAATTGTCATTTGGTTCATACTTTGTGGTTTATAGATCATTAAATCATTATTTCAAAAGCATTACTTTTAATTCTTAAGTATAATCCCTTTAGTCAAGATTTATAGAGTAGAGATTATTAGAGGAGTCATTGCTTTCCTCCAAGGATCATTCACCACCTTGGGAGGAACTTTGTTTATTTATGTACGCAGTTGTGCGACATAGAGAATTTGATAGTTTAAAGTGAATTCAAGCCTACCAGCCTTGGCTTGATTAAGCTAGAATTGCAGAGGTATCAGTGTGTACCTATTAGTTGGCCAAAAGTGATCCATCATTTTTGGGCACCAAAAGATCCACCAAGATCGAGGCTTGGATTTTCCTTGGGAATCCAACCCAAAGGCTTGGAGTATTCAAATAGGTTTGATATGTGTCTTCCAGCAAACATACAAAAAATTCACATTTTTTCCTATGTGCTTCCCTTAAGGTTTGCACGTAGTTAAATAATGATAAAATTAGAAAACATAATGTTTTAGATCTCTCTGTTAGCTATCTAACCATATAATTTTTTTTGAAGTCTAATTATGTTAAGCTTTTCATCTCTAATTTCTTTTGTAAGTATGTCTAATCTTTGTCAAAAACCAACATCTAGCATTTTGGGCATAGATTTTGGCTCATTTACCAAATTTTGAAACATGTTACATTTTAAGAAACTAGACTCCATTCTACACTTTTTTTTTCAAAAAAATATTTTGATTTTCTATTAGTTTTCAATGATTTCTAAGGGGAGCACACACAAATTTCATGTTTTTCAGAATGTGTGCACTATGAAAATTCATGAAAATTTATACATTCATAAAAAAATTAGCAAGAAAATTTGGGATAAACTACATGGTGTTAGCTAACTTCTCACTAGAGTGATTAAAAAAATTTGAAAAAAAAAACATTTTATTGGGAGCACACCAAACCCTATGCTATGTTTTTTCACAAAAAATAGGACTACTTTTTGTTCTCCCCATTTTTGAGGGCCTTAATCTCCACCATTTTTAAAATAAATTTATAGTTTAGAAACTAGATTCAGAGTACTACAACTCTTGTTCTTGTCGCATCTTTAAATTTTGAGTCTAACTATCTTCAATTTCTCGTCGAAGTTTAGAGTTTGCTGATTTTAGAAAAAACAAAGTGGCATCTTATACCCCCTTTTTGGTCCCCCATCTTTGTGGACTTACCCTATACTGGCTTCCAAAATCATGGGTTACTTGTAATACTAATTCCACTCCAAAAATTAGCATTTCTTCTTCTTGGGATAGTCTTTTTAGCACTAGTACTGGCTACTCATTGGGGTTCATATTGTTGGGTTTTGAAAACCTATGTACACCCTTTTCACTAAAACACCTTTTACATGTAACAATACTATTTGATGGTTGGAGTTACATGCCCAAGTAACATTTCTTACATACGGTACATGTCTGTTGATAAGAAAATGCATCTAACCACAGTTGGAAATTCTTCATTATTGTTATGAATTTAGTATCACTTCTTAATGATTTATTTGGTTCTAAAGGATTTTGGGTTTTCTTCTACTCATGTTGGCTTATCTGGCCCTCCTAATACCTTGTACATCTTGTTGCTTTTATTTCTTCCCTGTGATGTGCATAGTATCTGTGGTTTCTCTCATAATGTTGTAGCCTCTGGGCCTCCTATTGTTCAAGATTAATTTGATTCTGTTGTATTCTTTTTTTTCTTTTTTTGCAGACAATTATCCCTTCTTTCTACTTGATATTACTTTGTCTCTGTTGTATTATTTTCTTTCCTAATGGTAGCTGTGTACAAGGAAATGTACCTTCATAGAATTAGTATTGAGAAATAAATGAAATAGAAACTAAATAAATCACAATATAGAAACTATTTAGAAAATGAAAGATCAATTGAGCATCCTATGGCTCTCTATCTAAGAGTGTTAATAGAAGCTCTCAGTAAGCTACCATTAATGACAGTCCTAGAATGAGAAATGATAAAGATTAAGCTAAAGCTAACAATTAGTTCAAATTGAAATGCTAAATTTCTCTTAAAATGCCTTTCTAGCTATAAAATGCAAGAGGTTCTATGCAATTCTCAGATGTGTGGTTATGAATTATCATTGATTTTGGTCTTCCTTTTATAAATTTATGCAAGGGTAGGGGGTGTAGTATAGTTGATCATGATTAAGCTTGAGTTGATTTTTTGGTTCCACCCTTTGAAGACAATGCAAAGTTTATGTCCTCAAAGCTTCGGACAAGTAGACAAGATGAATGGACAAGATGCTCTTTCACTTTGAGTGATTGAGATTGAATTTGGCTTGATCCATGTGAATGCATTTTCTCAAATCCTATTGGTTGATTGAATTTCCTCCCCTTTTGGGTTGTTGAGAGAAATTAGGATTTATTAATTGATTTAAATTCATTTGTTTAGCCATGTACCCATTGAATGGGTTGAATTTGATTTAATTCAAAACTATATAATTAATAGAACTAATTGAACTTTGATTTGATTTAACTTGATTAAAATGCTCTTGATTTTGATTTATCTTGAATTAAGACTTGATTTTAATTTTGATTGGCTAATTATTTGATTTGATTCAATTACCTTGATTTTGCCCTTGATTTACCTTGATTTTCTTTGATTTTTTACTTAATTGTCTTTGTCCATTTTCAGGTGATTACAAATGCCCCTTTTTGAGTTGACGTACGAAGCATGTCAATTCAAAGAATACTCTGATCTTGCTAATGAAAAGGTCCTGATTCTGTCGATGGTTGATCTTTGATGTTTGATATGAGATGCAGATTCTGATGCTAGGATTGATTGATTGCTCTGATGGTCAATCTGATGTTAGATTACTGATGTGATACTTGATTTGTTGTGGTTTGATGTTTGATGCCCCTTTCAATTGATTTAGTGAAAAATTTCCTGATAAAAGATTACGCTCTGATTTGCTTATGCTGATGATGATATGATTGCATGCCCCCTCAGGAAATGAATTGAAATGATTTTGGATGATTTGGTTGAGAATGGGAAATTTTGATTTGTTTCCCGATATAGAAATTTGGAAATACCTCAATCATGAGAGAATTTGATGAGAAAAGATTTGATTGATAAGATGTTGATGCTCCAGATAAGTTGATGATGGTTTGGTATCATTTGATGTCAGTCAGAATCACTTGGTTGATGTTGATGTCAATTTGATAGGATAAGTTGATGGGTTGATATTTTAAAAATTTTGATTGACTTAGAATGATCCAAATAATAATTGATTTCAATTTTGATGTGATTGAACTTGCTTTTTGCAGGTGCCCCTTGGGTCTTTGCGCGTTTGTGATGCCTATCCTTTGTCTTGGAGCATGATTCTTGATCTCAGTGTGGCGGATCGTCGCCATATCAGTCTTTGTGGCCTATCATTCCTATTACATCTTCCTTGATTTTGAGTGAATTGGGGTCTTCTTACTGCTATGGCTAAGCATTGGCACTCAGACCATAATACTTTCCATTTGCCACTAGGGGAGATGACCATTACTCTCGAGGATGTATATGAGATCCTCTACTTACCAACTCATGGTGAGAAGTTGTACTATGACTCTTTGTATGATGGATCTGCATGTTGGTGAGTGTTTATGGATCCTACCATTGGTGACGCTCACATCTAGTGGGCTAAGTTTGTTTTCTTTCCTATATTGCTAGCTGTTCTGGGTACACTGATTGGTAGGTTCTTACTTCCTGATAGACGCGGGCATGGGTTTGCTGCTAGTTGGGGTCCCATCCTTGAGGATCTTATGGCACATCCTCATCGCTTTGACTAGGGTTCATGTGTCCTAGCTTAGTTATATCATGAGTTGCACATAGTTTTTTATAGGCATTCCACTACACTTAGTGTAGGTGCGATCCTTCTTCAACTTTGGACCTGGGAGCATCTCCTAGTGACACGTCCCATTACAGCATGGGATCATCAACCAGGTTGGCCTTTCTCTTGGATGTATGATGGTATCATCATCCAAATCCCTATGGGTAAGCTGGATTACTAGCGGTGTGTCATTGATGACATGGACACTATTGTTTGGCGGCCCTATCTTGGTTGCGAGGATTGGCCAAAGGATGATGGTGAGCTACCTTACATGTTCTATCCCCGATGGATGCTCAGGCATTCCACGTATACTATTGAGAGATTATGCTTCTGGTGAGTTCTACGTCAGTACAGGCATGTATAGGATATGCCATAGGGAGTAGCCATGTATGCTCAGGTACAGACCAAGAGATCATTATGGGGCCCATGTGTAGATTATGGGACAATTGTGCAAGAGATACAAGACATTGGGTATCCTCCTTGGTCTCCTAGATCACATGTCATGGATGCTGGTATTGCTGATGATTATGCTTCTTGGCTTCATCGATATCCTTTCCCTAGATTCACTGATCCTGTGGAGAGAGTTCCTACCATTGATGTATTATCAAATGGAGATGATGTTGTTGATGATGATGGAGATGATGGAGGAGATGGTGATGGTGTTGGTAGGATTAGAGGACGGCATGGATGATGTGGTCGTCGAGGAGCTAGAGCAAGTAGAGTTTGTATTCTAGTGATATTTGCTGCTCGGATTCCTCCTAGGGGTGATGATCAGGTGAGGGGTCGTCGGGTGGATAGATTACTTCATCATGTTGCTAGAGATCTAGTAGATAGACCTAGATTCATGCGTCAGTGGGAGGTTGATGTAGATATTGCATAGGTTTTACTCGATTAGGCATAGGGTCCTCTTGCTCAGTAGGTTATTCAGCCAGTTATTCCACAGGTTCAAGCAACTTCTTCTGCTTCTGCTTCTGCTTCATCTTCTATTCCATCTTCATCCTCACATCCTTCTTCTTTAGGTTTTGTTCCATTATTGGGTGTTCTCTCTTCATTGATGCCTTCTTCTTCTGTTCCTCCTCCACAAACTTCTACAGCACGGGCTCCTACTCCAGCCTTAGCATTAGATGTTGTATCTCTTTAGACTTAGATATTAGCGGTACAGTAGTAGGTTTCTCAGTTGAGTTTGATGATGCAAAGTTTCATGGCTACTATGAGTCAGCAAGGTTTATAGGCTAGTTCGAGTTAGCCTCCAAATAGTTCTCCTGGTCCTGATGGTCCTGATGGTGCTGGTAATTCAGCTATTTGAGATATCTTTGATTATTCCCTTTGATATACATGATCTCTCTCTTTGTTGTTATTGAGACATTGGACTCTTATTGTATCATTTTTGATCGATTGGTGGTTTTTATGTTGATACTTTGATAGTTGATGGACATTGATATTTGGACCTTGCTTTTATGATCATTCATTTAGACTTTGATATCTTGTTGATTTTATTATGGTGCTACCATGGACTATGATACTCTCTTTGATAGATTTGACTATATATGATGTCATTATGTATTAGATCTCTTTTTCAGGTGTTGTGTTATGATATGTAGATCTAGATGATTCTATCTCCTATATGCTTTGTTTCATGCTTTTCAGATGCATTTTTCAGCCTATGTTCTATTGATGCTTAAATGATTGTATTATGTATGACATAGAATAGATGAATGCAATGTTGATTTAATGATTAATTATATTGTGTATGTATGCAATGGATACATGTCGGATGTTAGATGGATAGTGAATAATGAATCTAATGGATGTATTTCTTTTGATATGAAAATATGATGGATCTATGTATGTAATGATCATGAGATTTTAATGACTAATGATTCTAAAATGTTATATGTGATATGGATGCATGATACTATCATGAATGATGTGCATTTAATGATGAATGATCCTAAGATATGAAATGAATGATTAACTAAATAATGCAATTACTTGATGGATTGATATTTAAGAATGCACCTTAAATGAGATGAATACAATCTAATGATAATGCAACTTAATGTAATGTAAAATGAATTTAATGATATATGCAATCTAATGCAATGAACTTAATGATTCAAATGTTGGACACATTTAAATGAATGCAATGTTTAATGAAGATGACTTAATGCAACTTAACCAATGCAAGTGAACTAATGAAATGCACTTTGTTTTTTATTTATTTTTTATTTCCAACACAATCGATCACATATAGTTGTTTTTTATGATCTTTTGATTTTATGATTTGAATACACCCCCTTTTCCTTTTCCTCTTGCAAATTAAGATAAGAAAGGAAAAACATATTAAATGCATTTAATCTAAGATGTATGTAACTAACTATCGTTATTCAAAAATGTGGAGCTTATAATCATCATTGAGCATTTTTGGAATCCCATTTAGTACAATCATCACTAGTTCAACTATGATGATATGAATACTTTTTGCACCTCTTTCTTTGCTTTCCCATCTCTTTCTGGTATGACTATCACTGATTGAATCCAATCCTGAGAGTGTGAATACCGATTTTGTTGGATTCTATGTTGCAAGTGGATTTTGGTATCATGATATTGAAGATCAAAATAGCCAAGGTATCCTTTTGCGTAAACAAGCAGAAATATCAGTTTTATCCTATGTACATGTCCTCGATGATTCTTTGATGATCACATCCTTAGACAAATAATACATTATTTAAAACTCTGATTTTAAGATAGTCATTCATAAATAAACAAAAATATCATCCTTTCATCATAGCTTGTCTAGTTTAAAACTCTCATCGATTTGCTAGAAAGAGATGATTTCATCAATAAAGTCAACACTTAGAAAAAAATTTGCAATGTTTTTCAAATCCATATGTCAAGTGTAGTTCCATCCATTTCATACTTTTAATCTTGATAAAGATAAGCTCGTGTAAGACCTCGGATCAAATTTTGCATTTGGTTCAAATTGGATTAGAATGTAGATTTGACTAAGTGTTCCTCTTTCATTTTTGATGAATTGATTCTCATGATTGAATAAAGCTTGCTTTGATGAATCCTTCCTCTTGTTGAGTAGATTGCCCCTAGTTTGATATGATTTCATTTGTGGGACTTAGGACAATTTGCAGATTAGGTGACCAAAATCTTGAGGTACTTGCAAATGCAACTGTGGGGTTTTATTATGCAATATATACAAATGCTGGTGAATGCAGTATTTACAAGGTGACATTCTAGGCATGTGACTGACTTGGACTTTCAATGGCGCATGTTTACCAAGTTTTCACTGATTGAATGGATCTTGCTCTTTTTTCTATTTTTAAAGATTTTCTCTTTTTTTTTTCTACCAAGGCGCCTATTTGCTAGGTTTTCACCAAGGCACTTTTTCTCTTTTTTGATTTTTTTTCATATCATCGAGGCACCTATTTGCTAGGTTTTCACCAAGACAACATCTTTTTGAGGATCATATATGAATATTTTTGGTATTTCTTCATGCTCAATTTTCCACTATTTTTTATCTTTTCTACTTTTCCAATTTGTTTGTGCTTTTCTACTTTTCCAATGTTTTTGGTATTTTCAAGATCTATTTTGACTATGTACAATAAATATGATGCTTCCCATCTAATTTATGATACTCTTTATACTCTCTCATCTACCTCATGTATAGAACCTCTTTAGATGTATGATATTGATCAGTTCTTGTAGTTCTTCTCCATCACAATATGCTAATTTGTAGGTGTCGGTCCCAAAAGAAGAAGTAATGATAAATGGTCCTAACCAATTTGCCTCCCATTTTCCTTTCTTTTTCCTTTCTGCTTGTTTTTTGGGATTTTCTTGCAAGACTAGGTCACCTATTTGAAATATTCTTGACTTGATGTGCTTATCATAAGTCCTTGACATTCTATTTTGATATACCTTTAGATGATCAATTGCTTGTTTCTATTTCTCATCTAGGAGTTCTAGTTCTTGTAGCCTAGTGACTCTATAGTCTTCCTCACTTATCAAACCATGAAGAGATACCCTCAAGGATGGAATTTCTACCTCCAAAGGAAAAACTTCTTATGTTCCAAAGACTAAGGAAAAAGGTGTAGCTCATGTTGGCGTTCTTATGCATGTTCTATAAGCCCATAAGGTCAGGTTTATTTTGATGTGCCAATCTCTACCTGAATTGTCCACCATTCTCTTCAATATCTTCAAGATGTTTTTATTTGTTGCTTTGGCTTGTCCATTACCTTGAGGGTAATAGATTGATGAAGAATGATGAATCATGTTAAACTTCATGCATAACTCCTTTAAGTCTTTGCTTTTTAAATACTTTGCATTATTCATTATGATGGCATGAGGTATGCCATATCTACAAATGATGTGATTTAGGATAAAAAAATATATTTGTTTTCCCATTGCAGTTGATAAGGGTACAACTTCCACCCATTTGGTAAAGTATTTCATTGCCGTGATGATGAATTTATGGCCATTCGAGGATGGTGGATAAATCATTCCTCTTAAATCTAGGCTCCATTGATAAAATGGCCAAGGTGTTATCATCAGATTAAGCTCTTGTGTGGGCACATGTATCAAGTTTCCATGGAATTGACACTTTCTACAAGTTTTGGCAAAGTTACAAGCATCTTTCTCCATTGTAGGCCAAAAATATCCTATCCTAAGAAATTTCTTAGCTTGGGTTAATCCATTTGAATGTGACCCACAGATTCCCTTATGGATTTCTCACAAGGCTACGTTTGATTCCTCTTCTTCTAGACATCTAAGGAGCATTTCGTCTAAACTCTTATGATACAATGTTTCAAAAATTATGGTATATCGAGAGGCTTGGCGAATGAAGCTTTTCTTTTGATTCCTGGTTTGGTCTATGGGTAGGATTTGATCTTTTAAGTAAGTGTAAATAGGTCCATACCAAGGTGATTCATGTGTAGTTAGCAAGAAAATGTTGTGAGGGTGGGTAGAGTCAAACGAGGGTTGTACCACTTCTTCTACCAGGAATTCATATATGGCACTCTGATCCGGCATTTGTAGAAGTGATGCCAAAGTTTTCATTGCATCTACTGCTTTGTTCTTTTCTCTTGGCACTTGCTCAAATGTAATAAGTATGAATTACTTAATATTTTCCACCATGTTTTTATAGGGTACCAATTTGTCATCTTTTGTGTGATATTCTTCATTAACCTGATTAATGACTAATTGTGAATCTCCATAAACCTTTAGTTCTGTCACCTTCCACTTTAATGCCAACTTGATTCCAATAACCAAGGATTCATATTCTGCTATGTTATTGGTGCATAGAAATAGAAATTTATATGACTTAGTAATTGTCGATCCTTGAGGAGTGATTAGAAGTATGCCTGCTCCTGACCCATGTTGACTATATGAACCATCAAAATATAGTTGCCATGTTTTTGCCTCAACATTCACAATCTCTGAATCTGGGAATTCTACTTGGATGGGATGATCATCTTGAAGTGGTGCTTCTACTAATTGGTCAGAAATAACTTTCCCTTTGATAGATTTTTGGTCTACATATTCAATGTCAAATTCACTTAGCACCATAACCTATTTGGCTAGCCTTCCATTTAATGTTGTTTTACTAAGTAGATACTTCAAAGGATCAATCTTAGCAATGAGCCTTATCTTGTGAGCTAGCATATAATAGAATAATTTTTGGGAAGCAAAAACCATGACCAAGCATGCCCTTTCCATGAATTTATAGTTTATCTCATATTTGACTAGAGTTCTACTTATGTAGTATATTGCTTTTTCTTTGCATGTTTCATCTTCTTGTGCTAAAAGTGCCCCCAATGAATTCTCTATTGCTGAAATATATAGGATCAAGGACTTGCCTTTGATAGGTGGCATCAAGATTGGAGGATTCATGAGGTATTTCTTTAATAGATTAAAGGCTTCTTCACACTTTTCATTCCATTTGAAAATTGTATCTTAATGTAAAAGTTGGGTGAATTATGACATTTTTCTGCTAGTTGGTAGATAAATCTCCTAATAGATTGTATCCTTCCTTGTAGAGACCTCATTTGGATAATATTTTTAGGTGCTTCTATCTCCATAATGGCCTTGACTTTAGCAGGATCCACCTCTATTCCCTTCACAAATACAATGTAGCCTTGTAGTTTGCCAAATTGGACTCCAAATGCACATTTTTTTGGATTAAGCCTCAATTTAAATTTCTCTAATCTGTCAAAAATATTCTCCAAAATTGGTAGATGCTCCTTCCTTGAGTGATACTTGGCTAATATTTCATCCACATAATCCTCCATGAACTTATGCATCATATCATGGAATATTGTGGGCATCGCTCGTTGATAGGTCACTCTGACATTCTTCAAACCAAATGGCATGACATTCCAGCAAAAAGTAACCCATGCACATGTAAAGGTTATCTTATCTTGGTCTTCTAGTGCTATCTTTATCTAGTTATATCCATTGAATCCATCCATGAGTGAGAACATGGAATGTCCCACTGTTAGGTCTACAATGGTATCTATGCTTGGAAGAGGGAAATCATCCTTAGGACATGCCAAGTTTAAGTCTCTAAAATCCATGCAGATTCTAATGGATTTATCTACTTTTGATACTGGCACTATATTTGAGATCCATTGTGCATAATCAATGGCCCTTATAAATCCCACCTTCAACAATTTTTCTAACTCTACTTTGACAAGTAGTGCTATTGTGGATGCATCTTCCTTAACTTTTGCTTAATAGGTTTGTCTCCTTCCTTGATATTTAGATGATGCATTATCAGATTTGGGTCTAATCTCAGCATATCATCATAAGACCATGCGAAGTTAACTTGTTTTTCTTTAAAGAACTTGATGAATTCTATTCTTTCTTCACTAGATAGTAATGCCACTAGGTGGATGATCTTCGGCTCAGTTTCTGACCCAATATTTATCTTTTCTATGGGCTCAATTAAGATTGGAGATCTTTCTTCATAATGTTCTTGTAGAGCATCCAAAATTCCTTCCTTAGGTGCCTTAGTTGGTTTTTCACCTTTGGAAACATCCTTTATTTCTTTTTCTTTTTCTTTTTGATCTAATGTTGCCACTACGTGGTTTTCAACATTAGATTTGTTTCTTTTTTCATTTTTTTTGTTTTTTTCTCTTTTAAATGGATTGAAAGTTTGGATGCCCTCCCTTATCATTTCCTCTTGATATTCCATGGTAGAAGAAGTTTCAACTGCGTTAAGGTATTGGGACACCACGTTGTCATTCAAAAATATTGGGAGGGTAGTTGGTTCAATGGAATCCCATTCAATTAATTCTGGGTATATGAGAGTCAAAGGATCAATACTTGGGCTTTGTTCAATGGGGTTTAAGGCTAATACCTCATTAGATGGTTCATACATTGTATTGTGCAAGTCTATGACATGGGCCTCTTCTAAATGTTCTAAAGAAGTAGGATCAAAGTCCTCCTCACTAGACTCCTCTAAGGTTTACGTTGGATAAAAGTCATGTGGATTGAACCTAATGTTTGATTCCTCCATAGTAGGTCTCCATGAAGGTATGTAGGGTTTTCCTATCCATTGATTTATCTATATTTCTATGCCTGGCACATCATTTAGAACCACTTGGTTTGAACTAGATGCTTGATTGGGACTTGATTCTACTATTTGTCCTTTATCCTTGGTAGAGGTGTTGGTATGAATGACATCAATACCCTTATCATGGCATGACTCATCAGATAATGTATCCCATTCTCACTTATTATAATCTTCATCACTGTGAGATTCTAATTGCAATATTTGACCATGGAGTTTTGGATAGTGTTTTTGAGTGTACCCTTCTTCAAGATACCCTAATCCTATTTTCTCCTTGCTATCTCACCATGTACTTTCTATTGGTTCAACAATTCCTTCATTCCTCATGCCCAAAGGTCCTTGACCTTTGTACCCCATCTTTTTCATGATTTGAAACCCTTTCCCACATTGATGTGTGGGAATGCTGGGGTTTGGGATGTGTTTGACATGTGCACTTATTTCTTCATCCTTGTAGAGCCAATTTAGGATCTCATTATCATTCTCATCCATTAATGATGAAGTACTAGCTCTCACAAAATGATCATTGTATTTGTGGGGTAGATTTGATGGTCTTCCATAGGACTTAGGAGATAAGGGTAAATCCATCATGGATAGGGAGTATTCGCCTACTCCTTTTTGCTTTATTTTACATTGCTTATCAAAATTCTTCATCATTTGATCCATCTTTTGATAATGGGCCTCTTTGGTATATACTTTAATAGCTTTGGTTTGGTCTTCTTTTGATTCTTCAATAATATTATCCTCACTAACCTTCTCTTTTCCTTTAGTCGATGTAGTTAGGTTAGTGAGTTTTGGTGTGTCTTCAATAGCAATTTCCTTTTTCATCTTTTCTTTTCCTTTCAATAATGGGATGTCTTTAGAAATTTTCCCTTGCTCCATTTGATTAGGTATAGACCCTTCTGCAATGTTTGGGACTAAAGATTCGTTGATAGGCTTGATGTTGTTACAATATTGGAAAGGGTTTAAGTCCCCACTTACCATTATTTCTTGCCCTAGATAAGGAAATTTTAGACATTGGTGATAAGTGGAAGGAATGGTTTGCATTTCATGGATCCACAACCTTCCTAACAAGATATTATAGGTTAACTTTAAATCTAGCACTTGACAAATGGTTTCTTTTTGCATTGGACCAACTCTTATGGGTAGTACTATGACTCCTTTTGAAGCTCTTTCTTCATCATCGTAGGCTTTAATAGTTATCTTTTTCTTAGGGTCAATAGCCTCCTCAGAAAATCCTAGGGCTTTCACTAGGCTAAGGAAACAAATGTTTAAGCCGGCTCCTCCATCTATAAGGACTCTTTTCACCCTATGCTTATGAATCAAGACTTCTATGTGCAAAGGCAAATTTTGAGGATGATTAAGGGACATGTCATCTTGTTCAGAAAATGATAAGCAATGGGGTGCAATGAGGTATCCCACCATATTTTGAAACTTGTCTACCTCCACATTTAGAGGCAAATTGGTCTCCAATAAGGCTTTCTCCAAGATATCTTTATGAGTTGGTGATAATTTGAGCAACTCAAGAATAGAGATTTGAGCACAAGTTCTTTGTAGTTGATCAACCAAGTTTATTATTTTGATGATGAGGTTGACGCTTGGTTTGGTAGAATAATTTTAGGAGCATTTGTAGGTAGAATGATTTTTTATGCTTGCCCCCTAGTGACGACATTTGATGATGCTTCTCTTAATTTCTCCTTTACTACCACAACATTTATGGTATTGTCCTCTTCACTTAAAGTATTGATCGTGTTGTCATAGGTATGAGTAAAGTTCACCTTCTCATTACCTCTTTTCTAATTTTGATTGGCATTAGATGACTCACCCTTTTCATGGTTCAAAAAGGGGTTCTTGAAGGCCGTATGATCCTCATTATTTTGAGGCCCTACAATTTTGATAGTTCCATCATCTATTAGATCTTGCACTAAGTGTTTCAACCTCATGCATTCATTGGTTTTATGACCTCTATTTCGATGATATTCACAATGATGAGAATCATACCACCAATTAGGTTTAACTTGAGGTTCAAAATCTCTTAAATCAGGTAATGTGATGATCTTGTTAGCAACCAAAGTTCTTAATGCATTCTCCAAGGGTTCACCTAAAGGGGTGAATTTTCTCTTGTTATAAGTGAAGAAAAAGGGTTTGGGCTTATTCCCATTGGCATTATTATAAGGATTATTAGCATTGTTATTTGAATTGTTGGAATTGTTATTGGAATTATTGGAATTAAAGGGAGCTTTGTTCATTTGATTTACATTAGTTGAAGAATTAGCTCCACTTGATAAGTTAAAAGGGGTTTCCTTCAAATTGTGGGCCTCCACAACTCCATCGTTCACAAGATTTTTGTTATTATTCTTTAGCCATAACTTTGTCTTATCATTGTGATTGTTGGCCCCTTGATTGCTAACATATTTAGGCACATAATTATTATTGTTGTTTTTGGTATTGGATTTGTTGGAATTAAATAATTTTATCTCTCCTCTTTTCACCAATACATCCTCAATCTTGATCCCATTTTCAATAAGTTTTTCAAATGTTGGGGGACATTGGAGTTGTAATCGATAATTCATTTCCATGGTCAAATTATTTGTGAAGATTTCCATCTTCTCTTTCTCGGGGATACTTCATGGATACCTTGCAAAAATAGTCCTCCACCTTTGTAGGAATCCTAAGAAGGATTCTCCATCTTTCTGTTTGGTATCACACAATTTGAGCATCGTGATTTCATGCTCAATATTATAAGAATAGTGGGTCACAAACTTGGAGGCTAATTCCTCAAAGGTTTTTATTCCTTGGGGTAACTTTGAAAACCACTCCATGGCGGGACCTCCTAAGCTTCTAGGAAAGAGTCTCATTAGATATGTATCATGATGAACTACAACTGATTTAGAACCTGAATAAAGAATCACTGATTTAAGATTATTGAGGAGTTTCTGATTAGTTATGTAAGATGATTAAATTAGTATTATGTTGTCATTGATGTCAACTAGCTTGATAGCACTTATCTTGTAAGTTACTATACCGATATATCTGAAGAAAGATGAAAGAAATGAAGAACAAAAATATCTACATGAGGAAGATGTGTATGTCAGATGAGGATAAGGAATACACTGAGTAACTTGTTGATGAGTCTATGACTTGATGATATCAACTTTATTATGTTGCATTCATCTTTGATGAAGAATAGAGCTGAAAGACACAAAGTAGTGTTGTCGGTAAATGAAGCAGACTAGTATACACCGACGGAGTGTAGTGTATACCAAGCACAATGTTAACCAAGCTTATGTTCACCGATGCATTTCTTTGTTAACTGAGTAGAATAGAAAGGAATTAAATGATTAGCTTAGCCGATAAATTGATGAGCTAGAAAATGTATGAAATCGAGGTAACAAATAAGGTTTGTTATGAAGATCAATGGCTAACATAATTCAAGGAAGATATAATGGAGCAAATTGAAACGTGTTACTGACACATCAACCGAAGAAGGTTAAAGCAGCAAAATAAATGAATGAGATTAAGCGGCAAAATCTGATGGACAAAAAGAAAATGATTTACTCATCTATATAAGAGACATTGGTTTCATTGTTGAAGAACGCCAAAAAAAGAAGATACTACAGAATTATCACATGAACAAGTTTTCATGCATTCTGATCATACTGGTTAGTGAGAACCAAACTCCAGAACAATTACTGAGCTACAGACAGTAATTACTGATGGATAGTAAGTTGATATTGTATTGAATCTAAAGTGATATATTGATCAGAAAGATATGAATGAGCTGAACATTGATCTATAAACTGCAATTGAAGTTGTTTCAAGGTAGATCATCTATGGTTACATATTTAACCACTGTACATAGTCAAATCTCTTAACCGAGTGGACTATGAAAGTCTTTTGATGTTTCATTCATAGAGTGAACATTGTTATCCTATCAACCCCAGAGTGACTGCTGGTTGGATGATAATTTCTGGTCTAAAATCCTCTAACAAGGTCACACCTAACAGTGTGTTTGTAACCTTTAACAGGGTTGGGTCTTCACCGACCTCACTTCAGAAGAGTGAACATTTTGGGTTGCCGGTACCAGGTGGTTTTTCCCTTCATAGGGTTTCCACGTTAAATCTCTTGTGTTATGTGTTGATTGTGATATTTTCTTGTTATCATAATTTGCATATTACATGTTAGATTTGATCGGTAACTAGTATAAGTTTTTAGACTGACAATCAGTAAAAGCATAGATAGTGAAATTATTTTATGTTTACCAAGTAGCAGAAGTTGAAGTATTTGTTTTGGGACACTGGATAACTGATTCACCCACCTCTCAGTTATTCTAACAATTGGTATCAGAGCTGTGGTTGCTTAGAATAGAATTTTAAGGACTCCAGCACAAAGGTCTCAAGATGTATAAGAGGGAAGTGCCAAAGCTAAACAAAGAGAACTTTGTAGTATGGCAAAGCCGGATGAAGTTGCACATATCTGGAATTGGGAACTCAGCACTTGAACTGACGCAAAATGGCTACATTAAACTGACACCTGGTCACTTAACACTTGATAAACTGAAAGGCAGGCATGAACACAACATTACTATGATGGAACTTGTTGCTACCTGTACCGATGCCGAATTTGAAGACATTAAGGGATGCACTACTGCCAAAGCCATGTGGGATAAACTGACTCTAATATACAGTGGAGATTTGAATGTTAAGAGAGCCAGAGCAGAAAGCCTAAGAGGTCATTTTGATGATATGAAGATGAAAGAAGGTGAGAACATTGTGCAATACACAAACAGACTAAAAGAGGTAGTACATGCTATAAGAGAATCAGATGGAATTATTGAGGATGAAACAGTGATAAGCAAGATTCTCAGAACATTACTTCCAGTTTATGTGATCAGGATCTCTGCAATTCATGAAACAAGAGCTACATCCAACCTTACTCTTGACACATTGATCGGTAAGCTTACAACCTTTGAATTGAATAACTTTGACAATAGTGTTGTACCTTCTGTTGAATCCATTTTCATGTCTTCTTTGAAGATTGGTAAATCTAGTAGCAGGAATAGTAAGAATAATGATAGTGATAGTGGTACCGATGAAGAACTTGATGAGCTTGAAGCTCTTATGGCCAGAAGACTACCCAAAGGTAGAGGAAGGTATAGTGACAAACTACCTTTGGCATGTTTTAATTATAAAGAAGTTGGCCACATCATTGCTAGATGTCTGAATAAGAAAGATGATGATAGATCCAAAGACCGATCTGATAGAAGCTATGGGAGAAGAGTCAACAGAGGCTAACGATATAACAACAAAGACAACTGAGATAGCTATGACAAAGGGAAAAAGGTATGTTACATAGCTGAAGAATTTGAATCTGAATCTGATACTGATGACGATGTAGAAGTAGTATTTGTTGCTATGAAAGATGACTCAAAGGAAGAAGAGAAACATGAAGAAATAGCACTGATCTCTAAAGTAAGCAAAAATGATACATGGATCATAGACAGTGGTTGTACACATCATATGACTGGTGATCTAGAGAAATTTGATCTACTTGATGAATATGATGGAGGATCTGTTAGGATGGGAAATGATGCACCCTGTATGGTAAGAGGTAAAGGTTCACTGATGAGTAATGATAGAATGAAATGTGAAAATGCATACTATGTAGATGGACTAAACTATAATTTTTTAAGTGTGGCATGGCTGAATAACTCAGGCCACCGACTTGCTTTTGAGAGAAGAAAGGTAAAAATCTATGATGATGGAGGAAGACTTGTCAGAACCGGTACACAATCTAGAGGTAATCTATTTTATCTTGATATTGATCAATCTTCTTGTTTATTAATGAAGGATGAAGATGCATGGTTGTGGCATAAGAGTTTATGCCATGTGAACTTTGATAACATGATCAAGATTAATAAGAAGAAAAGAGTTAGAGGGTTGCCTAACTTGTCAAAACTGGATCATGCTATGTGTCATGAATGTTAGAAAGGTAAGATGACTAAGTCTAGTTTTAAGAACAAAGACTACTCAACAAAAAAGATACCTGAATTGGT
Source organism: Chamaecyparis obtusa (assembly GCA_027943335.1). NCBI lineage: Eukaryota > Viridiplantae > Streptophyta > Pinopsida > Cupressales > Cupressaceae > Chamaecyparis > Chamaecyparis obtusa. Next base: position 895,411 of record BSBK01003667.1, on the reverse strand, counting down.
TCATACCGACCTATGTGGTCCTATGAGAACTCAAAGCTATTATGGTGATAGATATTTTATTCTTTTTGTTGATGACTATACTAGACTTATGACAGTTATGTTATTAAAAGAAAAATCTGAAGCATTTAAGATGTTTAAGTGGTATAAGGAAAAGGTAGAAAAAGAGATTGGAAAAGAATTAAAATGCTTAAGATCTGATAGAGAAGGTCAATTTATCTCTGATGAATTTACTAATTTCTATAATGAGAATGGTATCAAAAGATAGGTCTCTGCACCGAGAACACCTCAGCAAAATGGGATTGCTGAAAGAAGGAACAGGTCAATAATTGACTGTGCAAGAACACTAATGTTGCAAAAGAATATTTCTCAAACATACTAGAGGGAAGCTATCAATATAGCTGTATATGTGCTTAACCAAGTGCAACTGAAGAAGGACACCAACCGGACACCCTATGAGCTATGGTTTGGACACAAACCTACTGTAAGTTATTTCAAGATTTTTGGAGGCAAATGTTTTATTCTAAAAGATGAGAGAAATGGGAAATTTGATTCAAAAGGTGATGAAGGAATATTCTCAGGATATTCTACTAAGAGTAAAGCATACAAATGTCTAAATAAGGTTACAAATAAGATAATTGAAAGTACTAATGTCTGTGTTGATGAGTTTGATGACAAGAACATAGAAGAAAGTAGAAGAGAACCAAAAGACTATGGTAGATTCACCTACATTGAACTTCCTGATTATCTACCAAAGTCACAACCTGTGATAACCGATCAGTGGGAAAATAATCCCGAGGAACAGGAAAGGGAAACCGATGACCAAGATGAAGCTACCGAGCAAGCACATGAACTTGAACAAGATGAACAAGAAAGAAGAAACTGAGTACTGGCTAGTTTTGTTAGAAGACATCATCCTGAGACACAAATTATTGGAGACAGACAAGCTAGTATGCAGACAAGAAGCAAAGCAAGACAAGGTACATGTTTAGTTTGTGAATTTGAACCAAAAAATGTGAAAATTGCATTAGAGAATGAGGAATGGGTTAATGCAATGAAAGAAGAAATAGAACAAATAGAGAAGAAAAAAACCTAGTCCTTAGTACCCTGACCTAAAGATAAAAATGTTATCGGTACTAAGTGGGTATTCAGGAACAAACTGAATGAAAATGGTGAAGTGACAAGAAATAAAGCTAGATTGGTATGCAAGGGATTTGCACAAGAAGAAAACATTGACTATGGTGAGATATTTTCACCTATTGCTAGATTGGATGGAGTTAGGATGCTACTTGCATATGCTGCACACAAGAAATTTAAAGTTTATCAAATGGATGTGAAGTCATCTTTTGTAAATAGTATACTTGAAGAATAAGTCTACATAGAACAACCTAAAGGATTCACTGACCCAGACAACAAAGACATGGTATGTAGATTACATAAAGGTTTATACAGTTTGAATCAAGCACCGAGAGCCTAGTATGAAAGACTGCATACTTACTTGTTAAGTATTGGATTTGTAAGAACTAGTGAGAACATCAATTTGTACATGAAAGGTGATACTGATGACACTATTATTATTGCTGAAATATTTGTTGATGATATTATTTTTGGAGGTCAAAATCATGTATGTAAATCTTTTGCTGATGAGATGAGAAAAGAGTTTGAGATGTCTATGTTCGGAGAGGTTAAATTCTTTCTAGGACTACAAGTGATTCAGCAAAGTGATGGGATATTTATCTCATAGTCTAAATACATAAAGGAAGTCTTGAAGACATTTGGCATGGAAGATGCTAAACCTATGGGAACACCAATGGCTACTAGAAGTAAATTGACAAAGGAAGATGAAACTACAGAGGTAAACCCGACACTTTACCGATCCATGATTGGTAAGCTAATGTATGTAGTTCACAGTAGACCAGATATAGCACATGTTGTGGGACTAGTTGCTAGATTTTCTGCTAACCCTAGAGAATCACACATGATTTATACTTAAAGAATCTTAAGATACTTGAAAAAGACAAAGGATTATGGATTATGGATTATGGTATCCTAAGGAAGGTAAGTTTGAACTGAAGGTCTATACCGATGCTAATTGGGCTGGAAATGTGGATGATAGAAAAAGCACCGCCGGAGGAGCATTCTTCTTTGGTGAAAGACTTGTAACCTGGACAAGTAAAAAGTAGGCTTGTATTTATTAGTCTATAGTTGAAGTAGAGTATGTTGCTGCTTCTACTAATTTCTCAAACATTGCATATATCAAGCAAGTGTTGGAAGGAAGGAATGAGGTAATCACTGACCCGGTGATTATATACTGTGACAACACAAGTGCTATTAATATTTCAAAGAATCCAGTGATGCACTCTAAGACAAAGCATATATCAATTAAGTATCATTACTTAAGAGAAAAAGTGCAAGAGAAGCAAGTGAAGTTAGAATTTGTTACATCTAAAGCACAACTTGAAAATATCTTTACAAAGCCTCTACCGAAGGACACATTTGAATACTTGAGGTCTAGACTTGGGGTCCGTCCCCTATCTATCAGTCACTAATGTGATCTGGATGTTGCATCATCTTAAAATTATCAAAAGATCACACATGTTGATGCAACATAGTTCACACTTTGGATAATGTTCAAGGTTGTGATTAAGGTTGAAGAACTAAAACAGATTGTAATACTAGTATACAAAGATACAGAGATTGTATTGGACAAAAGAGAGTTACTTAGCTACTACAGAGCTGATTATTTATTTGTTTCTTTGGAATTGTTGTCAAAGGGAGAGATAAATAATATGAAAGGAAAAGTTAAACATGCATTGATGAGAACTATCTAAGGGAGAGATAATTTGAAAAAAAAAAATAGAACATTGAAGATCAGTTACAAAGAATAGAAACAGGAACCTGAGAGCTGAAAAGATCATATCTACATAATGACAAAGTTTTATTTTATAATGTTGTGTAGTAACGTAGTGATTAAACATATTAAGCTAGGGGGAGATTGTACAACATTTTTTCAGAAAGTTGTATAATACATGTTTGGTATGTGTATGGTACACTTTATATTACTTGAGTTGCCATCAATGCCAAAGGGAGAGATTGATGAACTACAACTGATTTAGAACCTGAATGAAGAATCTCTTATTTAAGATTATTGGGGATTTTATGATTAGTTATGCAAGATGATTAAATTAGTATTATGTTGTCATTGATGTCAACTAGCTTGACAGTACTTATCTTGTAAGTTAATATACCGATATATCTGAAGAAAGATGAAAGAAATGAAGAACAGAAATATCTACATGAGGAAGATGTGTATGTCATATGAGGATAAGGAATACATTGAGTAACTTGTTGATGAGTCTATGACTTGATGATATCGACTTTATTATGTTGCATTCATATTTGATGAAGAATAGAGCTGAAAGACACAAAGCAGTGTTGTCGGTAAATAAAGCAGACCAGTATACACTGACAGAGTGTAGTGTATACCGAGCGCAGTGTTAACTAAGCTTGTGTTCACCAACGCATTTCTTTGTTAACCGAGCAGAACATAAAGGAATTAAATGATTAGCTGAGCTGATAAATTGATGAGCTAGAAAATGTATGAAATCGAGGTAACAGATAAGGTTTGTTATGAAGATCGACAGCTAACATAATTCAAGGAAGATATAATGGAGCAGATTGAAATGTGTTACTGACACATCAAATGAAGAAGGTTAAAGCGAAAAAATCAATGAATGAGATTAAGCGGCAAAATCTGATGGAGAAAAAGAAAATGATTTAATCGTCTATATAGAGACATTGGTTTCATTGTTGAAGAACGTTGAAAAAAGAAGATACTATAGAATTATCGCGTGAACTAGTTTTCATGCATTCTGATCATACTGGTTAGTGAGAACCAAACTGCAAAACAATTACCAAGCTACAGAGAGTAATTACTGATGGATAGTAAGTCGATATTGTATTGAATCTAAAGTGATATATTGATCAAAAAGATATGAATGAGCTGAACATTGATTTGTAAACTGTAATTGAAGTTGTTTCAAGGCAGATCATCTACTGTTACATATTTAACCATTGTACATAGTCAAATCTCTTAACCAAGTGGACTATGAAAGTCTTTTGATGTTTCATTCATAGAGTGAACATTGTTATCCTGTCAACCCCAGAGTAACTGTTGGTGAGATGATAACTTCTGGTCTAAAATTCTTTAACAAGGTCACACCTAACAGTGTGTTTGTAACCTTTAATAGGGTTGGGTCTTCACCGACCTCACTTCAGAAGAGTGAACATTTTGGGTTGCTGATCCTAGGTGGTTTTTCCCTTCATAGGGTTTCCATGTTAAATCTCTTATGTTATGTGTTGATTGTGATATTTGCTTGTTATCATACTTTGCATATTACATGTTAGATTTGATCGGTAACTAGTATAAGTTTTTAGACTGACAATCGGTAAAAGCACAAACATTGAAAGTATTTTATGTTTATCGAGTACCATAAGTTGAAGTATTTGTTTTGGATTATACATTTTGTTTTGGGACACTAGATAATTGATTCACCCCCCTCTCAGTTATTCTAACATATCATTGTGCATGAACTCAATGCTTAAGGCACAAAATTCCCTTAGATGATCATGTGGGTCTGTTTTACCCATATACTTTTCATACTTAGGAAAAATGGTATTAAAGGGAAAGGGTGCCATAACTAAGATTTTGTCGAATGGGAAAGGACACAAAGCTTCAATAGAAAAGGCCTTAGGTTCAGCTGCCTTTTTCATTGTATCAATTTTCTCTTGGAAGGTTTTCAATTGTCTAGTCATAGGCTTCATGGGGTCATCTTGTTCTTGATCTTTCTTAAGTTGTTCTATATCGTAATCATGGGGAAGCTTTACTCCCCTTTGGGCTAGGTTTAGGAAAAATTTCTCCCTATCCTTATCTATCAACATCTCCATAACTTCTAAGAATTCATGATCTTGGGTTGCTCTCTCAACTTTTTCTTCCAGTGTTTCTTTAGGATTATGGTTGGCATTGTTGATGTTATGAATGTTTCCTCCTTGTTGGTAATTATGATACACGGAGTTTCTATCCATTTCTCCAAGTCTTTCTTCGAATAAGTTTGGAAAAATTTCCTCTTGATTAGGACCTTTGAAAATACTTTGGTACTCAACTTCTTGACCTTCGTTTGCAACACAAGTGCTATCTCCTTGTAAAGATACCTTATATTTGTGGGACCGCGTGGAAACTGGCATCCAACAAGGGTTTGATATGTAATGATCCTTGATTTGACAATTGTTGATTTTAATTGAAGAGATTAAAAATGTAAGATGAAATTTCAATGGATATCTCTCTCACTTGTTTATGTATTTCAAACACAACAATCACGTATACACTTGTCTATTTTTACCCACTAACACAAAATGTTTGATTTGAAAGTACGTTGTCACAAGTTTTGCATAAAAAGAAACTTCAAACACCTACCTAGCTCAAGATTGGTTTGTAAACATGGCTCTAAAAAGGTGGTCTTGCTATTTTATCAAGGATTTAATATGGATTCCATTCAAAATGGATCCTAAAATTTCATCCCCCAAGTATGTTAAGTGGCTTCCCACCACCGGTATATCAGAGTTTTGCGCAATCCGTGAGGACTACTCGAGGAAGTTTGAAAATTTAGTATCCTTTTGTCACACACCCCATTAAGGATGTATGCATTTTATTTTATAGTGGGTTGGATTCTCACAGCAAAAGTAAGTGTATCCCACTTTGGGCTATCCCTCTCACCGGCCTCATTAAGGCAATTTCTCAGGAGGCGAGCCCACTAATGTTCTAGCATGTTCATGAAAAGAAAGGAAATGGATTTAAGAACAAGTTTTTGGGAATTTGGTTCACCAAAAGGTGAAGAGCATATCCCTAACTTTTCCTTAATTTCCCAAACACAATAAACAAAGTTCAATTACTAGCCCACTAACTATAGAGAATTGAGTATTTCTACTATCTTCTACAAACAAGGGGCTTTGATTTTATGTGCTTGATTCCCTCAACCTTACTTCTTAATTAAAAAGTTCAACACCTTTGGTATTTTGATTCACTAGAAGAAGTGAAGAGCATAGGCCTAAATGCTAAACTTTCCAAACAAAGATAGGTTGTTTTGTAATTACTAGATTCTTAAAAGCACCAATGCCACAATTTAAGGGAAAAATTCACTACTTTGAGGCTTACCTTTCCTTGTAGCTAACAAAAGTTAGGGGCATTTTTGAGTTGTTTCCATGATTTTATGCTTACTTTGCCTATAGTTTCTTTCCCAAATTCCCATGTGCTTTTCCACTAGAGCAAGTTAGTCAACAAAAATAGGCACAATGAAGGAAACCAAAAATGAAATTGAAGAAGCAAAGATTGAATTGAATCTAAGGCCTTATTTAAAAATTTTGAGAAAAACTTGAATTAAGGTAAGAAAATCCAATTAAGTGAAACAAACTTAGTTTTATAAGCTTCTACAATTTTAAGATAGTTCTCATCAACCTAATTTTACTCTTATGAATCCTCAAGAACCAATTTGATGTGAGAAAAGTTGTCCTTCTTGATTTTCTTAGTCAAAGCCTTCCCTTCTTGGTTGAATCTTCTCTCTGGTTTTTTTTTTTCTTTTTGGTGATCGGACATCCTGCAGAGTCATAAAAATCATTTTACCACAATCAGATAATGAAAATTCACAGTTTCTGCAAAAGCATTGTCATAATGCTTAAAAGTGTTATTTTACTACTTAAAAGCATTGTTAATCTAATTAAAAGTGTTATTTGAAGTTTGACAGTAAGCTCGAAAGTGCACAAATAACTAGTAAAAGCACTACAGAATTGATCAAAGGGGGTAAAAATGAAGTAAAAGTGCTAATTAAATGCGCATAAGCACTCGGTAGTCAAGGAAAATGCGATGCTTGAATCGGTGAAAGTGATGTTATAAATTAAGACAGAAGTCAGAAGGATTAAACGCGTTGTTGATCGGTGTAAAAGCACACAACTTCATCGTAGAAGTGACGGTACAGTGCTCAGAAGCATCGTTTAATTGTGCAAAAGCACCGTTTGAGTTCTCAAAAGCGTTGTTTCCTAAAAAACCCAAGAGTTAAACATACCAAAATTTGATAAAAATGAAAGAATTTCGAGCGATTAGTAAAGTGAAGCACAAAGCCCCACGGTGGGTGCCATTTTGTGTACAAGGAAATGTACCTTCATAGAATTAGTATTGAGCAATAAATTAAATAGAAACTAAATAAACCACAATATAGCAACTATTTAGCAAATGAAAGATCAATTGAGCATCCTATGGCTCTCTATCTAAGAGTGTTAATAGAAGCTCTCAGCAAGCTACCATTAATGACAGTCCTAGAATGAGAAATGATAAAGATTAAGCTAAAGCTAACAATTAGTTCAAATTGAAATGCTAAATTTCTCTTAAAATGCCTTTCTAGCTATAAAATGCAAGAGGTTCTATGCAATTCTTAGATGTGTGGTTATGAATTATGATTGATTTTGGTCTTCCTTTTATAGATTTATGCAAGGGTAGGGGGCGTAGTATAGTTGATCATGATTAAGCTTGAGTTGAGTTTTTGGTTTCACCCTTTGAAGACAATGCAAAGTTTATGTCCTCAAAGCTTGGGACAAGTAGACAAGATGAATGGACAAGATGCTCTTTCAAGTTTTGAGTGATTGAGATTTAATTTGGCTTGATCGATATGAATGCATTTTCTCAAATCCTATTGGTTGATTGAATTTCCTCCCCTTTTGGATTGTTGAGAGAAATTAGGGTTTATTAATTGATTTAAATTCATTTGTTTAGCCATGTACCCCTTGAATGGGTTGAATTTGATTTAATTCAAAACTATACAATTAATAGAATTAATTTCACTTTGATTTGATTTAACTTGATTAAAATGCTCTTGATTTTGATTTATCTTGAATTAAGACTTGATTTTAATTTTGATTGGCTAATTATTTGATTTGATTCAATTGCCTTGTTTTTGCCCTTGATTTGCCTTGATTTTCTTTGATTTGTTACTTAATTGTCTTTGTCCATTTTTAGGTGATTACAGTAGCTAATACAAACTTTCAAATGCAATTTATATTCAGCACTAGAGATTATTTACATTGAAAACATTTTGTCAATGAAATGAGCCAACTCTAAAGGCCTAGAGTATATACATAGTGCTAGATTTCGTAGCACATATATTTGGTTGTGAACCATATATGCATACACAATATTGTCACTATATAATAGACAATATCTAATTAACATAGCATATAGAGTATGACTCCTTCCATTCGTAAGAGTATAGAGTATGCAATTAATACCAATATATATTTGGCAATAAGCCATATATACATTCGCATTAATACCCATGTGGCTCACAAGTACCAGGTCTATGCTAAAATATTTTTGAATGAAACCCTGAGATTCATGGATTTATCAAGGCCATAATCTTTGAAATATCAGTATTCCTTAAGGGTGTTGTAATAAGCCTCCAACATGGTACATGCCAAATGGAAAGTTTTCTTAACCCTTTGAAACCTTTCAATTTCATATGTTTCTACACATTGTAGTTATTTTCTTTCCTTTCTCAACTGCTCAATAATATTGCAACACATTTCTAAAATATCATTCATAAGGATATCAAAATTATTTATAGTTGGTTTAGGTGAGTTGATCTTTATCAACCCAAATGACAAGTGGGGTGATCCGATATGACCCCAAGACATTGGTGATTTTGGAGATGAATTACTAGGTATGGTGATAATTTCATTGTAGTCCGCAAAAGGTTTCATAATCCTAACTGTCATTGAACCAACCAATGACATTTGTTAGAATGAAACAAGTGTGGGCAATCTGATCTCGAAATGGAATGTAGGAATGTGTGTATGTAACATTTATATGAATATAATGTTTTGTCATCATGATAATAGCTTAAAAGTGTCTATAAAAAATGACAAATTATTCAAATAAATAAAATCATAAATCAAATCCTTGAATCCCAATTTTTTGTTAAGATTAGGTAATACTGAGAGGGAGGGTGAATCAGTATTACTACACTTTAATGTAAACTTCAACCAATTATAAATAAACCATAATAATGCCAAAATAAAAAGAACATATAAGCACAACACATAACTCATGACACCAAGATTTGTTCTTGAGGAAACCTTGGACAAGGGAAAACCCTGGTGGGGATGGTACCCACAACTATGCACTAAAATATTATATCCTTGTTAGGAGATCTAGCCCTGTTAGGAGATGATTGTTACATAGTACATTTCCTTGTTAGAGGAATACAAAAACCTTGTTAGGGGATACAAACACCTGATTAAAGGTGGTGAGCATACAAATTTTACAATCAAAAACTATCTCAAAAGAGTTCTCCAAAAATGAACAATACAAGCACTTCCTTTGCTTAGATAGTTCCAATTATAGCTTTATCAAACATTGATCTCACATCTTCTCTCTACTCTTAGATTTGTATACATCACATCATCATCACTTTCACACTTATCACTTTCATAAAGCACTATATACTTATACAAAATCTTCCATCCAGTCAGCTTCACAAATATCGTACAAAACATTATCATAAATTATGTAAATGATAAATATGGAGCCGGTGATCTTATGTTACCCAAGTTTCAGCAATATACTTCATCCATTTGACTTAGCACGTTACCATATCCACTATACTTTCCTTAATCTTTGCAACTGCTCATATGCCTTGTTATACTGATTCTTTGTCTTTGCATATCTTCAAATCACTGAATCTCACTGATCTGATCACCAAAACACATGCGATATTAACTGAAGCATATACATATCACAAAATACCTTATGCTAACTTTTCAGGCCATAATACCTCATACATTGTCTTCGCTAACCAAAACTATATCTCAGTACACTGGTATCCTGATTTTGTACTTAGTCATTTTCACAACTGTTACTCCAATACCAAAACTCTCTGCATGTGATCACCCCAACATAAGTGTTGCCATAAATGACAACCCTTAAGTGATCCCTAGTGCCCCAAAACACCACTTGCCAAAAATCACTCCCTTTTGCATTGATGGAAACACTTAGAAAAATGACTAAGTGTTAAAGCACTATCTACACATTTCTCTTTTTCTCTTTTTCTCTTTTCTACTTTTTTAAAAAAATTTTAATTACATCTTTTTCTTCTTCTTACTATTTCTCTTCTCTTCCTCTCTTCATTTCACTCTTCTCATTTTTCTCTTTCTCTTCCTCTCCCTTTGACATCAATGGCAAAGGTACTTGTAAAATATCAAAAACTTCTAAGCACAAAAAGACATAGTGCTTACTCACCAATTTTAAGATATCTTGGAAAGATTTTTCCAAGGTCTTCACTACCTCATCCCATGATTTGATCAAAATCTCATTGACATGGATCAATCCATTTAGTACATATGATGTTGTCTCTTCTTCCTTAATCTTAGTAGGTATAGACATATACACCGATCCTTCAACCTTTTCCATCTCTGATAGATGTGTCTCAAGCATTGAAAGCTTAGAGGTTATTAGGCTCTTCAACAAGCCAAATCTATCTTACGCTCTCCCTTTCTCCCTTTCCAAAACATTGATTTTATCCAACAGCTTGGGTGCATGTTTATCCATTTCAATCACAGTTAGTGAAGATGTTTCACAACTATCCATCAGACTGCCAAGTGTAGCCCTATCTGTGGCTATAATGTCTTCAATATTCTTTACATGTTTGCAAGGACTTATGTAGTAACTATAAATCTTTCTTCATTGTGCTACACAACTCTTAGCCTTAAGAGTAGTATCCTTGAGAATGTCTAAATCCCATGAGATGGACTAATAGAATTATCTCAATTTCTTCTCCAAGAACCTCTTTTCAGCCTTATCCTCTACAGTATTTAGCAATGACTCAAAGTGAGTGCCAAAGCTATCTAGAGCCATGCCTAGGTTCTCTACTTCATCCTTTCCTTGAAAGATAATCGATGTAGGAAGTAGTTTATTTACTATCTCTATAGCCCTAGTCATTATTTTTACTCTTCTATCCTCTTTTTTCACTAACCTTTCCTTAGCCTTAGTGAAGGCCATGAAGGGTAGCCTCATAATCTCATCCTCATCCATGCTATCTACATCAGCACTCACCAGTTTGGCTATACTTTCCAACAATAAAGTAGAAGAGATTTTAGTTTCTTGCTTTAGCTCCATTCTAACCTCAACTACTTTCTCTATTCTAGTCTCTTATTCCTTCCTTTCTTATTGTTGTGTTTCTTTTTCCTGTGACTTCTCCTCTTGTTTCTCCTCTATTTTCTCTTCCTTTAACATTCCTTGTACTTCAACTTCCATCGCACTATCCAAATTATCCATAAAGGGATCATTTATATCATGTGAAGTATCAAGGGTCACAGGCACACCAGAGACAAAGAAGTCTAGTTGCATGTTGGCTTGTTCACTTACTTGTTAGAAATAGGGAATACTGAGAGGGGGGGTGAATTAGTATTCTACAAACTTTATCTTTTTCCTAATTATGGATATAACATATTATCTTTATACATGCATAACATAAGAAGCTAAACAACATGCATAGCAATAAAGAACTCATAACACATTATTTGTTCTCGAGGAAATCTTGGCCAAGGGAAAACCCCAGTGGAGATGGTACCCACAAAGATCCACTAATCAAAAGTATCATGTTAAGGATGTTGACCCTGTTAGGATTCTATTACAAGCATATAGTGTATCAATCCTGATTAAGGGACTATAGGCCTTGTTAGAAGCCTCAACCCTGTTAGAAGTTGGTAGTACAAAATGTGATTACCAGATGACCCCACTACCCAAAAAAGTAATGTACAATATACATTGATTAAAAAAATAGGTTAAGGTACATAACCTTATACTACTTGCATCAATATCTCTTCACTGCTCTTTCACTATCGCTATTACATATGCATCATATCACTTGTCCACACTTTTTTGTGTTCTTTTTTACAATTACATTTAAATTTATACAAATAACTTTATCCAAGAGTGTACATCTAGGATTTTGTCCCTTTATATTGTTAAGTCATTATTTTGATAAACAAAATAATCCCTTAACTCTTTACTAGTTCTGTCTTCATATTTTGTCCTATCGGCTTGACACTGTCTTCGGTAAAATTGTCATAACTCCTTCCGTACATGTCATACTGACTTGCACTCTGAGATGGGTGTTCAATAGTCACCATAGATTCTATGTTCAAGTGCGCAATCATTGAAATTACTCCAATCAACATCATAAACAAAAACTGTGTCTAGGTTTACTGGTAAAAATATTGTCTCACACTTAGACAAATTTGCAATGCGCTCTATCATACTTCCTCTCTGACCTGTGTGATCTTCATGTGGATCATATGTTTCCATAATGACAACATCTATGTAATCAACTTAGCCAAATTGCCAACAATCTCCCCCTTTGTCATTGGTGGCGACATATGAGAAAATTGGCTAAGTGTACAACTCAAAATCTCAAAATTGTGACCATAGTATAAAATATATACTATCCTTATAACTCCTCAAAAAAATATTATCTCTAATATAGTACTCCCACTAGGAGTATCAATCCCTATCATATACTATCAATTTTCTACTATATATCTCTCCCCCTTTGACAACAATGACAAAATAAAGGTAGGGAGGGTTACAAAAATTGTATCTCAAAAAAGATTATACCTCAATTCAATTATTGCAAAGCCGGTAGGCTTGCAACACAATCTACAAAATCTATCTTCATAGCTTCTATCTCCTTCTCCCATGATTTCTTAATGGAATCTGCCACATTAAGTAGTGCGCTCAGTCCATAAGATGCTATTTCACATGCTTGGAGGTTTTCAAAGTTAAACTTCTGAAAAGATGTCTTAGCTGAAAGACATTCTTCCAACTACTCTTCAATAATGCTTAACTTCATAGAAGTATGCTCTCTCAAAAGGGTGAATCTTTTCAATTTTCTGTCTCTCTCATCTTGCACAACTCTGATTTCATCATATAGCTTCCGAAATTTCTTCTCAACATCACATACCTTCACATTGGGGCTAGACAGAAGGTTAGTTTCATTCAAAAATTTTGCTTCCTTCATCTTTATTTTATGATCTTCTGCTGTCAAGGTTTCTAATTTTGTACACTATATGTACAAAGATTTACCTGTTTCCAAATGCTTCCTTAAATCCTTGATACAAATATTAAGAGTTTTGATATCATTCTTGATGTTCTGACTAATGTTCAAAAGCATTCTAGCCTCATAGGCTGCTTGTGCTTTCACTTTTGCAATATCAAACAAGTTTGTGAATTCATTGTCAAAAGTTCTCATTACCTTCTTTGCTTTCTCCATAGGGTCTACTTCTACAATTTGTGTAGTTACAGTGCTTTGTAACTTCTCAGTTAGTTCCTTCATACATGCTTCAAGACTCTTCACTTTCTTATTCTTTCCAATGATTTTATTCAAGCATGTGATCAATTCCAACTGATCATCATCATCTACTTCCTTTCCCAAATGCTCAATCATAGATCCAATTTGATTTTCTTTCTAGTCTCAGGAGTAAGACTGATATCTTCTTTTGTGGGAATGGGAACTTGTTCCTCTTGTTCCTCTATTACTAGTGGTTCTACAACTATTGTCTCTATCATCTCTTCTTCTTTTGTAGCTTCTTGTTCTTCAAAGGCCGAATTGTCAACAATGTTCTCCAAATGTTTGAATACATTATCATCAGTATCCAAGGTGATTTTTGTTCCTTCTACATTCATTTTTTCATCTTTAATATTAATGGCTGGAGGAGAGGGAATGTCCTCTTGTTCTTTCTCACCTGCTTTCTCTGCTGCAACTGATGGTTCTCCAACATTTTCTGACATAACCTTGATAATAGCTTGCTCTGTCTCAGAATTGATTTCTTCATATCTACCTCCCATTATTTGAATAGTTCTTCTTTTGGTTCTCAAATGGGTGCTTAAGGCTTTCATGATTTGATTGAAATGTGTTTCATCTCTTACTTCACAAAGCTTCCTTACAAGCTTTTCTCTGATAGTTGTGTCCTCCTCTGATGCTCTCTTCTTCCTATTTACAAGTTTATTATATAAATCATCAGGTATCTATCTCTAAATTGTATCAAACTTCTTGTCAGCCAAAATCATATGCTTCACAACTACATTCTCCAGATGAAGTCTGTCTATATAATCATAAAGATCATAGTACTTGTTCATTCTTGTAAAGTCACCATCCTCAATGATCTTCTCATTAAGCTTTTCAACTTTGGGTTTCCAAGCTTTCTTCTTATCAATAGTGACATCATCTTTTATTTCTGCAATCTTTCTTGGAACTGGTTGCACTAAAGTTTTGTCTCTTTCCTGGTCCAGTAGTACTTTCCTTTACTCTTTTTCTAGGTGTGGAGGAAGTGGATCTAGTAGACATCTTTGCTTCTATATCCTTCTTAGTTACTTCCACTTTTACCTTCACTTGTGGTTCTTCCTGCTGTACTGCGATTGATGATAAAGGAGGGATAGACAAAACTTCTTTTTGTCCACTCTCTCTAATTGCTACTGTTGTTTTCTTTGCTACCAAAAACTCATGCTCGGTCATCCCAGTATCTTTTAGGATTTTCTTTATAGTTCTCTGAACTCTCTTCTTATACTACTTCTCTTCAATTAAGATCTTTGCGGAGTTGAAGTTCTCCTCAAAGGTTCCAAACTTGTTACACTAAGTGTCCAACTTACACTTAAGTAACCTGCTAACATACTCTTCAGTTTCTACCTCAGATGTCTCATAGCCAAGAGGGTCTATGAACTCTGTTATAGGCTCTACTACTTCAATATAGGTAAAGTTAGTATCCACCATAAAACATATATCATCTTTATACTTTTCAACAAGAGACTTAAGGATCCTTGATCTACTAGACACAATATTCTGAAATGTCTTAATAACTAGTACTGCACTCTCATTTACACTGTCAATAACATGTCTTCTGTACACTAGGTTAATCCTTTCCATTGTATTTTTTCCATCATTCTAGTCATTTCCAATGGTGTAAGGAAATCTTCTCAATAGATGAAAAAACAAATAAGTGAATAGGGATGAGAGCCTAAACTGTGTATACTTAGTTTTCTTAATCTTCTCCAAGTTCTCAAACAATTGAATTCTTAGAATTTCACACATATCAACTTGTACCCTGTCAACACACATTAGATAGGTTGCATGTATCATTTCAACTACCATGTCATCATCTCTTGAATTTGCACAAAACTTAGTAGTTAGGATCTTGCATAAGTATCTCACATCATCTTGTTTGATCTTACTAATCACAATTCATCTACCATTATAGGATGAGTTTGTGTTATCAATGACTATTTTCCTCATGTTTTTATCATTTAAAGGAATAGCTCCAATTTTAGATTATCCAGTGACTTCATGAATCAAATCTGTTGTAATATCTATCACTCTATCTTCTAACCAAAATTACCTTGTTGTATGTCCAATCTTGTTGCATATCTGACAAACAATTCCATTGTTTCCCTATCTTGGTCTAGGTTTATTGATTTGTGATCTATAATTTCTAGTAATGTGTCCAACCTTGTTGCATCTATAACATATTACTCCATTTCTTCTGTTCATATCTTCAGTAGGTTTCTTATCTGCATTGTTATTATTCCTAAACATTCTACTACCATCATTATTCTCAATAAATTTAGGTTTCCTACATTCAATAGCTCTATGTCCAAAACCATGACAATTGTAACAATAACCATTAAGAGGTTTAAATTGCTTACCTGTGCAATCTCTCTTCATATGACCAATAGTATTACAAGCAAAACATCTACCTTTGAATTATCTTTGCATACCTTTGGGTGATTCCTCTTGCTTCAGTGATTCTTCTTCTTTAGGTGTATCTTCAAATTTGTTGATCTCATCAGATTTCTTCTCATCTATGCTTTCAGATATTTTCAGATCTGGTTCCTTGCTTTCATCATTTTCTTTAAGAGTGTTGAATCCAAGACTAAGCTTATCATAGAATGGTTTTTGATAAGATATTCATTCATCAATCTTCTCACTAGTTGAATATAACCTTTCAAGTTGTTGTTTGGATTGAGTCAGTTCACCTTTCACAATCTTATTGTATTTCTCAAGTTCATCATACTGCAAATTGATTTTCTCAAGTTCAGATGTTACTTTACAAAGTTTAGATTTTAGTCCTTCATTTTTAGTCTTTAGACTTTCATTCTCTGATTTCAGATTTTCTTCATTCTTGCCATTTCCATATTTCAAACTAAGATTCAAATTTTCTATCTTTAGTTCATGCTTAAGGATCTCATTTGCTTTTTCTAAATTGTCATCACAATCTTCAATAAGAACTTCGGATTCCTTTTCAGATCTCAGATCTTCCAATTTGTTTTTTATTTTCTCAATGAGGTTCTTTGCATCATCATACTTTCTTTTCAAAGTATCTTTTTCAATAGTAAGCAAGTCAATCTGTTCAAGAGCTTCTTCAAGATTCTTCTGTAGTTCATCCATATCCGTAGAGATCTTACTCAAGCTGGTAGGCTTTCCTTGAATGATTATTTTCTGAGTAACTAAGCTCTGATACCAATTGTTAGAAATAGGGAATACTAAGAGGGGGGGGTGAATCCGTATTCTACAAATTTTATCTTTTGCCCAATTATGGATATAATAGATTATCTTTATACATGCATAACATAAGAAGCTAAACAACATGCATAGCAATAAAGAACTCATAACACATTATTTGTTCTCGAGGAAACCCTGGCCAAGGGAAAACCCCAGTGGGGATGGTACCCACAAAGATCCACTAATCAAAAGTATCCTGTTAAGGATGTTGAACCTGTTAGGATTCTATTACAAGCATATAGTGTATTGGTCCTGATTAAGGGACTATATTCCTTGTTAGAAGCCTCAACCCTATTAGGAGTTGGTAGTACAAAATGTGATTACCAGATGAGCCCACTGCCCAAACAAGTAATGTACAATATACACTAATTAAAAAAATAGGTTAAGGTACATAACCTTATACTACTTGCATCAATATCTCTTTGATGCTCTTTCACTATCGCTATTACATATGCATCATATATTTTGCATCATATCACTTGTCCACACTTTTTTGTGTTCTTTTTTTACAATTACATTTACATTTATACAAATAAATTTATCCAAGAGTTAACATCTAGGATGCCATCCCTTTATATTGTTAAGTCATTATTTTGATAAACAAAATAATCCCTTAACTCTTTACTAGTTCTGTCTTCATATTCTGTCATGTCAGCTTGACACTGTCTTTAGTAAAACTGTCATAACTCCTTTCGTACATGCCATACTAACTTGCACTATGAGATGGGTGTTCAATAGTCACCATATAGTCTATGTTCAAGTGCACAAGCACTGAACTTACTCCAATCAACATCGCAAACAAAAACTATGTCCAAGTTTACTGGTAAAAATATTGTCTCACACAGACAAATTTGCAATGTGCTATGTCATACTTGCTCTCTGACCTATGTGATCTTCATGTGGATCATATGTTGTCATAATGACAACATCTATGTAATCAACTCATCCAAATTTCCAACATTACTTCTATAATATGTGAACTTTCTCCCAATCCCAAGGGTGTAGGCTTGCTAACCTTGGGAGGTGAGGTCTTCTTTGGCATATCACTCATCAGGATTTGATCTAGTGCCTTTTGAGTGTCCTTAATTACTTCATCATATTTTCTAGCCATGATTTTCACTAGTCTAGCCTTTGTCCTCAACATGGTTTTCAATGCATTTATTATCCTCTCCCTTTCTTACATTGAGACAACAGGTAACATGTCCTCAATAGCTTTGTTCCTTATATTCTCATCTTCTGACTGTGTGAATGTCTTTCTGATCTCCAGTTTACTATAAAGCTCCTTAGGAATGCTTCCTTCAATCTCTAATAGATTCTTCTTAAAAATCAACAAGTGTTCAATTATGGTGTCCTCAATGATTGCCTGATTCTCAGAATCATATCTCTTATAATATTTGTCCATTGTTTTCAAGTTTCCATCTTTTATCACTCTTTTCTGTAATGATTTAAGGTCTGGCTTCCACAAAGTTTGTGGATCCCTCTGTGCTACTTTTTCTTCCTCTTTCTCAATTACCTTTTCTTCTTTCTTCTTCTTTTCCACTTCTACCTCTTTTTCTTTAGGACTTCTCAACTTGCTAGATCTTGTAGATCTTCTAGGAATGTTCGGTGCATGTACACTTTCTTCTAGAGTCCTCTCTTGAGTAGGAGATAAGTTAATTATGTCTAGTGAAGGGTTTATTGTTTTCTCTACCTCCAAAGGAATAGGTGCATCAATAGTAATGCTAGAATATGCCTCAGACATCTTAGATCTAATGTTCTTCAGTTGCTCTTTGGTAATTCCTTCCTTTGCAGTGATATCTTCAACAATTTTATTCATCTTTCTTTTTCTTGTTACCTTTTATTGTTCTTCTTTGAATTTTTCTACTGTCTCCCTATAAGTTCCCCATCTCTCTTAAGTAGGGTCTACTTCTACTGCTAGTACATGCTCTTCTTGCATGGTCAAAATCTTAGAACTGACTTCATACCCCATAGTGTAACACCACTTCATTCTAGGTTCTACTTCCTTAAAGCACACACAATCAGTTTCAACCATGAAACAGATAGTGCCCTGATATTTTTCAACTATATTCTCAAGTATCCTATACCTTTCCTTTATCTTCCTTTGTAATATTTTAGTCATATCAAATAACTCTCCATCAGCCCAATTCTTATCTTGTCTCCTATAACCTTCTAAAATCTAAATTCTGGTAGGTACATCATCTTTCCATGCTCTAGGGTGCATGCCAGGGAATCTATGTATAATATGGATGTACATATGAACCATCAATGATCCAAATCTAAATGCCTTTATTCAGTCTTTCTTTATTACCTTCACATTATCTAAGAACTATTGTGCAAGAACTTTGCAAAGGTTGTACTTCTTGTTTTCCTTCACCATCCGGTATGCCATCATAATGACTCTAGCTGATACCGAGTTAGGACTACTACTATGAAACAATTTATATCCCAATATCATAGCCACTAGCCTCACATATTGCTGATAGATGTCATTCACTATCATAGCTCTCTTAGCCTTGGAATGGGTTGGGGTTTCCACCTGTTTCCTTAAATTCTTCTCTTCTATTGGAAGGGCTCCATCATTATCTAGACCTATAATCTCATGAATCATCTGTGCACATATTTTTATTGGTTTTTCTCCAATCCATATGAACTGGTCATGGACTCTACTGAGGATTATTTTAAACTATTCAATTTCAGTGAATTCCATGAGTAGGGTTAACTTAATGATAGACTGGTCTTGAAGATGCTTGAACTCATCTATCATTGATCCATCAAATTCTATCATTGCATCCAATTCACTATAAATGTTCACATCTCCTATGATTCATACTTGTAGTGTATGTATGCCCTAATGTCCTCTACATCCAATACGCTGATAGGGGTTTGCAAAAATGCTCCTTCTGGATCATCCTCACAAGATTTAAATGGATGTATCTTAAACTTATACCTAGGTCTATCCAAAACATCATAAATGATTGGTGCATCCATAGCTTCTTAGAGAGTATAAATTCTAAATACCTTTAACACACTAAAATCCAAAACTTTTCTTCATGCGATCACACAATCTCTCTGCTAGATGACTTGAAATGTTTCACAACTCTTCTCTCCTTAGTCGCTAATCAAAAATCAGTGTAGAAATGATATCCTTTAAGTCTTTTTATCCTTCACAATTTGAGTAAGTGCATTAAACACCAGTATCTCAACTTTGCATGTTGTCCAATCAACACAAAACTCCTGGACACATAAAATGGGTCTCCAAGTGTTGCGCTCTCAACCACAGACTCCACAGTGTCTATACACACCATACATAAGCTCACATGAGCTTAGTCCTCATACACAGGGATTGGATATATTTTTTTCTCTATATCCAATGCTCCCCCTAAGGCCATGCAGCCTTCTAGGTTGATGTCTCAAAGAACTCATCATGCTAAGACACGGTATCATCAATTGTCTCTCCCTGAACCAATGCCTTGTTGAAATCTTTCACCTTCCATATCTTGTCATCCTCTTTATTCTTTTATTTCTTGAAATGATTCTCAAACTCATTCATATACACATTAAGACTTTTACCACTATCACCAACATTCTTCCTTATAACCATAGGGGGTGGTCCTCTTGGTTCACTTGATCTTCTTGGTCCTCTACTGTTGTTCTCTCCATTTTATCTGCAAAACTTTGCAATGTGTCCATGGTTGTTGCATTTGTAACATGTAGTTGGTCTCCTTCTATCTTTTTTTACTTGTAGCTTACAATACCTTACAGTGTGCCCAAAGTTATTGCATTTTTGACATGTGATCTTGGTTGTTGACTCTTCTCTGACATAATTTTGTTTGAATCTAGACTGATCTGGTTTTCTACAATCTTCTTTCTTGTGTCTATAATCATAATAGTTATAACAATAGTTGGTAAAGGGTTTAGAGGTACCTTTATTTCTGCAATCTCTTTTCATGTGTCCAACTTTGTTGCATCCAAAGCATCTACCTCTGAAAGGTCTAACCTATTCTTTAGCTTCTTCATGAGTAGGTCTTTCTTCAGTCTTTGCTTCATTTGTTAGGATTAGGTAATACTGAGAGGGGGGGTGAATCATTATTACAAAACTTTGTTTTTAACTTCAAACAATTATAAAAAATCCATAGTAATGCATAAATGAAAAGAACATATAAGCATAACACATTACTCATGACACCATGATTTTTTCTCGAGGAAACCCTAGCCAAGGGAAAACCCCGGTGGGAATGGAATCCACAAATATGCACTAAAATATAATATCCCTATTAGGAGATCTAGCCCTGTTAGGAGATAATTGTTACATAGTACATTTCCTTGTTAGAGGAATAAAAAACCCTATTAGGGGTATACAGAACACCTAGTTAAAGATGGTGAGCACACTTGTTCTTACAATCAAAATTGTCTCAAAATAATTCTCCAAAATGTGAACAATACAAGAACTTATCTTTCTTAGATAGTTCCAATTATAGTTCGGCCTCTTACTGATCTCACATCTGATCTCTCCTCTTAGATTCTCAATCTTACTCCATCATCATAACCATGACATTCATTTCTTTCACAAAAGAACTCTATACTTATACAAAATCAGCCTTCAAGTCAGCTTCACAAATACCATACAAAACATAATAATAACTTATGTAAATGATAATTATGGAGTCAAAAATCTTATATTACCAAAGAGTCATAAATATACTTTATTCACCTATCTTAGAACATTACCATATCCACTATACTCTCCTTGATCTTCGCAACTATTCATATACCTTGTTATATTGTTTTATTGTCTTTGCATATCTTTTGAACACTGTATCTCACAGATCTAGTCACCAAAACTCATGCGCTCTTAACTGAAGCATGTATACATCCCAAAATACCTTCAGTTAACTTTGGAGGCCTTAATACCTTGTATATCTTTGTCGCTAACCAAAACTATAGCACTGTACCCTATTATCCTGATTCTGGCCTTATTCATTTTCATTACTTTGACTCTAGTGGCAATCTTCACAACATGTGATCACTCCAATCATAAGTTTTGCCATAAATTACAACCTCAAGTGATCCTTAGTGCTCCAAAACATCACTTTCCAACAATCTCTCCCTTTGACATTGATGGAAACACTTAGAAAAATGACTAAGTGTCACAATACAACTCTCTTCTTTTCTTTTTCTCTTTTCTACTTTTTTTTTGTTTTACATATCTTTTCTTTTCTTTACTATTCTCTCTACATATTACTCTCTCATATTTCTTTCTCTTCCTCATTTTTCTTTCTCTTCCTCTCCCTTTGACACCAATGGCAAAGGTACACTCAAAATTGCAAAATTTAAGCACAAAAGATTTAGTGCTTACTCACCAGATTAAAGACATCTTGGAAAGAGTTTTCAAAGGTCTTTACTTCCTTAGCCTATGAATTTATTAGAAGATCACTGACATGGATTAATCCATTCAATGCATATGATTTTGTCTCTACTACCTTAAGCTCTGTAAGTGTAGACACAGTCATTGAATTTTCAACCTTTTTCATCTCCAACAGATATGACTCAAGCATTGTAAGCTTAGGGGTTAGTAGGCTTCTTAATAAAGAGAATATGTCTATAACTCTCCCTTTCTCCATTTCCAGTACCCCTATTTTATCCAATAGGCTGAATATCTCTTTGTTCATTTCTCCCACAGTTTGTGAAGATGATTCAAAATTGTCCATAAGATTATCAAGGGTAGCCCTACCCTTGGCTATGATCTCCTCAATGTTCTTTATGTGCCTATAAGGATTTATGTTGTAGTTGTATAATTTCCTTCCTTGGGCTACACAACTCTTGGCCTTAAGAGTAGTAGCCTTGAGAATGTTTAAGTCCCATGAGATGGACTTGCATACTTCTCTCAACTTATTTTCCAAAAAGTTCTTCTCAGCCTTTTCTTCTACAGTTTTTAGCAATGAATCAAAATGATTGTCAAAGCTATCCAACACTGTACCAAGGTTCTCATCTTCATCCTTTTCTTTGAAGATAACCAGTGAGGGGAGTAGCTTGTTTACTATTTCTATAGCCCTAACCATTACATTGACTCTTTTGTCACCTTTCTGAACTAATATTTCCTTAGCTTTAGAAAAATTCATAAATGATAGAATCATCAAATCATCCTCATCCATGTTGTCTACATTAGAACTTGCTGGTTTGGCCATACTTGCCAACAATAAGGAGGTGTCCAAACTAACCTCGTCAACATTTTCTGATTTGATTTGTTCTACCTTCTTCAGCTAAATTTCTTCTTCCTCTTTCTCTTCTGATTTCTCTTCCTCTATCTCCTCCTGATCTCCAACCTCTACCGCACTATCCACATTATTCAAAAATGGACCATTAACATCCTGTGAAGTGTTAAGGGTCAAAGGCACACCAATGACAAAGGAATCTAGTTGCATGATGACTTGAACACTTTCATCCACTACCTTGGAACTTTCTCCTAAACCCAAGGATATAGGCTTAGAAGCCTTGGGAGGTGAGGCCTTCTTTGGCATATCATACATTAGAACTTGGTCTAATGCCTTTTGGGTGTCCTCAATCACCTCATCATATTTTCTAGCCATAATTTTGACTAGTCTGGTTTTTTTCTCAATAGGGGTTTTAGTGCATTTATTATTCTTTCTCTTTCCTATATAGATACAACCACTAGCATATATTCAATTATCTTGTTCCTTATATTCTCATCCTCTGAATGTGCTAATAGTTTCCTGATTTCCAATTTTTTGTATAGGTCCTTGGGAATGCTTCCTTCAATCTTCAACAAGTTCTTCTTCAAAGAAAGAAGATGCTCAATGATAGTATCTTCAATGACTGCTTGATCTTTAGAATCATATATCTCATAGTATCTATTAACTGTTAATAGATTTCCATCTTTGATTACTCTCTTCTGTAGTGATTTAAGGTCTGGTTTCCATAAGGTTTGTGGATTCTCAACTAGATTTTCTTCCTTCTTCTTCCACTTCACTTCTATTTCTTTTTCCTTAGGACTGTCCTGCTTACCTGTCCTTTTGGATCTTCTGGGAATAACTGCAGGCACAACATCTTGTGTTTCTTCCTCTTGATCAAAGGCTCACAAATCAACAATATCAACAGTAGGAGATATTGTCTTTTCTGTCTACAAAGGAATGGTTGCATCGATGGAAATGGTAGAAGATGCCTCCATCTTATTTCTTATATCTATCAACTACCTTTTTGCGATTCCCACCTTCGCAATGATATCTTCAACAATCTTCCTTACTTTCTGTAATACCCCTTTAATCCTAATATAACTTTTGTGTTTCTGAAAGAATTAAGATCTTTCGATGTTTTCTTACAGCTTAAGTTGTACATGATACTTGTTTGATCTATTCCTATAGTTGTTTATAATAATTTCATAAGCTAGTACTCAATGATTCTAATATCAGACATACTATCTAAAGGTATCATTTTTGTATGTATTTATCTCCATGTATGTATTGAGTACCTACAAGACCTTTATGAACATAGTTAGGATGTTATATGATATGTACTTGATAGATATATATAAGTGGTTATTTATATTTTCTTCTATTAAGGTTACATTGGATGAATCTTGTATCTCACTTGATGATTTGATTATGTTGATTTATTATTAGTATTGATAAGAGACTAACACAATGCTTGAGATTCTAACCTTCGTTATGATGATGCTACATGCTTTGAGTGTATATATATATACATGATGTGTTTTCATGATTCAGGACGAAGTCGTAGTTACTCACATAGCTGAGGTCCACACGATGTATCGATCCTGGTCATCTGTCTGCAATGTTTTCTTTTATACGTATATCTGTGCATATGTATTTCTTCTTTGTGATGCAAGCTTGCAGGTACCGGGCATCGACTTCACCTGGCTTCACAGGTCTGAGCATGCCCTCAAATCCTTGATGGTTGTTGTTATGGAGATAGTACTAAGGCCCCTACATGAGTCTTCCTTTGTCATTATTCCAATTTGGGAATATTAGGGTTCCTTCTTTGTCAGTCAACCTTTGGGTCAAAAACCAAGATCCAACGCACCCGGTTGGGCATGGTTGTAGTTAGTGCCTTGTGGCCACTTGAATCCATTTGGTTGTATGATTTGTTTACTCATTTTATTTATTTCTCCTTCTTGGTATGATTCTTAGTTAATCTTTCTATGTTGTGTTTCAGGAGTTTGGCTTGACTTTCCTTGTTGACTTTGGTTGACCTTGTTTGATCTTATAGTTTTCTCAATATGTTTCATAGTTGATTTTTATGGCCTCTTTCGATGATTAGATTTATTTTGAGGCATGTGATTTTATTCTACCTCAGTGTTATATCCTATAGTAATTATAAATAGGTAATAATATTGTGATCTATTACTTCATAATCTTATAGATTATAGTGTTTGGTATTTGGCATGTATCTATATAAATATAAATATATATATATATATGGAAATATATATATGGGTGCACACATATATGTATTTATATATATATAATTTATATGTGATTATATGTTAATTATTGTAGATATTGTTGATGGTGTATATTTCGGGATTAATGTAAAGTATAATATTATTAATAATTAAATATTAAATAATGCGAGGTATATTATTCTCAATTGTTAATTATTAATAATGTGGATAGGTTATATATATAGATATTGATGTAATTAATGATGGCATATGCATATATGTTAGGATAATATTACATATTTGTATGAATGAATACAAATAATCTTTTATTGTATATGTGAGTAATATAGTTTTATGATATTAAGTTATTTTATAATACCCTTTAGTTAAGAGTTAGTTGGGAGTTGGTTACTTTTCCTCTCAACCTTTGGAAATCTATTTATATGCACTACTTTCTCATTTGAAGGGAGGGGATTTTGGGGCTGAAGCATTGAGGAGAGGATGGCCTTACTTTTCATGGAGATTTTGGAGAGAAAACTTGGAGATGTGAAGGAGAGTTTGTAAGCATATGTCTTTAAGAATTTTTGGTTATCTTTGCTTTTGGGAGAGAGACATTTTTGTGAGAATTTTAGTAGTTGAGAGAGGGATTCTTTGCTGTGGAATTATTTCTTTCTTTCATGGAGATTTCTGAAAGTGGATAGGGTTTGAAGGATGCATCTCAAGTTTGGATTTGTCTTCTCTTTTGTTTCCTTCCTTCTTCGATTCAACCTTCGTAGGACATGAGGTATGGATTGAATATTTTAGTTACTTGATGTATCTGATAGATTATAGATCTATTTATATATTATCATTATTTATTATATCTTTACTTTTCATTTGTATGGTTATTTTAAAGTTTTGAGTTTTTGTTTGTAAGAATTGGCATGTGTTTTCCTAGGGTTTTTAGCAACCCATTTTTGGAGATCTATTATTATAATAATTTAAATTGCATCTATGGTTTTACTAAATTGATTTTCTGGAAGTAAAATTCATAGATCTCAAATGGGTATCTCTCTGATTTTATTTTTAGGGTCGAATTAATGCTTTATTTTTGACATTTTGGCAGACTATGCCTGTCCATTCTTGATTCCCAATTTTCAGTCAAATGTATTCATATGCTACAAGCTGATATGATTATATAGAAGTATAAATTTGATATCAGAGATTATCCTAAGTCTTATCTTTCATTTCCAATTGGTTTGGAGAATTTTTATTATATTTTGTGAAAATTACAACCATTTTAGTGAAGGCAGGTCTGAACCCTAACCAGAGTTTTCTATTTTAAACCAGAAGTCATAACTTTCTTTCCCACCGTTGGATCTTCCTAAAAATAAAATTGAAAGTCCATAATTATGTTATCTAAATCTCCACTGAAGCAATTTCCTTTATTTTATGTTTTGTGGAAGATATGGATGACTGTTCTATGATGACTATTCTTTGCATTTAATCCTTGCTTGAAATAATTCAGTTTAAGAACATCATTAAGTTTTAAGGTTTCGTATGGTTACCAGAGGCTATTAGAATTTGTTTTTGGTTAATTGGATCTATGTATACTCTGAATATGTTTATAATATCACTTGGATGTCTTCTTATATGTTTGAAACATTCTGAATGCCATATTGGGTTTAGGGTTGTCAAGTGGACTAGGGACAACATATGTTTTCCTAAACTCAATCAAATGTTGTTATGGAATTGATATGAATTCTTGATGATGAATCTATTATGTTCTTATGATTTTTATATGTATGTTAGGGAACCTAAGTACACTAGGTGAGTGGCTCATAGTGAGGGGCCGGGGCCCTAAGTGGCTAGTACTAGGATAACCTACTATGAGTTATTTAATCAAGTGATAACCTAAATAAATGAATTGGGAATGGGAAATTACACACTAATAAAGATTAATTGTGCCTCGCCCATGCCTTTAGTGCTAGTAAAGACTAAGGATGGGAGTGGGAGAAGGTACCTATGCATAGGTACGACTAGATGACCTTGTCTGTACGAGAGGCATTCGGTTCCGCATGTGCCTACTTGGGGGTCGGGGCCAAGAGTGGCTAGTACCAAGACAACCCAAGGGGTGAGGGCTATGCGATGACACTCACCTAGCTTGTAGCTTAGAGACTCTATCAAATTTGATCATGCCTCTGGTATTCCTTGTGGTCTTCTTGTCTTTTCTTTTTTTTTTATTGTGACTTTGGGGAACTTTTATCACCACCTTAGGAATTTCCTAGTTGTTACCTCTTGTATGGGCCTTTGGTTCTATCTCCTAGCTCGGGGGAGTGGGCCTATTGGTTCCACATGGTTGGGTGGTTAATATTTATATCGAGGTATTGATCGTGATTCTTTGGATGATCCTAGCACATATTCCTTTCCAGATCTGCAGTTGAAGATTTCTTATTGGATATTTTAATATGTTGAGATGTACTTATGTATTTGTATTCATGTAATTTTTAATCTCCTAAAAGGAGTCTTGTAGTATTGATGTAATCTCAATTCAAAGCAATGCATAAGGGAATGGGTAGTTCTAGGTAAAAGAAAGGGAAAATAATGTGGAATATTAGACATGTTACTAGCATTAAAAGAAAGTGTTTATGTTATTTCTCCTATCCTCTTATGTTGTCCATATGTAAAGGAAATAATCTTAAATATAGTTATATATAATGATGTATCACAAAAATAATGTATTCTCTCTTGATGAAAGGATCCAAGGAAATTATTGAGAAATGATAGGTTAGTGATTGGAATTATTAACAATGAATGGTTATGAAACAATGCAATAAAATAGTAACTTGATTATAATGTTAATACTTGGTTCATGTTAATGAAATACCTAGGATAATGCCTACCTTAATGAATATTAATCTCTTACCTAAATTATTAGAGAAAAGTGATATAAAGGATAGTAGATGTAGATGAAATCAATATGAATTTATGGAATGAGTTGATAAAAGGAATAATGATGTTGGATGATTAACCTATGTTTAATAAAAGAAATAAGTTAGGGACATTTAACTTGGTGCATTAAAATGAATGTAGATCTTTTAAGCTCATGATTCTGTGAATATCTTATGCATGTAAATGGTTTATATGATGTTGCTTAGGTAGCGACATTAGGGAACCCGGGAGGACTTAAGTTGTATAAATCTTACATTCAAGTAGTAGAAAATTATTTCTTCTTTTAGAAATATGAAGTGTAATGATGAATATTATTCTAGTTAAAATAAATAAATAAATTAAAAAAAATTCACTACTTTCATTTTATAGAGGTTTTATGTCTTATCCTCTTGGGTTGCCTGGCGGGGCGTTACACTTTCCTTTTTCTTGTTACCTTCTCTTGCTCTTCTCTGACTTTCTCATACTTCTCCCTATATGTTCCCCATCTTTCTTGGGTAGGGTCTTTTTCCGCTACCAGTACATGCTCCACTTGCATAGTTAGGATTTCAACACTTACCTCATATCCCATAGGATAGCACCACTTTTTTCTTGGCTCAACTGCCTCAAAGAAGACACAATCAGTTTCAACCATGAAACAGATAGTGTCCTCATATTTTTCCACTAAATTCGCTGGTATTTTGTACCTCTCTTTCATATGCCTCTGCAATATCTTAATCATGCCAAACAATTCTCCATCTACCCAGTCCTTCTTTTGTCTTCTATAGTACTCTAAGATCTGAATTCCAGTGGGTTCATTATCTTTCCATGCTCTAGGATGCATGCCAGGAAACTTGTGAATGATATGAATATACAGATGAATTAGAAATGATCCAAACCTAAATACCTTATATTTGTCCTTCTTTATAGCCTTCACATTATCAATAAACTATTGAGCTAGGATTTCATAGAGATTATACTTCTTTTTTTCCTTCACCATTCTATATGTCATTATGAGGAGTCCAGCAAATACAGAATTAGGTTTGCTACTATAAAACAAATTGTATCCTAGCAACATTACTACTAATCTAACATCCTGCAAATAAATATCATTAACTGTCATTGCCCTCTTATCCCATTTTGAATGTGCTAGGGTTTCTACCAGATTCCTTAGGTTCTTTTCTAGTATAGGTAGGGCTCCTTCATTATCAAGGCCTGTGATCTCGTGAATCAAATGTGCACTTATTTTCACAAGTTGTTCACCAATCCATAAAAATTGATCATGAACTCTGCTAAGAATGATCTTAAACCATTCAACTTCTGTGAATCCTGTGAGTAGGGTTAACTTAAGGATTAACTGATCTTGTAGGTGCTTAAATTCTTCTACCATGGATCCATCAGCTTCTATCATGCTATCCATTTCACTTTATATGTTAACCTCACCAATGATTTCATACTTGCAGTGTATGTAGGCCCTAATGTCTTCTACGTGCAACATGCCTTAGGGGGTTTGTGAAAATGCTCCTTCCAGATCATCCTCACATAATTTGAATGCATGCCTCTTGAACTTATACCTAGGTCTGTCTACAACATCAAAAACTACTAGTGCATCCATGACTTATCTAAGAGATTAGGTCTAAATACCTTAAACATGCCTGAATTCGATGCCTTTCTTCATGCGGGGTGAACCCACAATAGTGGGTTGCACTTTTTTGCTTGAATGGACACTGTACTCTAAATTTTGAATAAAACTTTTATATTTGAATGCATATTGTTGTTAAACCATTAAGAATCAGAAGATGAAGTAAATTAGAGTCTTTTAGGATTTTCTATCTAGATTCTAAATATTTTTTTTATTTTTATTCTTGAATTGATTTGATTGGTTTTTCTTTCTCCCACAAAAATTGGTATGTTGCTAAAAATGTCATTTTCAAAGAGTTACATTGTTTTTGTAGAGCATAACTTTTTTTCTAAAATAGATATCAATGTGATTCTTTAAAATTTAATTTTTTAACATCCATATGGAAGGCATGCAATTGGTTTTATGACATTATCATGATTATTTCATATTTTATTAATGTTTGAAGTTGACTAAGTCATAATTTTGACATACCTTGACTACATAGCTTATAACTTTTTGTGTATTTGTCCAATTTTATTTTTATTTTTTTGGATAGAAAGATAACTTCAATATCTAGGGCATAGATATTTTTTAGAATTTTTTTTCTCTCATTTACTATTTTTCCATAAGCATCGAACATAGAGGTGGAGATACAATGAAATATCTATGTTTAGTAAAACTAAAAATACAAAGTCATAGTAAACTTAATATATATTAACATTATGATAATTGGAAAGAGTTTTCTCACTAGTACATTATTGCATAGATAGGTTTTTCAAATGGATTCATTTGATCTACCAAAAGATAAAGTCGAAGTACTTTTTTAGCAGCATTTTAGTAGGTGCGAAGGAGACTCCATTGTATGTATGAATGAGGAGTATATATGTTATATCAATGATTTTTTATCTAAGAGGCTTTGAGCTAACCATTTCTAATTAATTCCTTCAAATTGAACCTCTCAAGGCTTAAATAATCATATTTTATTAAAAATGTGTCATTTCAGCAAAAATCAACATGTCTAAAAAAGTGTAACCCACTATTGTGGGGTCACCCCGCGATCACGTAATCACTCTACCAGATGACTGATAATCTTCTCAACTCTGGTCTTCTTAAGTGTTGATCAAAAAATGGTGTAAATTTAAGATCTTTTAAGTCCTTTTATCCATCGCAAGTTGAGTATGTGTATTAAACATGGGTAGCTCAACTTTGCATGTCATCCAATCGATGCAAAACTCATGAACACAGAAGATGAATCTCCAAGTGTTGCACTCTCATCCACAAACTCCACAATGTTTGTACACATCATACCTAATCTCACATGATCTTATTCCACATATAAAGGGGCTGGATATTTTCTATTCACTGCATCCAATGCTCCCCATAAGGCCATGCGGCCTTCTAGGTCGATGCCTCAAAGAACTCATCATGAGAAGACACAGTATCATCAATTTTCTCTCCCTAAACCAATGCTTTGTTTAAAACTTTCACCTTGCATATCTGATCATCCTCCTTGCTCTTTGATTTCTTGAAATGATTCCCAAATTCATCCATGTACTCATTAAGACTCTTACCACTGTCACCAACATTTTTCCTTATAACCACAGGAGGTGGTCCTCTTGGTTCACTAGATCTTCTTGGTCCTCTTTTGTTGTCTTCTCCATTATATATGCAAAACTTTGCAATGTGACCTAGATTGTTACATTTGTAACAAGTAGGTGGTCTCCTTATATCTTGATTAGTCTACAACTTAAAATACCTTGTTGTATGTCCAAAGTTATTACATTTTTGACATGTAATCTTGTTTGTTGATTCTTCTCTGACATAGTCTTGCTTATACCTAGACTAATCAATTTTTTTGTAATATGCTTTCTTGTGTCCATATTCATAGTAATTAAAATAGTAACTGGTAAAGGGCTTAGAGTTACCTTTACTTCTATAGTCTCTTTTCATGTGTCCAACTTTGTTGCATCTGAAACATCTTCCTCTAAAGGGTTTGAATTGTTCTCTAGGTTCTTCGTGAGTAGGTCTCTCTTCAGGAGTAGGTATCTCTTCATTCTTTGCTTCATTTGATTCTTCTTGGGTATTTGAACATTCTACTTCATTGAATCCAACTCTATTCATATCTCCTTTAGGATTTTTTCTTGCTCTTTGTTTATCAATCTTGTCACTACTTATGTGTAACTTCTCAATGTGTAATTTGGCTTGAGTGAGTTCACATTTAATGATCTGATTATATTTTTCCAATTCCTGATATTTATCATTGTATTGGTCAAGTTCAGTCTTTATTTGACTTATCTGCATATTAGCTTCTTTTAGTGACTCTTCAACTTTGTTTCTTTCATCCTTTTCATGCTGAATTTCTTTAATCATCAACAGATTGATTTGTTCTTTTTCTTGCTCCAGCTTCTTCACTTTTTATGATGTATCACTGTCTGAATCTTCTTTGATCTTCTCCACAAGGTCTTGTCTCTGACTTTTTGCAATCTCAAGTTGTTCTCTTAGTTTCCTGATGAAACCATATGCTCTTCTTAATTTGAATTTTAATTTGCCATTCTCAGCCTTCACTTTATCCAGATCTTCAAGTGTAGCTTCAAAGTTCTCTTGCAAATCTCCTAAATCCATTCTAATCTCCCTTAAGCTGTTAGGCTTTCTTTCCAAGGGCCAATAGCTTTGATACCAATTTTTAGGATTAGGTAATACTAAGAGGGGGGGTGAATCAATATTACAGAACTTTGTTTTTAACTTCAAACAATTATAAAAAATCCATAGTAATGCAAAAATGAAAAGAACATATAAGAATAACACATTACCCATGACACCATGATTTGTTCTCGAGGAAACCCTGGCCAAGGGAAAACCTCGGTGGGGATGGAACCCACAAATCTGCACTAAAATGTAATATCCATGTTAGAAGATCTAGCCCTGTTAGGAGCTGATTGTTACATAGTACATTTCCTTGTGAGAGGAATAAAAAACCCTATTAGGGGTATACAGAACACCTGGTTAAAGGTGGTGAGCACACTTTCTCTTACAATCAAAATTGTCTCAAAAGAATTCTCCAAAATGTGAACAATACAAGCACTTATCTTGCTTAGATAGTTCCAGTTATAGTTCAGCCTCTTACTCATCTCACATCTGATCTCTACTCTTAGATTCTCAATCTTACTCCATCATCATAAACATGACATTCATTGCCTTCACAAAATCACTCTATACTTATACAAAATCAGCCTTCAAGTTAGCTTCACAAATACCATACAAAACATAATAATAACTTATGCAAATGATAATTATGGAGTCAACAATATACTCTATTCACCTATCTTAGCACATTACCATATCCACTATAATATCCTTAATCTTCGCAACTATTCATATACCCTGTTATACTATTTTACTGTCTTCGCATATCTTCTGAACACTGTATCTCACAGATCTAGTCACCAAAAATCATGTTCTCTTAACTAAAGCATGTATACATCCCAAAATGCCTTCAATTATCTTCACAGGCCTTAATACCTTGTATATCTTTATTTCTAACCAAAACTGTAGCACTGTACCCTATTATCCTGATTCTGGAGTTGTCATTTTCATGACTGTGACCCCAGTGGTAATCTTCACAACATGTGATCACTCCAATAATAAGTGTTTAAATAAATGACAACCCTCAAGTGATCCTTAGTGCTCCAAAACATCACTTTCCAACATCATTTTATTCTTCATTGGTCTTAGAACATTATGCTTCATTGAATCCAACTCCAGTCATATCTCCTTTAGGTTTCTGTCTTGGTCTTTTCTCATGAATTTTATCACTACTCATGTGCAACTTCTCAATATGCAATTTGGCTTGAGTGAGTTGGCCTTTAATGATCTGATTGTACTTCTCCAACTCCTAATATTTATATTTGTAATGGTCAAGTTTAGTCTTCATTTGTCCTATCTGTTCATTTGCTTCTTTTAGTGACTCTTCAACTTTGTTCCTTGCATCCTTTTCATGTTGAATCTCTTTAATCATCAAAAGATTGATTTTCTCTTTTTCTTGCTCCAGCTTCTTCACTTGGTCTGATGTTCCATTGTCTGAATCCTCTTTGATCTTGTCCATAAGGTCTTGTTTCTGACATCTTGAAGTTTCAAGTTGCTCCTTTAGTTTCCTGATGAAACCTTCTACTCTTCCCAATTTGAATTTCAATACACCATTCTTAGCCTTCTCTTTGTCCAGATCTTCAAGTTTTGCTTCAAAGTTCTCTTGCAAACTTTTTGAATCCATTCTAATCTCCCTTAAGCTGTTAGGCTTTCTCTCCAAGGGCCAATAGCTCTGATACCAATTGTTAGGATTAGGTAATACTAAGAGGGGGAGTGAATCAGTATTACTGCACTTTAATTTAAACTTCAACCAATTATAAATAAACCATAATAATGCTAAAATGAAAAGAACATATAAGCACAAAACATAACTCATGACACCATGATTTTTTCTTGAGGAAACCCTAGCCAAGGGAAAACCCTGGTGGGGATAGTACCTACAATTATGTACTAAAATATTATATCCCTATTAGGAGATCTATCCCTGTTAGGAGTTGATTGTTACATAGTATGTTTCCTTGTTAGAGGAATACAAAAACCCTGTTAGAGGATACAAACACATGATTAAAGGTGGTGAGCATACAACTCTTACAATCAAAAACTGTCTCAAAAGAGTTCTCCAAAAATGAACAATACAAGCACTTCCTTTACTTAGATAGTTCCAGTTATAGCTCTGTCAGACACTGATCTCACATCAGCTCTTTGCTATTAGATTCATATCCATCACATCATCATCACTTTTACACTTATCACTTTCATAAAGTACTCTATACTTATACAAAATCTGTCATCCAATCGGCTTCACAAATACCATACAAAATATAATAATAAATTATGTAAATGATAAATATGGAGTCGGTGATCTTATATTACCCAAGTATCAGAAATATAATTCATCCATTTGACTTAGCACGTTACCATATCCACTATACTTTCCTTAATCTTCACAATTGCTCATAAGCCCTGTTATAGTGATTATCTGTCTTCGCATACCTTGAAATCACTGAATCTCACTGATCTGATCACCAAAACACATGCGATCTTAACTAAAGCATATATATATCCCAAAATACCTTCTGGTAACTTCACAGACCATAATACATCATACATTGTCTTCGCTAACCAAAATTGTATCTCAGTACACTGGTATCCTGATTCTGTACTTAGTCATTTTCATGATTGTAACTCCAGTACCAAAACTCTCTGCATGCGATCACTCCAACATAAGTGTTGCCATAAATGACAACCCTTAAGTGATCCCTAGTGCCTCAAAACACCACTTGCCAACATTTTTCAAAGTTGGTTGATCTCTAGATAAATTGTAATATTTAAACAAAATTTCAAGAATAAAATTACTAAAAACTAAAATGATCTTGTCTTTTTTTAAGTTTATTTATAGACCTTTATAGTACTAATTAACAATGAATAACAACATAATATAATCTTTAATATTATACCACTTAGAATCCTATATATATGTTAGACATACATCATTCTATTCAAGGAATAATAGCAAAGAAATTAAACAAATAATAAAATTATTATAAGTTTAAGGTTGTTTTAATTTTTTGTTCTTATTTATTTTAGTAATTAATACACGTAATCTATGTAGTATATAATCAAGTGATTTAAGTAATCTATGTAATACTTAATTAAGTAATTTTAAGCTATATCTTATATGAAAAATTTCAATAATATTTTTTCTAATATTTTACAATTAAAAATATAGATAAATAATAGTATTTTTATAATATTATTTTATTTAATTATTGTTTATAAGATGAATCCACTAGTCTTCCCCAATAAAGAAAGAATTATTTAAACAAATTTCAAATATAAATAATTTTTTTTAAATCCTTTCTAAAAATATAAAATATTATAGAAAATATCTCTTCAAAAATAATTTCAAAATTCTATAAAAATAAGAAATTAAAAAAATATCTAAATAAAAATATAGTTCTTTGTCAATGGGCCCTTGGTCTGCTGGTGAACTTGAATGGCTCACAACCAACCCACCAGGGATCAAGTCTTGCCGAGTGCAAGGCTCTGACATCATAAGGGATGAAGTTGGGATCGTGCCCCACGTGAATTCGGCAGTGTGGATGCTCCTCAATCCTTGGCTCTAAGCCGAAGAGGTTTCACGCACGAGTGGGCACATATCGGGTTCCTAAAATGTCTAGGTGGCCTTCGCTGGTTGGTAGCTCATAGGCTTCGTGCCTCACAGGTTTGAACCCTCCAACAACAAAACAAATATAGTTCTTTTTTTAAATCCTAAAACTACCGATAATTACCAATCTTCATATTTCTTGAACACTCAATATTGTTGATAAATTTTAAAGACACTTGTAAGTTTAGATTTTCAATTAGAGCAAGGAGTTCTTTTATGTTCTAGCCAATTGGAGGTGGGATGAGAAATATCAACTACATGTACAAGAATGGTAAAGGTTAAGTAAAAAATGGAAATAGAAATGATAAAATATGTTAGTGCTTAGAATGGATCTATGTTTCTTATATGTCGGGTTTCTATATTCCATTTACATGGAACGATTCCACACTTATTTATTTTATGGTGGTCTTTTACCATAGTTCACCATGTGGCAATTTTTTACCATATTTACAAGCAACATTGCCTTTTCCAGTTAGGGATACATGTAAATTTGGGTTCTACAGTTGTTATTTTTTTAATTTATTTTTGTTGTCAATGTCACTCACCATGTGCATTGTGGCCATCATAGTTAATGAATTATAGATTGTGGATAAGACGAGTAGTTGTAGAGAAAGTCTAAACTTTTGAACTTGGAGGTTACATAAAATTGAATTTTGTAGTTCCTTTTAAGTACTTTTATATTTTCTATCTTATATGTATGAATAATATAAAATTCCTTTTATTTTTTAATTTTAGTTATTATTTTCATCATTACAATTAAAAAAATGAAAACTTAATAAAGAATTTACCAATTACTTTAAGTTTTGTTAAAATTAGTTTTAACATATATAATGATCAATCAATAATTTTAACAACACTTATGTAAGTCTATTTTTTAATTGCACTTCAATTTTTTTCACTGAGTGAACTGACATTTGCAGAGTTAAACTAAAGTTCTTTATGTACGAAAAAATGGAATGGTTAACTGAATGTTAAACTTATGTTGAATGGTGAGTTAAGTCCATTATTAATAGTGAACTGGAGATATGATAGTAGGGTGCATCTTGATGATTGCATATGTTGGCATGATATTTCCCAACACCGTTCAATGACAACTTTGTACCTTTCTCCTATGTTTAACATCTTTCTCGAACTGTTCCATTATTCCCTGGTATAAGACAAGAACTGAAAAATTTGAACATTCTAGTGGGAGTCTCTCCTTAAGAAAGCCTATCAACTTAATAAGTAGTTATTCTAAGTGTTAATTTAGGTAGTTATCCTAAGTAACTTTTGGCTATTTTTGCCACCATTATTTCATCACAAATGTTCGATCTGAAAACCTCTTCATGAGCTAAATTCAGTATATTTTTGACACATGAGGCAATATTGTGTTTTCTGCACTGGTTTCAACAAGCTTGACAAATACTGTGTGTTTTTGGCATCCTGTCAATAACATTGTGTGTCTTCTACACCAATTTAATTATAATACAACACCAATGTTTCCATCAGTGAGATGACTCTTGGTAGAGAAGAGTTTTTTTGGTGTCTCTCTAATAGAACATTCAAGGCAATCATCAGGGAGAGATATTTTAGGTCTCTTTGATGAATTTTTAAGTTTGGAAAGATAAGATTCCATCAAGAGGACTTCTTCTCGTATCTCTCTGATGAAGAACATTAAGATTGGCAAAAAATAGTGTATTTTCCACATTTGTATTTCAACAAGACAATTGGTTGTTGGTGGGACTTCTTTCAAGGTCTCTCCAATGAAAATTGATGAATTACGGTGACATATTTCTTATCTCTCTGATGGAAGATGTGCAAAATGTTGTGTATTTTTTGCATCGAGGCAACTTGCAGTGGTCAATGAGAGCTATGTTTGGCTCTCTCTGATATAATTGATAAAATTCATTGGCGAGAGATCTTTAGTATCTCTCTGATGGGCTTTCCAAAGAAAGTAAGATCCACTTCCTTAGTCACAGAGACAAGTGGCTATTGGGGGGACATTTCTTCATGTCTCTCTGACATATTTTATTCCATCTTTCTCTTATCAGGGTAAAAAAATTTATGTCTCTTCATTATGTGTTTTTCGCCAAAAACATAGTGTGTTTTCACACCTGACAATTTTTTTACCAGGTACCCTAATTTGATGTTTAATTATTGTGATATCGCCAAGGATTGAATATTTAATTCCAAATTACTTATTTGGCCTTTTACATGCCATCCAATCGAGCTCCCCCATGCCTCTTTATGATCTAAAAGTGTGTTTTTTTGTCAAAAATATATTTCTTGCTGCAAAGTACTTTCTTGGGCTTCTTTATGTCACTTCAATGGATTAGATGTACACACAAAACTCAAATTTTGTTCTAATTTATCATATTTTTTGTCCTATTATTTTGCAACCTTAACTCTATACTAATCAGAGTTTGAACTCAAATGTAAAATTTGAGTTATGGTTGATCTCTTTCAAATGTAGCTTTGTACATATTTTCTGGGTTGTTCTCCTTTTTTCTCTTGTAGTAGCTATGCTCTGCATCTGTAAAAAACAAAGTCTTTACATGAATAGTAATCCTACCTCTTCTCCCAATCTGATACATTTTTTAAATTTTCTTACCTTGTATTGATTGCTTATTTTCTTTCTTTCAAAATTGTATGTTTGTGTCATATTTGCTCATTAATGTTGTAGTATTTATGC
The DNA here is from genome assembly GCA_027943335.1 of Chamaecyparis obtusa. Classification (NCBI taxonomy): domain Eukaryota; kingdom Viridiplantae; phylum Streptophyta; class Pinopsida; order Cupressales; family Cupressaceae; genus Chamaecyparis; species Chamaecyparis obtusa. The sequence goes on along the minus strand of BSBK01003667.1, from coordinate 856,894 downwards.
AGGGTCATTCTAGGGTACTCAAAAAATTTGCATGGTGTGGTGTTGTTTTGGTTCTATGTTACTCGGTTGTAGCTTTAACCGATGGTCTTGATTATTGAAGGAAGCTCGATCACTGAAGGAACTCAGTGAAACCTCTTGTGCTCGATGGAACTTGTACTTTGTGATGCCTGTGATGCTTGGCCGATGTGCTTGCTTAGCGATGCTTGTGTTGCTCGGTGATGCTTGGCGTGGTCAATTTTTTCACTGGTGATCGGTTGTTTCTCTAGCACTCAGTAGTTCTAGTTTACCGACTGGAGTTCTTGGAGATTTGGTTGGCCGATTTGGTGCATTTATTGTTGGTAGCTTTTGTTGTATTCTCCTATGTAGATCTTGAGGCCGACATGGAGAATTATATGTTTGTAAGGCTATTTGAGAGTTGACTGTTGTTGCATTTAATATTTGTTTTTAATAAGAGTCAACTTGGCTTAGGAGTTGATTGTTTCTTCTAGCCAACTTGTGGCTGAAGATTAGTATTTAAGGAGTGTTTGGGTAGTTGAGAAGAGAGAGAGATGACTAATTAGATCTGGATCCTATGAGATCTTGAAGATCATATTGTTATCTGATAGTTTGTAATAGCCGAGCTAGTGGTTTGCATGCTTACAGACAAGGAGATTTCTTGGAGGCTTGCGAGCTCAAGTTCAGATCTTCCTTAGTGTCTTTCTGTTAGTTTTTTATTTGTTTCAAAGTTGAACTAGCTGAGAGATTGCAGAAATACTTTGATTGTATTTGGCCCTAACTCAGAAGGCCTTACAGCCAAGCATGTTAATGAAAATTTAGTTGAAAAACATTATCTTGTTGTGTTATTCTGCATTGTGGTGTTTGGTTTCTTGTTTGGACTATCCTTAAGTGGATCCTCCTTACATGTCTTGCATCAGGTGGTATCAGAGAATGAAGATCTTGAGTGTATAAATTGATCTTCGAGTTGAGGTTGTTTGCATCAAGACCTTGTTGGTGACTTATTGCTTTGGGTTTTTGAAAATCTTGAAGGATGCCTCCGAGAAGATTGGACCCTAGAGCAATTGCATATCTTTGTGATGTTGTGGAATCAAATATTATAGAGAAGGTTAAAGTTAATTTCAGATCTGAGATGGAATTGATGAAGAATGGCATGATCACTGAGGTCATGAGAGCTATTGCTGGTATGCCAAGGAATATTGGTAGTGATGATGGTTATGAGGAAGTTGTTCAAGACTTTGAAGCTATTGGATCTAGTGGTGATGATTGGAGAGATAGATGTGGTGAAGATAGAATTGGTCGGTTACATAAATCTAGAGCTCAATTAAGTACTAGTTACCGAATGGAAGTTTCTACTTTCTCTGGTACTTTGAGACCTGAGGATTTGATTGATTGGATTGGTGAATTAGAAGACTTCTTTGAGCTTGAATAAATTGAAGATCCTCTTAGAGTAATATTGGCATAGACTAAGTTGAAAGGACATGCTACTCTTTGGTGGAAAGAATTACAAAGAGATAGAGAAGATGAAGGTGAAATGAAGATCAATCGGTGGAGGTTGATGGTGACTAAATTGAAAACTAAGTTCATACATGCCGCTAGCTTGACTTGTTTAAGAAGTTTTAGAATCTAAAGAAAAAAGATTTGACTGTGGAGGATTATACCGAGGAGTTTTATAAATTGACTATTCAGTCTAGACACAGAGAACTTGGTAAAGAAAAAGTAGCTCGGTATGTGAATGGTTTGAGACTTAATATTCAATATGAGCTTGGTATGCTAAAGATTGATTCAATTGAAGATGCTTATCAGTATGCTCTGAAGGTAGAAGATAAGTTGAAAAGGAGACAACATAGTAATCCTCGAGGGAAGGAGAAGATTGATCACTCGATGAAGGACAAACCGATTGTTGAAGATGAACTGAAACCTATGGAATTGAAAAAGAAGACAGGTAGAATTATCTTTAAGGGTACTTGTTATAATTGTGGTGAAGGACACCATTCTTTTGAGTGTACACAGAAGAAGTTTGGTGACCAAAGGACTACACTAGTAAATGAGAACATTCAAAATGAACCTGAATCTGAGAACAATCTGGTTCGCAGAACATTGCTCGGTGCAAAGGAGGAACCTTGTCAGAGGAGTAACTTGTTCAGAACTCGGTGCAAGTCTAGAGATAAACTTTGTGCTGTAATTGTTGATAGTGGTAGTAGTGATAACCTTGTTGCTGAGGATATGGTTCAGAAACTTGATTTGAGGAGAATGAGACATCCTTATCCTTATAGGATTGGCTGGTTACAAAATGTTCATGCTCTAGATGTGATGGAGCAATGTCTTGTTGATTTTGAGATTGGCCAGTATAGGGATCAAGTGTTGTGTGATATTATGGAGATGAATAGTTTTCATATAATGCTCAGTAGACCTTGGCAATATGATTGCAGAGCTATGTATGATTGTGTCAAGAATGTGTTTACTGTTGAGAAGAAGAACAGGAAGCATTCCCTGATGCATTTGTTGGATACAACACTTGGTAGGAGAAACCTGAGCTTTGGTAGCCGAGATGAGTTGGGAAATTCTGAAAGGATGGATCAGTATTGAGAACAAGCCTGTGTGTTATCCAGGAAAGATTTAAAAAGATAGCGTAAATAGAAGTGGAAGAGTATGCAAGATGAAGAGTTGAAGGGCTTGTATTTGAAGAACCAGTTCGGGGTTTATGTGTTGAATCCCAGAAGATGTTCTTCCAGCCTATGAGAACATGTTTTCAAACCTGGGGAGTCTAATGCAGGGGCATTCTAGGGTACTCAAGAAATCTGTATTGGTGTGGTGTTGTTTTGGTTCTGTGTTAATCGGTTGCAGCTTTAACTGACAGTCTTGGTTATTGAAGGAAGCTCGGTCGTTGAAGGAACTCGGTGAAACCGCTGTGCTCAATGGAACTTGTACTCAGCGATGTCTGTGATGCTCGATCAATGTGCTTTCTCGATGATGCCTATGTTTCTCGGTGATGCTTGGCATGGTCAGTTGTTTCACTAGTGCTTGGTTGTTTCTCTAGCGCTCGATTGTTCTAGTTTACCGATTGGAGTTCTTGGAGATTTGGTTGGCCGAATTGGTGCATTTATTGTTGGTAGCTTTTGGTGTATTCTCCTATGTAGATTTTGAGGCTGACATGGAGAATTAAATATTTGTAAACCTATTTGAGAGCCAACTATTGTTGCATTTAATATTTGTTTGTAATAGGAGCCGACTTGGCTTAGGAGTTAATTGTTTCTTCCAACTGACTTGTGGCTGAAGATTAGTATTTAAGGAGTGTTTGGGTAGTTGAGGAGAGAGAGAGAGAGAGATGAGTAATTAGATCTTGATCTTGTGAGATCATGAAGATCAGATTGTTATCTGATAGTTTGTAATAGCAGAGCTAGTGGTTTGCATGCTTGGAGACAAGGAGATTTCTTGGAGGCTTGCAAGCTCAAGTTCAAATCTACCTTAGTGTCTTTCCGTCAGTTATTGATTTGTTTCAGAGCTGGACTAGATGAGAGATTGCAAAAATACATTGATTGTATTTGTCCCTAATCCAGAAGGCCTTACAACCGGGCATGTTAATGAAAATTCAGTTGAAAAATATTGTCTTTTTGTGTTATTCCACATTGTGTTGTTTGGCTGCTTGTTTGGACTATCCTTAAGTGGATCCTCCTTACCTGTCATGCATCAAGTATTAATGCAACTTTCCTTGTAGCATCACATTGATCCAGACCTACATATGAATCCTTGGAGGGTATAATAGATTTGATACCTATGTATTTTTGGGAGTATTTGTTGGTGTTGTGTAGCTACACACAAAAAATAAATCACAAATTGATCTAGTGCATCACCCAATTTCCCTTTCTGCAATCCTTCTTTCCTTTTCCCTCAAAGAGTTAGTTTAGCTTAGCATAGGTGCACCCTGATTGGAAGGAAGCCAACCTTCTCTAGATATTCAACCTCACATGCATAATTACCATACATGAAGGTTGATTCAATGTTTCAAAGGGTTAGTTGGGGTTCATACCCCAAGAATGGGTGCAAACTTTTGTGATAACAGTTTTTGGCATGCCCAATGGGACAAGAATAAGATCAATTCAAGAACAGCCTCTGGTGGACCAACATAAATTCTATTCATTAGAATTTGGGTGTTTTTCTTAGTTCCAACATCCTTTGGAGGTGTTTCATCAAACACCATGGTGACTTTGAGTGCATATCTATTGGTTTCAAGTCTTAGTGTTGGTATGTATGAGATTATTTTTTGATCTTCTATGATTTTCAAGTTTTATATGAATTTGTATCTTTTATGAAGCTCTAATATGGATCCATTTCATATAAATGCATACTATTTCCCTCAAATCATGAAAATTCTACCCATCAACCATATTATTATGAATACCAATATGAACCACAACCAATTTATGGCTCAGCTACCCTTGCAACATCAAACAAACAATATGTTCAATACACTTACCAGCCTATTGCCCCTTCTCCATCAGTCTCAACATCTTCAAATGACATTGGTAAGCTCAAGGCCATGATGTTAAACTTAAAAAGGTATATGGATTAATTAAATATGACCTAGAAGTTGCAGGACCTTGTCAATTAGGTTGAGGAAATCAATAGGTAGCAAGAGATTGATATGCAATAAGAGGAGGAAGCTTACTAGGCTTATCTCCATGAATAAGAGATGAAGACCAAAAAAATACTTTTTGAGGACAAATTTTCAAGGAAGTTTGTTGTGGTAGATGAAAAAATGAGGCTTAGGTTATCTAATTTTTAGACCCCCTCCATCACAAGATCCTTCTATAATAACCACTCCACTCTCTATGCAAGAAACCTCACCTGTTCAACTCTCTATACCTCATACCATTACACTCTTAAGTATGGATCAATTGTATGGATTGTTGATGACCCTAAGATGCCATTTTTGAAGGATAAGACAAATCCAATGATACCATGGGAGGAGTTGTAGCATGTTATTCATAATCATTCACTTGGGCCAGAGGAGGTAACAAAAGAGTTGCAAGAGGATATTGAGAAGGTTGTGCCCATTCAAACCTCTCTACAGATAAAGAGTGAACAAAAGGATGAGTATTTAGTCCTCTTATTTGAATAGATTCCCTCTTTGGCAGGGGAATAAAAGAAAAATGAGGTTGTTCCTACCCTTGAGGAATAAATCTTGGATATTGAGCCTTTACCAGAATTAGAGGTCCTGTTAAAAAAAGAATAAAAAATTCAATTGCTACATTAGGAGGTACTCCATTATATGGAGAAGGAGAAAGAGGATCCCAAGGATAGCTTTGTCCTTAAGGAGGAACATGCTGATATGCATGAGATTTTCCCTCAACCTATGTTTATTATTGCAACACTTGTAGAGGAGATTTATGATGAGGATGAATTCCTAGATGAGATTGATTCCATCTTCTCTTCTATTGATTTTGATCTACCATATACTTCATTTTAAAAGTATTTATTTTAGCAACAACAACAACAAGTAGAGATCCAAACTATATGAAAGATCCCAAAGGTGGCTCATGAACAACATAATGAAGAGGTGCAGATTATATTTTCACAAAAGAAGGAGGAGCCAGTTCCAAGTCAACAAGATACCAAAATTATAGAGCACTACAATAACAAGGTTATCACTTATTTCTTTGACCCAATGCCATCAAAATATCACAAGGATTCCACATAAGGCATCTAACTCTATAGTAAATGCTCAAGTGTCCCTTGGTCATACTTGTTCCTAAGCATGAGGATGATTATCATAAAGAGGAGAAGGTTTATCTTGCTCAAACAAAGAATATTCTAGTGTTGGAGAGCTTCTTTGTTCTTAGTATTGGGAAGGCATTCCAACAAGAAGTGATATGCCTTTTATGCTTGTTTCCCCAAGTGGATAGAAGGACCAAGAAAATTTCTAGAAAGGGAAGCTACTTTGACAAGATGATTAATGGATTTTTTTGATGTCTTTTCCATGTAAATATTTCTACATAGTAGGTTATATTTTTATGCTTTTCTATAATTGCACGAGAACATTTTGTTTCCTCTTGGATATAGAAAAAATTTCATGTTTTTTTCTCAGGTTTCATAAGTTTCAAAAATTTCATGATATTGTAGGAATGAAAAATTTGATGTGTTTTTCACATTTGTGGACAACGCGTCATATTTTTGACCTTGGTGATTCCATGCCCAATGGAATGTTGAAGGCCACTAATCATATGCTTAGCAAGAAAGAATCCCCTTGAGTTACCAGAATTGTTGGCTATATTTTCCACCATTATCCCATCATAGATATATGATATGAAAAAAAAAATCTTGGGCTAAATTTAGTATGTTTTCAATGCAGGTGGCAATACTATATTTTCTACACTAGTTTCAATAGGCTTGAAAAATGTTGTGTGTTTCTGGCACTCTATTGATAACATTGTGTGCATTCTGCACCAAGTCAATTATAATACAACACCAATATTTTCATCAATGAGACAGTCCTTGGTCGAGAAAAGTCATTTTGGTGTCTTTACAATAGAATATTCAAGGAAGTCATCAAGGAGAGATATTTTGGGTCTCCTTGATGAATATTCAAGTTTGGAGAGATAGGCTTCTATTGGGTTGACTTATTCATGTGTCTCTCTCATGAAGCACATTAAGGTTAGTAGAAAATACTTCTTCTTTTTTCATTTTTATTTTGGTAAGATAATTGGTTGTCACTGGGGCTTCTTTCTGAGTCTCTCTGATGAAAATTATTTCATCAAAGTGACATATTTCTTGTCTCTCTAATGGAGGAGGTGTAAAATGCTATGTGTTTTTTTCATCAAGGTGACTTGTACTGCTTGAAGAGAGTTATTTTTAGATCTCTCTGATATAACAGATAAAATCCATCGAGGAGAGATCTTTCTTGTCTCTATGATGAGATTTCCAAAGGATGTAGGACCCACTTCCTTGGTCAAAGAGATGAGCGGATATTTAGGGGACATTTCTTTGTATCTCTCTGACATATTTTATTCCATCTTTTTCTTATTAAGTAAACATTTTTTTGTCTCTCTAATATGTGTTTTCAACTAAAAACACATTATGTTTTTCACATCTGACGGGTTTTTTACCAATGACCCTAATTTGGTGTTTAACATTTGTGACATAGTCGAGGATTGGATATTCAATGCCAAATTAATTCTTTTTCATTGTACATGCCACCCAACTATTGTGTCATGCCTCTTTATGATTTGCAATTCTTATTCCTATTAGAAATGTCTTTCTTGTTGTCGAGTGCCTTGTTAGGTTGTTTTCTATCACTTCTATGTATCATATATACTCACAATGATTAGATTTTATTCTGATTTATCTTATTTTTTGTCCTACTATTCTACAAACTTAACTCTGGTCTAATCAGATTTTAAACTCAAATGTAAAATTTGTGTTATGCTTGATATCTTTGAAAGGAATATTTGTCCACATTTTTTTGGTTGTTATCCTTTATTCTTTTGCAATAGTTATGCTCTACATATGAAATTTTTTCTTTGCCTTACATGAATAGTAATTTTTATTTTTACCCCCTCTCCTAGTCTGATACATTGTGCAAATTTTCTTTCCTTATAATGATTGCTTCTTTTCTTTCTTTCAAGTTTGTATTTTTGTATCATATTTTCTCATGAATGTTGTAGTGTGAATGTAACTTTCCTTGTAGCAACTCATTGATCCATACCTGCATATGAGTCCTTGGAGGGTAGAATAGAGTCAATACATATGTATGTTTAGGTGGTTTTATTAGTGTTGTGTGCAGCTACATGTAGGGAGAAACCATAGTTTGATTTGGTGCATCACCTCATTTCCCTTTTTGCAATCCTTCTTCCCTTTCCCTCAAAGTTTTATTTTTGCTTAGCATAGGTGTACCCTAATTAGAAGCAAGTCAACTTTCTCTAGAGATTTAGCCTCAATAACACAAGTCCCACACTTGGAGGCTGATTCAATTTTTCATGAAGTTTCTTGAGAGTCATACCCAAAGCATGGCTGCAAACTTTTTTGATAAAAGTAACTATTATTGGAAGTTTTCTTAAGAAGTTATTTTAAGTAACTATCTCAAGTAACCACCCCAAGTGGTTACCCTAAGTGATAACCTTAGGTAGATATTCTAAGTGCTTACCCAAAGTAACTATAATAGATAGTTATCTTAATTCGTTACTTGAAGTGACCATCCTTGGTAATTATCCTAAGTACTTAGGTAGTTATTCTATTTATTTATAAATACAAGTTCATTTGTAATGTAAAAGGGAGACTTTTATAGAGGGAAAACTCTAGTAAATTTTCTAGAGAGACTTTCAAATAAATTTTATGTTCACAATTTGTATCCAAAGATTTTTGAACTTTTATATTTCAAAAGGACAATAAAGAATGCATTTATTTCATATGTCTAAATGTGTTACTGAGTTATTATTATTAATTTATCATATATTAAATTGGTAATATCTTTGTGTATTAATAGAATCTAGTAGTTCCTCATTCAAGTGACATATATAATCGATGAAACATTCCAACCATTCTATCCTAGTTTGAATGTGCTAAGGAAACTCGTTTCTTTATAAATCAAAATATATATTCCTTCTTTATAATTTCCTATCAAAATGTAAATTATAACCCCATTTGTAATTCATCATTGATCATGAAGTTTTGTTTAGTATTTGTATGTCTACTATCAAGTGTAGTAGACATAAATTGCATCCCTATCTAATTTATTCCTCAATTATGCCCTATTTTATCATTCTTCACTATTTGTGCCTGACATTCTTGATCTATCACAATTTCACAAGTAATTTCAAGATATCTTCTCTACAATTAGGACCTATGTTCCCAATTTCGGACCACATTGGAGGGAGAAGGCCAACTTGGTCACCTTGTTCCTCGAACTAGGTTGACATGGTTTCCCTATTCCCAAATGTTCAAGTCCAAATTATAACTTTAAAATTATTAGTTTGATTTAGTAGGAATTTTAAATCTGCATCAGCATCTTTTGAGTTTAAAACCTTGAAATGTTTAGGAGAGGCATAGAAGAAAGCTACCATCCCTCATTTTGATATCCCGTCTCATCAAAAAGAAAGAAAAGCAATTCCAAATCAAGCTTCCAACTATATTTTTACATTTTAAGTCCTAAGGAAATAGATCAAGCATTAAATGCATTGAAGACAAGGACTAATTTTCACATGTAAGCATTTTTTAAGGCATCCATGATCTTCATATCATAAGTCATGTTGACATGTGTTTTTGTGCACTCTCAAATAGAGGTTGAGATGTGTCAATGTGTATACCTCACAAATCGACCTGAAAGAGGAAAGAGAACCAAATTTATTATCCCACCAAGCACTAGGGGTTTGGGTCACAACGGTATTGGATTAAGTAAATTGGACACAACTATTTTTTCATGGGGCATGTTGGTCATTATGAAGACTCTAAGTTTGATATCCCTGAAAGAGAACATTAGTACAAATTTAAAACATAGAACATGGTAGTGATATATGTACCTATAACCATCATTCATTTCAAACCATCGAACTTAACTCTAGACAATAATAATACTAGTAATACCATTAACACTTTAACACAAAACAAGAACATTATAGAGGAAAGGACAACATGAAATGAAAGTGATACACATTTTACCCAAAACCAAATTAGTACTCTAAAATAATAAGATTAACAAGTTTTCTTTACTTTGATTCAAGATAATAAAACTCTAGCCATTGCTGGTTCAAATACACTATGCCAAGGGAGCATTAGATCATACTAAACTAAGAGAGAGAGTTTAGAAGCTAAAAAATATTCTATTTCTTATGGTGCCTCAAAATCATCAACTTTGTGAACCCAAAATGCTCCAAAATAATATACTAATAGGATACTATCCTTGTACAATCATCTACAACTATCTACAATTGTTTATAAACATATATAACTATTTACAAATATCTAGAGAGAGAAGAGAGAATAAGAAGAAGATGGGAATATGGGGATTTGGATCTTGAGAGAATGTATTGCTGGCATGGAATTATTGGTCATACTCTACACCCTCTTATCTTTTGATCTATCTCAAAAATGTTAGATCGACAATCTGTCCCCTCGCCATCTACCTGTACTTGACCTTTAATGCAAGAACAATGCTCAATCCTCAAGGTAAGTAATACATGTAGAGAGCCCATTCTTCCTAACAAATCTATTTGACCCATTTACCCTTACCTATGAAACTTACATTATTTTTACTATAGGGATGTGAATGTGGGTGGTGGGATGTCGATGTGGGTAGGTGAGTCCTAATGATGACACCTAAATGAATAAAAGAATAAAGAATTGTTGGGTCAATGTACACCACAGGGAACTAGAATTTTAGAATCTTGCATGAATGAAAGAATAAAAAATGAAGGGCATGGGAGTCATGAGGATCAATCAACCTAAACCAACAACTTTCTACACCTTGAACCTTTTGATGTACTCATTTATTAAATCTTCATCATTGGTGCAGCAGCACCCTTCTAAGGGCTCCCACCTTCACATTTTTGGTGTGTTAATCTTTAGAGATGAAGCATGTAATTAAAATAAGAGCTTAAGATCATTTTGTGTGTCTAGGCCTAGGCTAGGTCTTAGAAGTTCAGTTGGTCTTTTCAATGTGAATGGCACAATGATTCAGGGAATGTTGTCATCCTAAGATCAATGCTTTGCTATGAGGTTTGAAGTCTTAGGTTAGGTTTGGTAGATTTTTTAGCACATGTGAGTGCTTTAGGAGGGCTTAAATAGTGGTCTTGAAGTATGAGAGCAAAGTTGTTTGTGCAACAAAAAGTTGCTTAAAAGTTGTCAGCAACTTTTCAAAAGTTGCTAAGCAACTTTTCAAAAGTTGCTAAGCAACTTTTTCCTTGTAATAGCCTAACCTAACTTAAGTGGCTAATAAGCCCTAACACCACACACTTACCAAGGAGATAGGTATTTAAGACCTATGGAACCCTAAACCAAGGGTTGGAAATCTTATTGTACGGTGCTAGTACGGAAACACCAATCTAAACACTGTTGGAGAGGAACAGTCATTGTTTTAGACTGTTGTCATGTGAATATATGAAGTTTTGAGTGCATCTTTGCAAGAGAATTTTTTTGTGTGTGTTTAGCTTACATATGTGTGTATTAGTTTAGGTTCTTTAAGGTTTTTTTTTGTGCATTTTGTTTTAGATCTTTCATTTGACAGTGTTATGCCAGTTTGGAGAGCTTTGTATATATGGGGCTGTAGTTCTTGTTTCCACTGTGGACACACCATGGGACTTTGGATTATAAGAACACAAACCATAACTTGTATTTCTATGGAAGAAGGGGCCCAGCAAGTAGAATCAAGCATTTGTTTGAGGAAGTCCTAGGCGAGCTTGACAGTGCCCGGCTAGGAGCATTCAGCAGACAAAGAGCTCTTGAGAGCAAAGGAAAGAGTTTCACGGAATGATCTTTGGAGGGATACAAGAAACCTATATGAAGGCCTAGTGCTATGAAGGAGAGGGTCTAAACAAACTTGGAAAGGTGTTGTTGGAGACTAGTTCACCAAGTGACAGTGAAGAGACCAAAAAGCCCTTAAAACCCTCATATTTGGCACAGGTGTTGTACGGACGGATGGAGGCTTGAGACCCCAAAAATCCTTAAGAGTGGGTCATCTGTAGTAGATGTTCTTTAGAATAGGATTTTTGAATCCTTGAGGGAAAGGTGTCAAAGACCCTATAAAACCGAAAGGAGGGCTAATTAGGCCTCTTCCTTGTAGCCCTAAATTGCAAAGAAACCCTCAAATCGGGTGATTACCCAACCTTTCTAAAGAAATGAAAATGTGTCCAATCCCATAAAAACACATTGGAACTCTTGAAATCCTTTTTTCAAGCTTGGGAAGGGAGTGGAACACTAGAAGACCCTTATAAGCCTATGTAAGGGATGAGACTAGAAACTAGAGCTTGGAATGTTGCCAGAAGAAGTAGCTAAACTTGGTGGTTAGGCTAGGTAGGTCAGGGGGACCTTGTATGTGTAAGGTATCTTATAGAACATTCATAGGTGTTAGTAGTACACTTGGGTCCTTGGGTAAGGATCAGGGCATAGACTAGCCAGTCTATCCTAGCCTCCCCATCAGATTGGTATCAGAGCCTCTTAAGGCTTGGGAAGTGGAAAGTGGATGTTTCAACCATCAGAAGAGTTAGTTGGATCATCACACAAGCAAAAAATGGTGAATAATGCAGAGCTTGCTAAGAAGGTGGAAGATCAAGAGGAAGCTAATAGACTCCTGCAAGAAAGATTGATGCAAATGGAGCAACTCTTGGATGATGTCCAAGCAAAATTAGATAAGGTGAAAGACAGGATGGAGGAGCAAGATGCCAAAGGGAAAGAGAAAACCATTGATGATGATGTGCCTACACCTGATCCTCCAACCCAAGATGAGAAATTTCTTAAAGCTTTGAAGGCTATCACTGGCAAGGCACTTGAAGGTGTCCCACTACTGATTGGCAGGATGGATACAAAGCTTTTGATGCAATGGATTGAAGGCATGGAGAATCACTTTGAATGTGAAGAGATCTCAGAGGCACATAAGGTCAAAGTGGCCAAATCTAGGTTGAGAGGACAAGCTTTAACCTGGTGGAACTACTTGCAAGATGAAAGGGAGAAAGAGGGAAAGAACCCAATCTCTAATTGGAAAGCAATGGTCAATAAAGTTAGGGAAGCATACCTTCCAGCAGATTATGAAATCTAGCAGCATAGGAGGAGATTGAACCTTAGACAAAAGGAGATGGATGTAGCCATGTACATTGAAGAATTCCACAAGTTGAGCTTAAGGTCCAAGATCAAAGAAGATGAAAGTATCAAAGTGGCAAGGTACCTAAGTGGTTTGAAATGGAGCATAGAAGAGAAATGATTTTGTTTACTCCCACCATAGTACTTGGATGTCAGCATATGGCACAAAATCTTGAAGATAAACAAGAACCTAACTCCAAGAATAGGGGAAGAGGTAGAGACTCTAGAGGGGGTCAAAGAGGAGGTTCTAGTAGAGGTGGTGACTCAAGAACCCAAGGAGAGAGCATACTTTTGGAACAAAGTTCAGAAATTAGTACAAGAGGATCTTTTGGTAGAGGAAGAGGTTCTCAAGGAAACAGAGGAAGAAGAGCAGGAAGAAGCAGCTCCTACTTTGCCACAATGAAATGCTATCAATGTGGATAGCTTGAACACCCTACCTATAGGTGTCCTGATAAGCCATCAGCCTCAAGCAATGAGAAGAGGGTAGCCTATACCCAAGAGGACAGTAGAAGCTCATGTACCAATGAGGTCAGCAAGTTAGAATCTGAAATGGGTGAGAACTTGATGTTCCAAACAGTACTCATAAGGCAACCTAATCAAGGTGAACCCAAGCAAAGGAGGGCTCTTTTTAGAGTCAGGTGCAAGGTACAAGGAAAAGTTTGCAAGATTATTATGGATTCAGGGTCCACTGATAACATCATAGTAGAGGAAGCAGCAAAGAAGCTCAAACTCACAAAGGTTCCCCATGCAAATCCATATAAGGTGACTTGGTTGAACCAAGAGCAAAGTGTGCTAGTTAATGAGCAGACATGGGTAGAGTTTTCAATTGGAGGCTATAAAGACAAAGTGCTTTTTGATGTCTTGCCCATGGATGCATGCCATCTTCTATTGGGAAGACCCTGGCAATTTGATAGAAAGGTGATCTATGATGGAGATGAAAACTCCATTTCTTTCAAGAAGGATGGGAGAACTTTTAAGATTCGGTCCTTAATAGAGAATGAAGAGGGGACTTCAAAGACACATAGTGTGTTTCTTAGCAGTGGTAAGGAGTTCTTACATGCACTACATGATGAGGAGACCATAGGATGTGCTATCATGGTGAAGCCCAAGGAGGAAGACAAGAAGTTGCAGGTAGAAACACCATTGGAAGTGCAGCAAATGCTAGAAGAATTCAGAGATATAGTAAGTGATGGAACCCCTACCACCTTACCTCCAAGAAGAGCTATAAGTCATCAAATTGAATTTGTACCTGGTGCATCTCTTCCTAAAAAAGAATCCTACAAGCTTACCTCAGATAAAAATAAGGAAGTGGCAAGACAAGTGCAAGAACTATTGGATCAAGGGCTGATTAAGAAGAGTATTAGTCCATGTGCAGTCCCAGTGGTCTTGGCATCCAAGAAAGGAGGAAAATGGAGACTTTGAACAGACTCAAGGGCTATCAATAGGATCACTATCAGGTATAGGTTCCCAATTCCAAGAATAGAAGACTTGATGGATTGCTTAGGTGGTGCTATGTACTTCACTAAGTTGGATTTAAAGAGTGGTTATCACCAAATCAGAATTAAGGAGGGTGATGAGTGGAAGACCGCTTTTAAAACCAAAGATGGTTTGTATGAATGGCTTGTGATTCCATTTGGGCTTACCAATGCCCCAAGCACCTTCATGAGGTTAATGAATGAGGTCTTGAAGGACTTCACAGGAAGATTTGTAGTGGTGTATCTAGATGATATACTCATCTATAGCAAAACAAAAGCAGAGCATCTTGAGCATTTGAGGTTGGTCATGAAGAGACTCCATGAAGAGAAATTAGCTATCAACCTAGAAAAGTGTGAGTTCATGCAGCAAGAGCTAGTTTATTTGGGCTTTGTAGTGTCCAAGGGTAATCTGAAAATGGACCCAAGTAAGGTGGAGGCAATCTTGAATTGGCCTGCCCCTAAAACAGGGACTGAAGTTAGAAGTTTTCATGGCTTGGCACAATTTTATAGAAAGTTTGTGAGGAACTTCAGTGGGATATGTGCACCAGTGCTTGACACCATCAAAGGAGGACTCAAAAAAAAGTTCAAATGGACTGAGGCAGCTGAGAAAGAATTTCAAACATTGAAACAAGAGGTAGCCACAAAACCTATCTTACTCTTGCCAACTTTTGATAAGTTGTTCACCATAGAATGTGATGCAAGTGGTGTAGCAATAGGGGGTGTATTGAGTCAAGAAGGAAGGCCTATGGAATTCTTTAGTGAAAAACTCAATGAGGCAAAGAAGAAGTATTCAGCCTATGACTTGGAGTTGCATGCATTGGTACAATCTCTCAAGAAGTGGAGGCATTACCTCCTACCCAAAGAATTTGTTGTCTTTACTGATAATCAGGCTTTAAGCTACATAAACACCCAAGAGAAGATTAGTAATAGGCATTTGAAGTGGATGGAGTATCTCCAATCCTTTACTTTCACAATCAAGCACAAGAAGGGACAGCTCAACAAGGTAGCACATGCCTTAAGTAGAAAGCTATTGACTGTCCAAGAAGTAAAACTACAAAGCATTGGAATAGAAGGTTTTAAAGACTTATATGAGGAGGATGAAGACTTCTCACAAGCCTACAAGGTGTGCCTAGATTTTGAGAACCATTTCCATGGTGAGTTTGCAAATTACACCCTTCAAAATGGATTGTTGTTCAAAGGTAATCAGCTTTGTGTACCTAGAGGATCCATGAGGGAAAATATAATTCAAGAGAAGCATAATGGCAGTCTTAGTGGTCATTTTGGTATAAATAAGATATTGGAGTTAGTACAGAGATACTACTTTTGGCCTAAGCCAGCAAGGGATGTGAGGAGATATGTTGAGCAGTGTGGAGTATGCCAAAGAGCTAAAGGTGGTTCAAGCAATGTAGGACTTTATCAGCCTTTACCCATTCCAAATAGGCCTTGGGAGTGTGTAAGTATGGACTTTGTGGTTGGACTCCCTAAAACCAAATTAGGTATGGATAGCATCTATGTTGTAGTAGACAGGTTCTCTAAAATGATTCATTTCATTCCATGCAAAACTACTCATGATGGAAGATATGTAGCACATCTCTTCTTCAAAGAGATAGTTAGGATTCATGGACTCCCTCTGAGTATTGTGTCTGATAGAGATAGCAAGTTCATGGGTCATTTTTGGCAAACCTTATGGAAAAGGCTGGGAACTAATCTCTCTTTCAGTTCAGCATACCATCCTCAAACTGATGGTCAAACTGAGTTCATCAACAGGGTGCTTGGAAAATTGCTAAGGTGTTTGACAAAGGAGTATGGGCAGACTTGGGATCTTGTTATATCTCAAGCTGAATATGCTTACAATGACAGTGTAAACAGGACCACAGGAAGAAATCCTTTTGAGATAGTATATGGAAGACACCCTAGAGGAGTGTGTGAGTTGAGAGACTTAGGTTCCATGGAGTTAAAGAGTGGACAAGCTGAAGATTTCACTCAAACCATCAAGGAGGTGCAAGAGCAAGTGAAGAAGTCCATTTTGGAGTCTACTCAGAGACTTGAGGCTAAAGTGGATGAAAAGAGAAAAGAAGTACAGTTTCAGATTGGGGACTATGTCATGGTCCATCTTAGCAAAGCAGGGATGCAAAAGGGCATGCCCACCAAGCTACAAATGAGGAGAGTAGGCCCATGTAAGATTCTAGCCAAATATGGAGAGAATGCCTACAAAGTGGACTTGCCATCAGACTTAGCCATCTCACCGGTGTTCAATGTTGTAGACCTAGTTATATTCAAAGGAGATCTCAATCAGTAAGGTACAACTCCACCAAAGGTGCTGCAAGACATGGACACCAATGCAATGCCCAAGAAGAAGCCAGCCAAAGTAGAGAAGGTCTTGGAATCCAGAGTGAAGAAGACTACAAGGCATCAAGTTTACATGGAGCACCTGATCAAATGGATGGATCAACCTGAATCTGAAGCCACCTGGATTGAGGAAGGACAGCTCAAGAATTTTTGGATTGACTTGGCTCTTCTTGACCCCAAAGTGCCTTAGTTGTGCTGAGGGGGAGTATGGTGCAGGAGCACCCTTCTAAGGGCTCCCACCTTCACATTTTTGGTGTGTTAATCTTTAGAGATGAAGCATGTAATTAAAATAAGAGCTTAAGCTCATTTTGTGTGTCTAGGCCTAGGCTAGGTCTTATAAGTTCAGTTGGTCTTTTCAATGTGAATGGCACAATGATTCAGGGAATGTTGTCATCCTGAGATCAGTGCTTTGCTATGAGGTTTGAAGTCTTAGGTTAGGTTTGGTAGATGTTTGAGCACATGTGAGTGCTTTAGGAGGGCTTAAATAGTGGTCTTGAAGTATGAGAGCAAAGTTGTTTGTGCAACAAAAAGTTGCTTAAAAGTTGTCAACAACTTTTCAAAAGTTGCTAAGCAACTTTTTCCTTGTAATAGCCTAACCTAACTTAAGCAGCTAATAAGCCCTAACACCACACACTTATTGAGGAGATAGGTATTTAAGACCTATGGAACCCTAAACCAAGGGTTGGAAATCTTATTGTACAATGCTAGTACGGAAACACCAGTCTGAACGCTGCTGGAGAGGAACAGTCATTGTTTTAGACTGTTGTCATGTGAATATATGAAGTTTTGAGTGCATCTTTGCAAGAGAATTTGTTTTTGTGTGTTTAGCTTACATATGTGTGTATTATTTTAGGTTCTTTAAGGTTTTTTTGTGTGCATTTTGTTTTAGTTCTTTCATTTGACACTGCTCTGCTAGTTTGGAGAGCTTTGTATATATGGGGTTGTAGTTCTTGTTTCCACCGTGGACACACCATGGGACTTTGGATTCTAATAAAATAGACCCTAACTTGTATTTCTATGGAAGTAGGGGCCCAACAAGTAGAATCAAGCATTTTTTTGAGGAAGTCCTAGGCGAGCTTGACAGTGCCCGGCTAGGAGCAGTAAGCAGACAAAGAGCTCTTGAGAGCAGAGGAAAGAGTTTCATGGCATGATCTTTGGAGGGATGCAAGACACCTATATGAAGGCCTAGTGCTATGAAGGAGAGGGTTTGAACAAACTTGGAAAGGTTTTTTTGGAGACTAGTTCACCAAGTGACAGTGAAGAGACCAAAAAGCCCTTAAAACCCTCATATTTGGCACAGGTGTTGTACGGACGGATGGAGGCTTGAGACCCCAAAAATCCTTGAGAGTGGGTCATATGTAGTAGATGTTCTTTAGAATAGGATTTTTGAATCCTTGAGGGAAAGGTGTCAAATACCCTATAAAACCGGAAGGAGGGCTAATTAGGCCTCTTCCTTGTAGCCCTAAATTGCAAAGAAACCCTCAAATTGGGTGATTACCCAACCTTGCTAAAGCAATGAAAATGTTTCAAATACCCTAAAAACACATTGGAACTCTTGAAATCCTCTGTTAGAGCTTGGGAAGGGAGTGGAACCCTAGAAGACCCTTATAAGCCTATGTAAGGGATGAGACTAGAAACTAGAGCTTGGAATGTTGCCAGAAGAAGTAGCTAAACTTGGTGGTCATGCTAGGTAGGTCAGGGGGTCCTTGGATGTGTAAGGTATCCTATATACCATTCATAGGTGTCAGTGGTACACTTGGGTCCTTGGGTAAGGATCAGGGCAAAGACTAGCCAGTCTATCCTAGCCTCCCCATCAATCATGTTTTCAACCCATTAGACTTGAAGTTTGGCCTCCTTCAAAGTCATATATATCTATTCTATGTGTATCCAAATCTTCAAAAAGGTATCCCAAAATTCATGTGTTGTTATTATTAACATTGTACAGTCATCCATGATCTACTTCTCAAAATTGCGGTAAGGACCATAATTTTCCTCCATCTGCTCCTCAAAATAGGTCATAAAAAAATCAAAAGGGTGAACCCTACTATAATGTCTAGGTGGGAAATGATGGTCTCCTATAAATATTGTGTGAACTAGATAGCATACTTTTGCATTAATGATGGAAAATGGGTGACCGATCTTTGTGCTACAATAATTCTTACCATTTTCATTATCTCATCCATCTCATATATCATCCTCTTCACCATATTCACCAAAGGAAACTATAATGACTAATTACACATTAAAAAATAATGTGGTTGAAATATATAATAATGCAAATTCATGGATCCCTTTACAATCTAATAATGTGCTTAAAATTGGCCAATTACGATTCAAGTATATTGTTGCAATTAAAGAATGTGATTTTGATTTCCTTGAATTATAAGAACAATATGGTCTATTGAAAAATATTTAACTTGGTTCTTCTTATTTTATTATCAAATCACAAACTTTAAAATACATTCACACTCACGAGGAAACACTTCAAAATGAGTTTAATTTTATTATGGAGCTCATCAATGTGTATATTGAAATTAATCGTGCAATAAGAAATGTTGACCAAAATGCATTGGTCATTCAAGAATTGTTTGAGATAACAAATGAAATCCTACACGATCTCTCTTTTAATATTCATTGAATTTGGGGGGATATCCATTAAGTTGGGGGGATATCCATTGAATTTTGGAAATCATTGGTTAAGTCATGATAAAGTATTCATTGTTATTTCATTGTTGCTTCTAATCAAACCACATCTGTGAGCTTTGGACTAAATCAAGGTATGCATTCTTGTGTTGATTAGTATTTCACTTATATTATGTTTACACAAGAATTAATTGTAATTCATCCATATTATTATTATCAAGTATTTATTCATATTGATAAACCCTACCCTTCATTTGAATAAATGAATACAATACTCATTAATGGCAGAGTTATTAAATAGAAAATATTTCTTTTCTATACTTGATCTTCTTGATCATGAGAATATGGTTGTAGGTCTCTTATGATGGTTATTTAACACTTTTGTGTCAATTGATGATGCTTCTCTTCATGAGATTTTAGAGATGCATTGATAACTAGATGATGAATAACAAGTTTCTTTTGTACTACACTCTTGGAGATCACAATAGGAATTTTTTTGAGCCAAGTGTCCAACACTAATGGGCATAAATTCTCCTTTTCACCATACTCAATTCTTGATCATATGGAGGATATAATGAAACATAACTTGTACTCATGAAATGTAGTACCATATTATTTGCTAATTCCCCACAAGCCACACATCAAGAGACAACTTGAAGACATATATAGCTCCTACAAGGATCTTGCAAAAACCCTCATGCAAATCCTCATACTTCATCCCAATGATTGATTCATCTTCTTATTGGAGAAATTTGAAAGACTATCATTGATCTTTCACTACATTACCTTATTTTGGAAGGATTTCTTCTGTTGGATCTAGGATTTATAGCAACAGTGTTATGCAGTGATGCACTATCAATCTTGATGAAGGTACATTTCAAGTGTTAGATGCCACCAATTTCAATAGCGCATTTCACCAAAGGGATTCAAAAGGAACTCAAAGATTTGGAAGGTATCACTTCAACATCTATTTGAGAGTTTCATTTTTCTTTGGTCATTTCATGTAGATTCTGAAAAAAGTGAAAAAATATTTTTAAAATGGCAAAAAGAAAATAAATAAATTCTAACAATGAAAACCTTCGAGTGTTGTTAGACAACTATGATTTAAAAACCAAATTCTAGCAGATTGTAGTTGAAATAAATTCTTAGAGGTGAAAACTATTTTTACAATGCCACTAAGCAGTGAGTGATTGAAAACTAGCTTTCCAGTAGTCACTTATCGTTATCAAAAACAAAAAAAAAAAGGGAAACAAAAATTTTATTTTTTTAAAAAAAGGGGGGGGAAAGAAAAAAGAAAAAAAAAGCAATAATTGGTGTTCTTCCATTGATGTAATCATTTTACAAGAGCACTTGGATACTTCTCTGTTTCTTTCACTATTTGAGTGTTTCTATCACCTCTTGTTGTTTCACTTGTGCAACTATGCTCATGTTTGTTGTCACCAACATATCTTATGATTGTTGTCACCAAAATATCATTTGATTGTGGAAGTCTTCAAAGGATTTTCTCCATAACTTTTCTGTTTGTTGTCAATAAAGAAAGATCCTTACATTCTTCAATTGTTGTCACCAAAATATCATATGATTGTGGAAGTCTTCAAAGGATTTTCTCCATAACTTTTCTATTTGTGATGTCTTCATCATAGGCTCTTAGTTGCTTTACTACATCCATGACTTGAGACATGAAGTGATCTACAGTCTCTGTATCCTTCATATCCTAGGTTTCAAATCTTTTCATCAAAATCTATAGCTCAATATTCTTTACTTTGTCAATACCTTGATATGTTGTTGCAAGTATCTCCCAGACCTAATTTGTACTTGTTGTTGTTGCTATTTTGGAAAAGATGGGGTCTTCAAATTGTTACAAGTAGTGGTTGTCGTTGTACCAAAAGATCGACATGTTAATTCCCAATACAACCACTAGACTTATAGAAGACATAGGAGGTGGTTAAGCCATGTCGCAACTCTCAAGGGAAGCGTTGACCATTATGCAAATAATCTCCCCCTCAACATTACCCAAGGGGATTCAAACCTATGACCAAGATCCAATACCACTTGTTACAAGTAGTGGTTGTCATTGCACCAAAAGATCGACCTATTAATGCTCGATATAACCACTAGACTTATAGAAGACACAAGAGACGATTAATCCATGTCATGAATCCTGAGGGGAGCGCTGACCATTATGCCAACACAACTCCATTATGTAGATTCTATAGGGCTCTAGCATCCTTCCTTCTGCTCTCTGCATTTGCATTTCCTTGTGCATTTTTTATTTGAGCTATATCATGTGCAGTAGGTTCTTCATACTTGGTCTCTATAGCCTCCCAACAATCTAAGTTCTTCAAATAACTTTTCATTTTAATGGCCCACATGGCATAATTTTTGTCATTCAATATTGGACCTTGTGTGCTAGGATTACTTGTGGATGCTATGACTTCTTCAATCTATTTGCCCCTTTTTTCTTGAGCTAAATTGTAAAGGAATATAAAACAGGAGATATAATATAATCTGAAGATATGCAGTAGAATACAATTGCCTTGGTGATTGATTGATTCTACCACACTCAACGACTATATATATATATAAGTTAGAGGAGTTTAACATGAACAGTCATGACTTATCATATACGATAAGCCATGACTGTTCATTCTTAATAAATCAACTTTAACAAAGGATTAACGTTATGTTCTAGCGCAAATATGTTTTATAACAAACCGGCAGCATAAGCATTGTGCAAGACAATCACGATACCATCGTGACTGTCATATATGAACTGTCATAGTTCATATATGCCAGTCACGGTGTGTACACATGACTTTCTCTAGCGTATGCCAGTCACACCATATAGGTGACTTAATAATTCGTTAATCAGTTCGTGTATTGTCTGAATGAATATTAAACACGAACACAATAATTTAACACTCCCTCTTGAGAGAGAGTTTAATAGAACTTTTCATATCATGATATTTGACCCAATCCAAGACACTTATAGAATGTCAATCATGATGAGTTACTACATAGTAATAATATAAATGTTAAGATGTCCGGTCCTATCCGGGAGTCGATCTTAACAATTTTATTACCCAACAAATAACATAAGTAATAAGATGTCCGATCCTATCCAAGACAAACCCTTACGGGAGTCGATCTTGTATTACTCATAAGCAACAAGATGTCTGGTCCTATCCGTGACAAACCCTTTACGGGAGTCGACCTTGAAGCCTGGTTACTATTGACAAGATCGTCACCTTGACATAGTAACCTATATACACAGAAGATCGTCATCTTCACAAATTTGAAATATTTCAATATTTTATTTTATTCATGAATAAAAAATGTACATAATTACATTCATATTTTGATCAAACCAATTTTACCTTTGAAGAAATCTGTCTTTACCTTTGCAAGAGGTTTAGTAAAGATATCTGCATTTTGTTCTTCAGTACTGATGTAGACCAATTTAATGATCTTCCTGTCTACCATATCTCTCACATAGTGATATGGAATTTCCATGTGTTTTGATCGATTGTGAAAAACAAGATTCACAGAGAGCTTAATACAACTCTGATTATCACAATGAATAATAGTAGGTTCTAAAGATTTACCAAATAGGTCAAAAAGTAATTTTCTTAACCATACTACTTCTCGAGCTCCCATGGATGCAGCCATGTACTCAGCCTCTGTAGAACTCAAAGCAACTGCAGATTGTTTCTGACTAAACCAAGAAATCACTGCAGAACCTAAACTGAAGTAAACTCCTGTGGTACTCTTACGATATGAGGAACTTCCTGCCTAATCTGAATCTGAGTAACCTTGAAGTTGAATTTTAGTTTTGTCATATTTTAGCCCAAGTTCACTTGTACCTCTTAAATATCTCAAAATGTGTTTAGCTACCATTAGATGTATCTGCTTAGGTTCACACATGAAGTGACTTAATACATTGGTGGCATAGCAAATATCAAGACGTGTGTTTCCCAAAAACATGAGAGATCCAACTATTTGTCTATAAAGTGTAAAGTTTGCAAGTTCTAAATTTTCTGCTTCATCTTTTAACTTGTGAAGGTTAGTTTCCATTGGTGTAGCTAAAGGTTTAAAATCTGACATACCAAATCTATTCAGAATGTCAGAAATGTATTTCTTTTGACTTAGGAGAATGTGATCTTTCTTTTGAATAACTTCAAGTCCTAAAAAATAGTGAAGTAGGCCCATATCCTTCATGTCAAATTCAGCTATTAGATCCTTCTTACATTTTTCAATAAGATAGTCTTCTCCTGTAATGAGTAAGTCATCGACATAGAGAACTAGAATTATCATGTCACCTTTTTCATTTTTGAAGTATATATTAGGGTCTGCAGTATTCTTAGAGTACCCTAATTTGCTCAAGTAATGATCGATTCTTTCGTACCATGCTCTGGGAGCCTACTTAAGTCCATAGAGTGCTTTCTTTAACTTGCAAACGTATTTATCTTTGTCATGGGTGAAGAATCCTTCTGGTTGTTCAATGTAAACTTCTTCCTCAATTTTTCCATTTAGAAATGCAGTCTTAACATCCATCTAATGTACTTTCCATCCTTTGGAGGCTGCAATGGCAAGTATGGTTCTGATAGATGTGTAATGTGCTACTGGAGCAAAAGTTTCTTCATAGTCAATGTCTGCTTTCTGAGAAAAACCTCTTGCAACGAACCGAGCTTTGTATTTATCAATACTGCCATCAGGTGCATATTTGATTTTGAATAGCCATTTTGATGATACAACTGACTTATGTTTAGGTCTAGGAACAATATCCCATACATCATTTTTCAAAATGGACTGATATTCTTCAACCATTGCTTCCCTCGAGGCTTGATTTGATAAAGCTTTCTCAACACTAACAGGTTCAGATTCTGAGAGTTTAGTTAGAAGTGCAGTGTAACATTTTTGAGTTCTAGTTCTTTTGTTCTCTCTAAAGATTTGTGCTGATTCCACATTGTTCTCTTCAAGTATTTTCCTAGCCCATAATGGTCTCTTTTTATTATTTTCATTATCTAAGCAAGAAGGTTCAAAATCTGGGATTTCTTCTTCATTATTTATAGGTGTTGAATTCATGTCTAAATTTATATTCTCCCTCTCTTTCTCTAGTGAGAGATCTCTATCAAGATCTATAGAAATGTTATCTTCATTATCTATAGATAAGAAGTTTTCTTCAAATTTAACATCTCTGCTTATTTCTACTGATTTCTGACCAGGTATATAGATTCGGTATCCTTTGGAATCCTCACTATATCCTAGGAAAATACCTTTCTTGCCAGAAGGTTCTAATTTAGTCCTCTTCTCTTTTGGTACATGTATATACACGGGACAGCCAAACACCCTTAAGTGACTTAGGTCAGGTTTGACTCCTATGAATACTTCTTCTGGTGTGGTGTTTTCTAGTATAGCATGAGGGCATCTGTTTTGAATATAAACTGCAGTGTTAGCGGCTTCTGCCCAATATGATATGTGAATGTTTTGGTCATGCATCATGGCCTTTGTTGCTTCAATGATGGTCTTGTTCTTCCTTTCTGCTACTCCATTCTGTTGAGGATTATAAGCTACAGTATACTCCCTCTTAATCCCAACAGATTTACAATAGTTTTTGAAATTTTCAGAGGTGAATTCCCCACCATTGTCTGATCTAAGAATTTTGATTTTCTTACCAGTTTGGTTTTCTACTAGTGCTTTAAGTTCTTGAAATTTGGCTAGAAGCTCACTTGACTCTTTAAGTTTTAAGAAATATATCCATGATTTCCTTGAATAGTCATCCACAAAGATTAAGTAATATAGAGCACCCGAGAAGGAAGGTGTAGACATAGGACCACACACATCAATATGGATAAGTTCTAGAATGTTATTTGACTTATGTTCACTTGGAGGAAAAGATCCTTTAATGTTCTTCCCTAATGCACATTCCTTACAAATGCTAGAGTGTTCAGATTTTAAGAGAGGTATGCCAGAGGTGATCTTAGACAATGTTGGAAGGGCACTATATCTAATATGACCTAGTCTTTTGTGCCAAATCTCATTATTCTGATGAACATTGTGATTTAGGGCTACCTTTTGTTCATTACATAACTTGTACAAGCTACCTTCTCTGTTCCCTATATGAATGGCATTTTTTATATTAGAATTTTTAGTCCAGAGAAGGACTTTGTCTTCATTGAAGGTTACCCTATATCTTTGATCAGCTAGTCCAGAAATGGAGATTAAATTTCTCTTGATTCCTAGTACATACAAAACTTCTTTCAACTGTAGAGTTACTCCATCTCTCATCTTTAACAAACAGGTCCCAATTCCTTTTACCGAATAAGAGGAGTTGTCACCAATAGTTACCTCTTCTGAAGAGTTCCCTGAGAAGGTTTCGAATTGATCTCTGAATCCAGTGATGTGTCTGGATGCACCACTATCTATTATCCACGTACTTTTATTAGAATTTAATTCACTTGCTAAAGCCAAGAAAAGGAGAGAAATTTCAAATTTTTTTACTTCCGCTAGGGCAGCTTGTATTTTTGTTTTTCCAAGCAATATTTGTGAATATGTCCGTATTTGTCACATTTGTAACATTTTACCATGGAAAGATCCCTTTTATTGAATTGTTTCCCATTGTTAGATTGTCTGAATTTTCTCTTCCTTTTGTGAGATGTTTTCATGTTGCTTTTAATGTGGAGAGCTTGTAATTCATTTCCATTATTAGACCCCATTCCTCTGGAAGCAAGCCTAGATTCCTCTTGGGTACAATCGTTCTTTAATTGCTTGAATTTAGGTAACGGTGGTCTGGTGCTTATACATTGAATGAAGGTTTCCCATGAGGTGGGTAAACCTTTGAGAGCAATTAGAGTGAGTTCAGAGTCTTCTATTGTATTTCCAATGCAGAGCAGTTGGTCTCTTATTTCAGAGATTCTCAAAAAATAAGAAGTGATAGTTTCTTCCTTGTTCATTTTCATATTTAGAAGTTGACTTTTCAATGTTAACATTCTACTGGCATTGTTGATTTCAAATGTGTCTTGAATTATTTTAAACATTTCAAAAGCACTGGTAATTCTAGATATGCTAGGAAGAATTGAGTCTTTCACAGAGTCAATTATTAGTTTTCTGGCTTTATTGTTTCTCCTTTTCCATATTGTCTTCTCTGTTTCATCTTCGGGTATTTTAATATCTTTTTCTATATACTCTTCTAATTCAAGTTCCATCAGAAGAGATGTAAGTCGAGTTCTCCATGATATAAAGTTAGAGGCACCTTCTAATCAATCTTCCATTCTCATGCATTGAGCCATTTCTGAACAATTAAGCTCAACAGTTTTATTAAAAAAATATGCTCAACTAAGGGTTATATTTTTTTTTGTTTCTTATCTCCTTTTAATAACCTGGCTCTGATACCATGTAAAGGAATATAAAACTAGAGATATAATATAATCTGAAGATATGCAGTAGAATACAATTGCCTTGGTGATTGATTGATTCTACCACACTCAACGACTATATATATATAAGTTAGAGGAGTTTAACATGAACAATCATGACTTATCATGTACGATAAGCCATGACTGTTCGTTCTTAATAAATCAACTTTAACAAAGGATTAACATTATGTTCCAGCGCAAATATGTTTTATAACAAACCGGCAGCATAAGCATTGTGCAAGACAGTCATGATACCATCGTGACTGTCATATACGAACTGTCATAGTTCGTATATGCCAGTCATGGTGTGTACACATGACTTTCTCTAGCGTATGCCAGTGACACCATATAGGTGACTTAATAATTCGTTAATCAGTTCGTGTATTGTCTCAATGAATATTAAACACGAACACAATAATTTAACATAAATAACAAGGTTTTTTTGCAAAAAATACTGAGAAAGATGAATACCTTAATCTCCTCTACTGTTGAGAAAGATTTGTGTGCTCTGGGACATTTTGCAATAGTAGCTTATGTCTATGCAGGTTAAACATGACTGGTTCACCTTCTATTTTTGCAGGGTAAGAACACGAGTCGTTCACCCCAAATCCTTAACTGACTTCAACTACTATTCTAGGAGGCACATTTTCTTCAAACCCTTTGTGTGGTCAATCAAAATCCTTTCTCCAAATTTCTTTACATATATTTGATAAAATATATCTATATTAGTTTATAGAATCAAACATACTTATCCAAAAAAATGAAAAGTGGAAATTAGAGATGTAGAAAAAAGTTGAAAACCACAAAAGATTATAACATTCGTTATGTTATAAAAGATTATCTAAGATCTTGTGAAATGATATACCACTTATTCACCCCCTCCCCTCTCAATGGCTTTGTACTCCGACAAATACACGTTTATATATTACATGATATGTGCCATTGTACTCCGACAAATACATGTTTATATATTACATGATATTTCTAATTCAATAAGATAGCTTTCAATGTGTTCTACATATATTTTCTTAAAATATAAATATACTAAATCCAATGATTGAGAAGATTCATTAGTGTAAATATGTGTAATGCTCACTTAGACTTAAATTTGAATTGATTTTTTTCTATTTTTACAAGTCCACAATTCTTTTTTCCAAATTGATACCTCTGAACTTTCTTTACATAAATTTGATAAAATATAGATATATTTGTTTATAGAATCTTATCCCCAAAAAAATTGAAAAAAAGTGAAATATTATAGTGCAAGCTTAAAAAGAAAACTTGAATAAAGTTAAATATTATAGTGCAGATTTTAAAAAGAAAAGTGGAAATTAGAGATGAAGGGAAAAAGTTGAAAACCATAAGATGCTGGCTGAGGTACAGCGGCCAGACTTAAGCTATATCTAAATTTTGCAAAAAGTGAAGCAAAAAATCATGATGCGCATACCCAACATTTTTCACAGTAAACACGAACTCAATGATTGGCGTGCAAAGGAAAAGGGGATTTAAAAAAAAGGGGGTATAAATACGATTGTATGTATCCAAAGTCATGAAATAAGATACCTAACCGCGAAACGCCTTTGCTGGAAGGAAATTATACAAGAGCGAAATGAATACCTAATCTAGGTTTTTACATATATGTACACAAAGAGAAAGGGAGTGGCGAATGGCGAGGTCAAAGGATGTCGTCCATTTGGTGCTGGTCCTGTTGAAGGATGGCCACGTCAGCAGGAGGTGGTCTGAGAATGTGGGTCAACTCCTGGAAATAAGGGCTGTCGCGCTGCTCCCTTTTGCCCTCCGCCACTTCTTTGTACTCCGCCACCAGTTTATCCCACTTCTCCCTGCACTGTTTCCCGTCCCTCCGAATCCCCTCCCTCGCTAACATCCCCGCAACTTCCTCCCACAGAGCTGCGCGCCGGCTCGACCTCACGAACCTCGCCTCCATCTCCCCCCTGAACTTGATCAGCCTCAGAACCTCCGCTCGCTTCCAATTCTTCGACCTCTTCTTCCCCGGGTTCGAACCCGCGACCACCTGCGCCCCCGCCGGCGCCACCTCCGCCTGCTGCAGAAGCTTCTTCGTCAGCAGCACCATGGCGTTATTCAGTGCGCATCTCTGCGCCCGCTCCTCCGCGCGCCACCTGTCCTCTTTCTCTTGGCGGATCTGCTCCCGCATCTGCTCTTTTCGCTCCATTGAATCAAGCAGCTCCCGAAAGAAGCCCTGCTGACGCACAAACAGATTCTCCAGAATCTCGTCCACCTCCGCCGCCGTCAAGTAATGGCACCGCCGCCGCTTCCCCGACGGCGCTCCGCCGTCAGCCTCCTCCTCTTCCGTCCGCTCTCCGTCATCGTCCTCGGGGTTTTCCTGTACCGGCGGCGCCGCCACGGCGGCGTCCGTTGGGGTCTCCTTCTTGGCTCTGGCGGAGAGCAGGGGATGCAGGTCGTCAAAGAAGGGGTTGTCGTGACGGCTCTTGACGCCGTCACGGACTTCCTTGTAGCCGGCCGTCAGTTTCTCCCACTTGTCCCTGCACTGCTGCGCGTCACGGCAAATATTTTCCCTCTGCAAACCCGCCGAAATCTCGTCCCAAAGCTCAGATTTTCGACCGCTTCTCGCAAATCTCGGCTCCAGCTCCGAACGGAGTTTTATCAGACGCAGCGTCTCTTGACGGGTCCAGTTCTTGGAGCGTTTCTTGTGCTGTTGCCGTCTCTTGTCGTCCTCTGTTTCCGTCGTCTCAGACGGCGTCACAATCTGCGGATCCGTCGATAAAATCACAGAGTTTTCCGTCTTATCTTCCTTCATGATTCTTCCTTTATTCTCCCTTCCTTCCTCCCTCCAATTCTTCCTTCCTTCCTCCAATTCTTCCCTCTAATCTCAGAACAGCCTGAGAATTCGCCAGAATTGACCGTCGAATTCAGGATTACTGAACCCGGCCGTCATTTTTTTTTGTTACAGTCGCCTGTAAAAATAAAAGCAAAGCGAAGGAGTGCCTTCCGAGCTTAAAAGCTTATCCGTTGAACTAGCTTTGCTTTGCGTTAACCCAGATTTAACGATCAAATCCCCGCTTGGTGCTCCAATTTAGAGGTAGTTTTGGCTAATTTGGAGGCCCCATTAGACAAATAAAGTCAAAAGGATAAGACCCACTATCTTTCTTAAAACAAACGGATCCGAATTAATTTTTATATTTACCCATATCTAGCCTTTTTCACTTTTGACCGGTAGCTTTTTTTTATGGTGTGATTCAGACGCCACTTTATTTTACCACAAGGGAGAAATTTCCTTTACATGCTTGAAGCTGGGGCAGTGGTATTTCATTTTTTTTTTGGATTAAATTGGCTCAGGTATTTTTAATTTTAATGTTTTTTGTCTGTATGTGTCGCTTGCGGAGAGAGGCTCCCGGCACAAGGGTTTGACTGTTTCCCAATCCCACACGATTTGTTAAAGTCTTTGCAAATCCAGAATTCACGTCCTTTTCCCAACCCTCTGTCTCATGGGAAGGTGGTGAGTAATTTCCCATTTCTTGGCTTATACATTAAAATAAGCGTATGCTGCATTTCATTTATTAGGTTGAAAATAGACATGGACTATTTGTCTCTTCCCTTTCAAATTTGAACCTTTAACCAAAAAAAAATCAATTTTTTTCATTATTCGTGTGAGAACACATCATCTCCTCCTTCATGGCTGATTGGAGCTTTAAAGATGTTTAAAATGAACCCATTCATTCCTATTCTATGTGTGAAACTTTATGAGCCTCTTGACTATGTTTGACAAATCTTATGATAGGGAGTATGTAGTTTGTTTCCAATCAACTTGCCCAACATTGAGTTAATAATTAATGCATTTGTGTATCATTTAATGGTGTGGGAAATTTTCATATTTTATGTGTCTTTTAGAATTTTTAAACATTTTATTTATTCTTTTATTGAAAAAAATGTAGAAAAGGTTATATATTAAAGACACTCAAATTGTAATATTGGTATTAGGGTTATATATTAAAGCCACTCAAACTGTAATATTGGTATTAGGGTTATATATTAAAGCCACTCAAATTGTAATATTGGTATCAAGATTCAATTGTGTTGTTTTTTAGTCGAACTCATTGACCCATGTTTCATGAGTAGTGATTTACAAGAACCCATCTCTCATGAGAATGAATGGAACACTTAGCACTCATTGCTTGTAGGTGATGCTCACAGAGGTGACGCACCGGGACATCTCGAGAGGTCACCCATCCCAGTACTACTCCAACTCAAACGTGTTTAACTACAAAGTTTCATCTATTAGAAAGTCCATTTGCTTGCAACTCCATATGCAAAACCTTCAGCAAGTGTTATCCCTTGTAGCTAGAACATAACATGAAAGATGCAACTTTTAAGCAAGAGACTATGAATAACAACTACATATAGACATAATGTTACAATTATGTAAAGACATAAGCAATACAAATCTGATTTGACATTGGCAAGACCACTAGCAACACAATTCTGATTTGACAATAGAGGCAATACAATT
Source organism: Chamaecyparis obtusa (assembly GCA_027943335.1). Lineage (NCBI taxonomy): Eukaryota > Viridiplantae > Streptophyta > Pinopsida > Cupressales > Cupressaceae > Chamaecyparis > Chamaecyparis obtusa. Next base: position 825,725 of record BSBK01003667.1, on the reverse strand, counting down.
TTGATTTGTTGGTCTTCAAGCAATGAGATACCCAGACCAAAAGCAACAACAATAGCCTTGTGCCATGACAACCTTCTATTTGTTAAATAAAACATAAATTTTGGAAATTCTTCTCAGCCTTGACCTTGTAGAAGCGGCTTCAATTCTTGAGCGATACAAAGTTTTTTTTATTATTGATCAGTTGATTCATTTATCATTTGATAAGTTTTGAATTTGGAAGTCCAACTTTAAAAATTTCCTCGAATCGACTAAACATAATAGAAAAGAGAAGCTAGACAATAAAATATGTCTGAGTAAAGCTTTAAAATTGTAATTTTTTTATGATTGCTTTCATGATTATTAAACATTTTTTTTACATATGTTTCTTCATAAGTGCAATAAAATAACATGCCAAACTCCATCAACAATTATATTGTTATGAAGTCCAACCCTAACCAGGGCCTCTTTACAATTAAATTTATGTTCAAAGACATTTGGAAGCTCGTGATACACAAAATTTTGTTGCTTCTTAACAAACTGGCAACCCTAAGAGGCATGATTTGTATCTTCATGCTTCTGGAAAAAGGGACAATTAAATGGTTGGACCATAGTACACTTCAACTTATCACCAACAAGCAATTTGCAATGTAGTGCCTTCCAAGCCATAAATTTTGCTCAATATTAATTTTTTATTTCCATATTTGTTCTTTATTATCGGTAATATGAGTTCATCACTTACACTTAGTAATAATTAATCAAGATAAATTCATATTTTCTAATAGAGTACACATATTCATCATGAAGATTTACTTGTTCGCTACCATAAATGATCATTCATTATAGTGGGTTTGGTTTTCCAATTGAATCCAATATCTATAACTAGGTCAAAGCTTCACAAAAATGTTTTAAGCTAACTTTCACCCTTTGCAAACTCTAACATTGAATATACTACTTCAAAAATGATGGAAGCTACAATATAAATGCTCAAGATCATAAAGTATATATCAAAAAATTGTAAAGAAGGGCACATACACAATACAAGAACTGATGAAATACTAAGTATAGCTAGAGAAAGCCCTTAAATTGGTGGAAAATTTTAGGGAAGGTATGCTTCTAAGCATTCCATCATTATCCAAATATTTATTGTAAACGTTACATCACCTTCTTGACTAATTGGAGCCTCACAGTCTTTTAAACTAAACCCCTTTATTCTTGCTTTATCTTTGAAACTCTAGAACCCTTGACTATGCTTTATTAATACCACACCAATGAGCATATAGTTTGTTTCCAAGGACAATAAACATGTCTAACATTGAGTTTCTAATAATTAAAACATCCTTGTATCTTTCAATGGTGCCAAAATGAGGAACAATAAGAAAATCTAGGTTCAAATGAAAGGAACAATGTGAGGAATAATAATCAGGGAAAAGCAATTGATGTAGGAGTTAGAAAGGAGACGAGAAAAACATGGGTGAGAAAGGAACAAATTGATTCTATAGGACAAGTTGCACTAGTCTATGGTGTGGAAATTTCTTCATCTAATTGATTAAGCCATGGACCTAAAGGGAAGCTTGTAATGAAAAATCTTACTTTACCCCTATTATGAAAGTGATCGATGTCTTAGAAGGAGAATTGAAATTGGAATCTACTATATCATTCTTGTTGGATCGCATAGCGGCTTTTAAAGATCACAAAGAGAATTTATGTCACTGGGATATGCAACATTTTTCTAGGGTTCAACATCATTTATTGCAAAGTTAATTTTTGAAGCTTTCAATTGAATAAAAAGGGTCACAATGACATCATTTAGCACCTTGCTATCTTGTGAACAAGCTTGTAGAAGAGATTAATAGAGATTTGAGCATAGGTCAATCACATTGCAGAGGATTTACTTACAAACCCTAATCGAAAAAGAAGAGGTATCTATCATTTCAAATCTTGTTAATTTGATTGATAGAGATGGATACACGAGGATAGTTGAAGTAATTAAGAGACCACGTCTTGAATTTAACAAGCATCCATACAAATCCATGGAAGATGATCCAGATGGAGCATTTTCACATGTACCACATAGGGTTTTACATGTTGAGGATAGAAGGGTGTACATTCACTACAAACTTGAGGAATTAGGAGATTATAATATTTGCAAACAATATGAATCTTTGTGTGAGAATGGTTAGCTGAAAGATAAATTTAAAAGTGTGGAGAAAATAAAGCTTGCATAGGTAGTGCAATTTCATGTTTTTGATGAACTAGAATGGATTAGGATAACGTTAAGCAGAATTCATGATCAATTATTTTGGTTGGATGATAAACCTTGCAAAATCACCAAGGAGGTATTGCAAGTAGTCATTAGATTCAATGCTAAAGGAAAAGTACCTCATCTGAAGTTAGGAAAGAAAGATTTGGTAATAGAATTGACAAAATCCCAATGGGATAAAAGGGCAATGACTATTGATCACATAAAGCATCCTGATGTGGAGTTCCTGTCTATGGTTTTGGGTTATAAAGTTTATCATACAAGCAGAATAAATTCTATCTCAGCCACAATCATTTATAGTTCTTACAAAATGTTGAATGAAAATGCAAAAAATGATGTTTGCAAGATATTGATAGATCAACTCTTGGAGAACCTGAAGAAGATTAAGAAGGACAAAAAGAAAATTGTCAAGTATGAGTCACTAATTTTCTATATATTCTTCTATTTTATGAATTTCTTCCCTAGAATCAATAATATCACTTAGCTAAAGGATGTACCACTAGATTTTCAAATCACAAGATATTATAACATGCAAAGTGAGAAAGATGCAACAAAAGAGCTTTGGGGTTACTTCAAGACACTTCAAAAGAAAGTGCAGAGCAAATGTATAATTTCCAGAGAAATTATGGAAAAGTATGTAGACATAGTTTGTTTCATGGTACAAATTGATGCATGTTGTATAGAGGCAATAGAACCTAGGACTTCTTTTGTGATGCCTATGGGATATGAGGTATATCCCTATCTACTTGAAGGACGTGTAAAAGATATGTTGAAGGAACCTAAGGATCCTAAGGAATAAAGGTTTGGCACAAATGAGGAGAAGAGTCTAAAGGTGCAACTAGAAATTAACAAAGCATCCATGCAAAGAAAAGTAAGGAAGGAAGTAGAAGCCATGAGAGAAAAGATGGTTTCTACAAAGGAGTAGATGGCAGAAGAAAGAAGGAAACATGAGGAGGAATAAAAGAAGAAAGATGAAGTAGAGGAGCCAATTCATGTAGTTTATGATGACTCACCTCCACCTTACATTCCATTTAGGTCAAGGACTACTCGTAGCTCTGTGAGGTTATCAATTGATAGTCAATATAAGAAAAAGGAAGAAATTAAATCTAAGGTTAGGACACCTTCACCTAAGGCTACTAAGCCTAAAAAAATCAGTCCTAAAGGTGAATCTGAGTCATCTAAGAAGAGAGTCAAGGCAAAAATAAAAGGAGCATCAAAGAAGAGAACAAAGGATGATGATGAATCAATAGAATTAGATTATTCTAAGAAGAAGCTTAGAACAAAAGGAGATAAAGCAGCGAAGGTAGTGATTGGTAAAGTGCCTGATAAATTCATATCTAGTAAGCCATATTTTTCAGTTGATGATGTATTAAAGAAGGTAGTTGTTCATGGTATTTTGGTTGAAGTGAAAAGGTATTATAATAGATCTTATGAAGATGAAAAAATGAAGTTCAAAGAAGGAGTAATACAATATTTGAATAAGTTCAATAGAGCGCTTGTGGAGATCAAAGGGGAAATCCCTAATGATCTATTTGCTAATATTAAAGAAAGGAGACCGGTGGCATTAGAAGAGGGTAGAAGGATTAGAGAAGGATATTAGAGTTGATGAGTAAAAAACCCATAGCTCCCAAGAACACCTGCATGCAAACACCTATCACAGAAAGAGAGAGGAGAAGCAAGAAGCTATGGAGGATTGAATGCATTGATCCATGAGAGAGGAGAAATCATTCTTGATGTGCAAAAATAAAAGTTACAATTCAATAATGAAAAATCTGTTATCAAATTTGTTGGTGCCTTTTCCCAACTCTGATTTTCTCCCCAAAATTTTGGAGAAATTTGTCATCTTTTGATCATAATAAACCCTCTGTAAAAAATTTTCCAACAATATTAGGGTTTATTATGTCTTTGTATCAAAAGAGAAAGAAGTTAGGGTTTAAAGTCTTGGAACTAGCCGTTGTATTTTAAAAAGTAACCCTAGTTTTCTTTTTTTTTTAGTGACTTTCTATTTCTTTGTTACTTTTTCAAAGTCACTTAAACTTTCTAAAAGCATGTGCACTTTAATATTTACCTTGGTCGCTAGGTCGCGTGATATTCTTAGCATAATTCTCTTTCTCTCCCGATCATGAGAAATCCTCTAGTCTTCAGGTCGCCAGATAAAAGAAGCATATTCTCTATCTTCCTGAGACCTAGTGGTGAATGTTAGTTGCGCAATCTCCAGATGCTTTATAATCTTCTCGCGACTTAATTTATTAAGTGGACAGACTATAGTCGCCAAATCTCTGAATCAGAAGTTGCCTAAGTCAGGTGATCTCAAGATAAAAGACTCATAACATAAAACATCTAGTGATTACGAGTTCTACTATAATCACTGATTCTCCCGAAGAAAAATCAAATGGCATTTCCTTTAGTCACCAGATCTCGGAAGAAAAGTCAACAAGCTATAAAGATTAAAAAGATCTAGCGACTACCATCCGATCTCTTTAATGAACTTCTCATCTAACGGCTATGCTTTAGTCACTAGAAAACCCGTGATGTCACTATTTCTTTCTGAGACCTAGCAATTACCATTAGATGAAGATCAGGTGGCTCATATTTAATCTCGGAGAAGGGAATGAGTTATTCAGCGATTAGGAGACTTCCTTTAGTCGCCAATTCGCTAGATGTCTACTTTAGTCGGGTGATCGCTGAATAAAACTTAAAAGGAAATAATCTTCTCGCGACTTGGAGAAAACTATAGTCGCGTAATCTCAGATAGCTAAAAATTGAAAGATGAACTAAGCTTAGTCGCCAGATCTCAAATAGAAGAAATTTTATTTGGCGACTTAGAAAACTATAGTCACGTGATCACTAAGAGAAGTAAATTAATAGAAGGAAAGGCTCAGTCGTGTGATCGCTAAAAAAGAATTAAGAGACATAAAACATCTAGTGACTCTAAGAAACTATAGTCGCCATATCTCAATTAGAAAATTATGTGGTAATGGCTTAGTCGCTTAATCTCAGAATGAGGAAATACATTCCCACAACTAGAAGGAGAGACTATAGTCGCTGAATCTCAGAATATTTAGAAAGGTGCCAGATTTATTACGAGACTTCAAATTTCCTTCAGTCGCTAGGTCGCCAGAAGATAAAATTTAAAAATATGTCACCTCTCGATGACGGCTAAGACATTAAGTTGTGGAGCTCGCAGTCTTAATTACAGAAGTGACATTATTGCAGGGAACCAAGTTGTAATCAATTCTTCACCGTTAAAACTTAGAAGTTGGTCATTATCTCATTTCTACCAAGTGTTTGAGCAATCAGAGAGTAGAGCATTTCCAGAGCGAAGAACATTTGAGCAACCAGAGCATTTGGCGATCACAGAGCTTATAGAAGACCAGAATTTGCAGAGCGAGCATGAATTTTCAATAGCAATCATCATGAGTCAGACTACAGTCGGCACCCCATCAGCCAGTAGGGCAACCGCACAACAAAAGGTTAGTTTTTCTGACAAATTCATCAAATTGCTGCCTGGTTCTACCCAAAATAAGAAGATTAGTGATGATGTCTTCTCTGATGTCTATTCACAATGTGGGGATGCTAAGACTCACAATGTACCGGCCATGAATTTGTTCTACTACTTCCAGAAGAATCAAGATAGGCCTATCCCTGTGTCTAACCCGTGGACTTCAGGGCTTGCAAAGATGATTGTCCCTGATGTATTTTTTGACTTTGATCTTCTTGTCTCCTTGGCTGAATGATATGACCCCCTCTCTAAGACAATTAGAAAGACAGAAGGTTCTTCTTTGATAACCCTAGACAGAGGAGCGTTCATGAGGACTTTCGGGATAGATGTCCCTATGGCCACAGAGATTAACCTGCAATCTCTGGCAAACAGATATGTGAGGGAGTCTGGGGGTGTTGCAACTGCTATTTAGTCCCATGTCCCTGAGGGAAATAGAAACTATATTGCACCCATGCCAGGAGGCCTCCCCTATGCATTTAAAAATCTAAAATTCTATAAGAAATACATTGCATATGGGTTATGTAGAGTTCTGGGTATTCATGCTCCTAAAGAGAGGATTTCTCCTGAAATTTTGATGTTAGTAATGGATTCCCAATCATGCCACACTAGTCATGGGTATGATTACATTGGATACTGTATCCAAAAGATGCATGAGGGTTTAGAAATGATAAGAAAGAAGCAATACCCTCCCAAATTTTTGCACTACTCCATGCTGATGCATCTTATCTTCTACCATAATGTAAATATGTTTAGTCTGCAACATTTAAAACCTAAGTTTCAATGGAATGGCCAGCCTAACCCTGTACAATCTTGGTTAGATGTCTGGAGTCCAACGGCCCTTAAGCATAATTTTTGTATTTTTGAGAATATAATAGTAGATGCTATTCTTATCCACTTCGGTGTGAATTCTTCAAGAATTCCTATCAGAACCTTGCAACTTCTTAGACCGATGGAATATGTAGATAAGTGGAAAGATAATCATGATCACAATTGGGGTGATTTCTATTTGAGAGAAGGGTATACATTAATAAGGGTCTATGGATGCCCACAACCACCCCACATTTTTCCTAATAATGTTTCCCCCAGGATTGCAGCCCTTGAGTTCATTTGGCAACTCATGCTTGTAGATAAAGAGCATCTAGTCCCATACAGAAAGGGTACATTCACCCCTAGGCATTTCAAATTAGCCAATTTAACAATTGGAAAAGGGGCTTTTGAAAAGGTTAACACATATTTGTTACAGTTTATGATGCCTGCTGCACATCCTAGATTTGTTGATCCCGAGGGATTTTTGGCTGCTGCTAGGAGATATTACACTCCTACCATCCCTCTTAATAAAACTCATGATGTGTCCTATGAGGAGGACGTAGTTAGAAATATTCTTAATGAGGATGAGGCTAAGACAAGGTCTTGGCAGCTGGATCAATTATTCCAGCTAGAGAAATCCATGAGAAGAAAAGATGTCAATTTTGGAGGATTTCACCCTACTCTGCCATATCTCCAAAGATTAGAGATGATGATGAAGAATTACAATGTTCTGATGGAGCAAGGGGAACAACTGATTGAGGATAAATTAGAAAATTTAAAAAAGAAGAAGAAGCACTCCTCATCAGAATATGAAGAAGATAGTGAAGGGGGGTATTCTATTCATAGTTACCCTACCCAAGAACTTCCTCCTGATGCCCCTGAAGAAAGAGGGGATGAAAATGAGATAGGTAATTTGACTGAGGTTCCTGGCTCTCATAATGAGGTAGAACCACCTACTAAAAGGCAGAAATTAATGGTAGGAGAGTCATCACAGGCAAGGCCTGTTGAAAAAAGAGATATGGTTGCTGCTGTTATCCCTGGCCAAACAATTTATGACCATGAAATTAGAAAAAGGGTCAGGGATGAAAAGAAGAAATAGAAGGAGATAGTTGAGGAAGTAGAATTTCCTCTTGCTATGTGCGTAGATGAGAGAATCCAGTAGCAAGAGGATTTTCTAAAAGATGATGAATTCATCAAGACTCGTGAATTCAAAGACTTCCTCCTCTGGCACAAACAGCGGCAAGTAGCCTCCACAGTGCAGATTGGGGAAGATGGCCAGATTCCCACTGAGGCCTTAGAAGCAATAAAGGATTATGATACAGAGAATGAAGAGATAACCCCTGAAGAGGCTAGGAGGTTAGTAAAAGATAGTAATATGTTATTATTACCTGGATGGGATTTGGCCTCTGCATTTATTATTGATCAAATAAGGAGATAGGAAGATATTACCCTGACTTCAGAAAAGCAAGTGGGAGATTTAATAAAATGGTTTGGATATAGCCCAAAGAATAAGGCATTAGCCATGTGGAGCCTCTACCCCAAGGACAAAAAGCCATCAATTTTGAATATAAAAGAGCAGATGGATGGGGATAAGATGATTTGGTCTATCCAAAATACAGGGGACTTAGAAATTTCCCAAATTTTGACTCATTTTTCCAAATTGAATGAAGACAAGACCAAGCAACTATCAGAAAGACATCAGAAATTGTATGATGACTACACTACTTTGGTCAAAGACAGGGAGTTGCATATAATAAAGGAGAAAGAATTTGAAAAACTAGTTGATGAACTAAAAGTTAAAATAATAAATATGGAAGCTACACCTCCACCTCCTCCTAAAGAGGTTGTAATTGAGAAAGAAGTACAAGTAGTACATGAAGAAGGTATTGCTTCTTCGGAAGAAATTGAAGAAAGTAAAAATAAAGCAATTGTACAGACATTGCTAGAAATTCTACAGCATAGGATTTTGAAGTTAAAAGAAAAGGTTGAGGCGATCTATGCTGCCTATCTCAAGTTGCCAAAGTTGCAACTAGAAGTAAATAATTGCATCTCAATTTTGAATTCTTTTTATGTAATTTGGTCAATAAGGATTCCACTTTTTGAAAGGTTAGTAGCGGTACAACCTTTTAGGCCAGATATACCTGAGGAAGTACTGCAGGTAGGGGAAGAAATAAATAGAATAAAGACTCTTCTCCCATTATTCAAAGGAAAATCCAAGTTAGTGGAAACAAAGTTAGCATTTTTGGAAGAAGAGGCCAATAAATTCATTCCTAAGATAAAGGATGACAATGGTACTTTGAAAACTGCAAATCAATGGAGATCAGATTTTGATCTCAGATTGCCTAAAGGGGAAAATTTTGTCAAAATAGGTGGTAGGGTAGATATGAATAAATTTAATGACTTTTTGGATGATGCAGTAAAGGCAGAGGTAGAATTTTTTAAATTCTTGGCAGATGTCAGAATAATGATGGATGCTAGATGGGAGAGGCAAAAGGCACAATTGCAGATATTACAAAATTTCCCATGGCCTTCAGAAGATAAAGTAGCTACGTGGGATGAATCAACAAAGCCTAAAATACCTAAGTCCACTGCAGTAGACCTTGATCTTCTAGATGATTAAAAGGCATCTTGATGTTGACACATATTTTGAAGGTAGGGGTCATCAATTTTCTTGAAGATTGGTGATGGTTAGCTAAAGTTGGCGGTCACCAACTTTCTTCATGGCTACTGCAGGGTTATTAATGCTTTCAAGCAAAGGTGTCAACAACAACAGCAGAGGATGCTGCAAGTCAAGGATTCTTTGCCTTTCCACCGCTTGATTGTACTGCATTTTGTTTTTTATGCTTTAGGGTTAGGGTTTTGACCATCTGAAGCTTGTTGCATTCCCATATTTTTAGGGGAATTCCAAGATGGTCAGACCATATATATATAGTTTTAAGGGTTTCTTCAAAAGGAGGTGAAAAAATATAGAACAAAAAAAAAAAAAACTTGTTGCTCCAAGATAGACTTTTACAATTTTTGTCTGGTTTCTTTGAGTAAATAAGTTTGAATATATTACTGTAAATTTGATTTCAATATGAATACAGTGCAATTTCTGCCTTATACTGTTCTTGTCTTTCTATCTTGTATGCTTACTCTTGTATGTTTTATGTGTTAGGCATTTAAAATATATCTGGTGTGGCACAGATTTATGAGTTTCTTTCAAGGAAAGAATTAAAATTTCTCATAATTTGTTCCTAGGAGTAATTATATTTGTGGAAATTTGATGATAATGATATCAGGTTAAAAGAATGGTTTGTAAGGCAATCTGTTTGAAATTGTATGATATGCAAGGCATGTTAATGTATTGTTCTTGAATTTCTTTTGTAGGTATATGTTTAGATTCCTTTTGCCCAATAGATAAGGCACTGGTCTAGATTGTCTGTTTCAACTTTACATTCTATCTTTCGACTCAGAAGTTAAAATAAATTTGAAAATCTTCTATGATTTATTATTTTGATGTTTAAAAGTTTCTTGAATATGATTGATTAAGGTTGTTTCTAGGATTCAATCTTTTATTCTACTGATTCTAAAAAGAGAGAATCATAAAGGTTATCCCTCCTTAAAAGGAAGAAGGATGAAAGTCCTTATACCATTGATTTCTGTTGTAGTTTCAAGTCATAGTTTCTCAAAATAGTTCAGTAGGGCTATATCAAGGCAGCAAATCAGTGTCCACCTTACAAAATTGTATTTACAGTCATTTATCAAGGTAATACCTGCTTGGGTGTGTGTGGAACTCAAAAATGAAGAAGGATCTTATCCAATCCTTAGCAATTAGGCTTTTCTTGTAAACTTGGAGCCCCTTTTATCTAAGATCTATCCTAAGACAAGAAAAATCCCTAACAAAATTTATCAAAACAAGAGGAGATCAATCCTTATAAAAGGATATATGAAAACCTAAAAAGGTAAAACCTAGGTTGCACAATAATAATTAATAAAGCAATTAATTATTATATACCTAAAGTTTAGCTTAAGTAGAAAGAGATAATAAGTGACTTAATAATTAAATCAATATGATTTAATTAATAATTAAACACTTTATTACTCTAACACCCCCCCTTAAGATAAACTTTAGGAGAAGCTAAAAACCTAGGAAGAACAACTAAAAGCAAATGGGTCCCAGTAACAAAAGCCCTAATCAAGTACTGAAGTACAAAAGAGAGTCTTTATAAAGCAGAGAAATAGAGAAAACCAAGTGGGAAAAACTCTACTCCAAAAAGAGACGAAGACTAATCTGAAGGACTAAAGAAGCCTCCAAAACTAGGAATGTTCTAGAAAATAGGAACAAGAATGAACATATACAACATCACTGAAGCAAGAAGCTGCAAACTCTGTCAAGAATTAACTGATGATCTAAAGATCCTCCACCGAAATATGACCAGGTATAGAATATTGTACTCTACATGAGTGCCCTTAAATGACACTACTCAAATCAGGAGGTAAACAAAGGCAAACAACTGAAGTTGAAGATACAGAATACTGTAATCTGCACGAGTGCCCTCAAATGACACTACTCGAATCAGGAGGCAAACAAAGGAAAACACCTGAACTCAAAAATATAGATGGCATAAAAACACCAAAAGTCTAAAGAGATGATCAATCAAAGCTAGAAGAGTGCATCCAAAAATAAGAAAGAAAAGAGTGTCCATATGGTAAATGATCCATCTCATCAAAATGCATAGGTACCCAATGACTGCATCTGCCTAGTACATAGAATCAAATATTGAATACATAGCTCACACTATTGAACCAAGGAAGTAGTAGAACCAACAGTAGAAACCCCCCCATAATGTTGACAAGGGAGTATGGTAGGTACACTAAAAAGATCATCCAATATGAACTACATGATACCAGGAACATCGAAGGTGCAGAGAGAGTACAAACACAAATAAAGATACCTGAGGCTAATGTCGCTAGAGGAACGCTCACATGACAAAAGTAGATGGAAAACAAAAGAAAACATCAAACCCCCCTGGCACTTTATAATGGAGTGTGAGTACATAGAGCACAAACATGTGCAAAATCCCATACATGCAATAAAATGGCACTTTATCTTAGTGTGTCTACATAAAAGAATACTGCAAAAGTTAAGTAGACACTGCTCAAAGAAGAGTGAAGGCTGCTGAAACAAAAGAATAGCCTAAGATGAGCCATCCATCAAAGGGAGGAGATCCAAGGACCTGAAACATCCAATATATCCACCAAATTGCAAAAATGAAAAAATATAAATAAAATGTACCTAGAGAAGAATCTAGAAAAAAGACTCACATTAATGGAAATCTCTCAGGACAAGTTTTCCAACGATATATCATTTGCCCAAAATGGAGTCTAGATGCGCAAGATAGAGCTCCCAGAGTGCAAAAATGAATATATGAATTTGACAGTAAAAAAAAACCATCCAAAAAGAAAAATCAGAAATTCAAACCTCCAGATCTAGATAGAGCTCAGAACCAGCTTTCCGATGATATCTCTCTTGCCCGATTTTGACACCGTATGCTAAAGATATGAGCAAAAAACCAACAACTATGTCAGAGGGCCCAAAAGGGTGTCTGAAAATGTTGATGTAGTGCTGACATCAGCACTTTATGGGCCTAAATTTGACAGCCAAATGGTCTTCGCAACAAAAAATAATAGGCCCCTGGGGCTAAAAAAATTTGGCCCCTAGTCGCCACATGACCAAGGGTTGGCAGATGGGCTACTGGGCCATCATGTGACCGTATCCTAGGTTGAAGGGAGCTACCACCTAACGGGTAAACATTGGCGGACTGCAAGTGGTGCCGTCAAATTTTTTTGTTTTGCCTCGAATTATGTACCCAAGTCGTATGACCTGACACACAAAAAATTTTGCACTTGAGGCCAACTTGTCCAAAATTGACATGTTTTGTATGGATCTTGGGGTTCTCAGATGTTGTAAATGCGAGGTCCGTTTGGGCTAGAAATGCTCCAAAAAATAGTGACCTCCTCGAGATTCATGTCAGGGTCGATTGCAAACAAATTTCCACATATTCCAACTTTGTCCAAATTGGATAAGTTTTATATGGATCTAGGGGTTCTTGGATGCTCTGAACGCAACTGTGAGGTCCATTTGAAGCCAAGATGAACAGAAAGAGAGGTCCCCTCAGATCCAACAAAAAACCCTCTGAAACTACAAATTTGCTGAACACGGTTGAATCTCTCAGGAAGAGGACAGGGGAAAATAGATTTGAAGCTCTGATACCATATTAGAGTTGATGAGTAAACAACCCACAGCTCCCAAGAACACCTACATAAAAATACATGTCACAGATAGAGAGAGAAGCAAGAAGCTATGGAGCCCTGAACACATTGATCCCGAGAGAGGAGAAATCATTCTTGATGTGCAAAAACAAAAGTTGCAATTCAATAATGAAAAATATGTTATCAAAGTTATCAAAACAAGAGGAGATCAATCCTTATAAAAGGAGATCTGAAAACCTAAAAAGGTAAAACCTAGGTTGCACAATAATAATTTATAAAGAAATTAATTAATATATGCCTAAAGTTTAGATTAAGTAGAAAGAGATAATAAGTGACTTAATAATTAAATCAATATGATTTAATTAATAAGCAAACACTTTATTACTCTAAAAAAGAAATTATTAGACATCATCTAATTATTTCCAATGATAATTTGAAATTGTTACTTGATAAAGCTAAGAGGGAATTATTGACAAAAAAATAATTAACATGTTAATGAGTGGAAAGATAGATGACATTTTTGAGGAAACAAAGGAAGAAATCAATAAATATTATTGGATGATCGGTGTATAGTTCCACCGTCGATGGAGAAAAAGAAGACATTAGATGAATCTGACATGACTACAAGTTTTTATTCTACTGTTAAAGAACTAGATTTCTTTATTTGTAGAGTTCCAATTACACTTTCCACTATTGAAGATTATGAAGGAGACATACCCAAAGTAGACAAATTCAAAGAAACAATGATAGAGGAAGAGATTAGAGAGTTGATAAAAGAAAAAGGTAATTCAGATGATAAACCATTAGAGTTGGACAGTGAAAAAGTTCAGGATTATATGACTGATGATGATGTTCAAGGAAAAGATGAGATGGGAGTAGATCTTGATCCTCCTAATGTACAAACAGATGAGAAGGATAAGGTTGAAAAGGTTGAGGTAGCAAGAGACACTACAGAGTTGACACCTGGAAGAGAGATCATAGATATACATGTTCAAGGTCCAATTGAGTTAGATACACTTAATGAGGAAAATTTAATGGTATTTTCTGCAATCACTCATGCTAAGGAAAATTAGCGCATCTTGAGATCAAATGAGAAAGGGATCAAAATATTTTCTACTACAACAAATTTTTATGCAAGATAATGCTAGTTCATAAGGTTGAGCCTGATGAACCTATGTCAAGTCAGTTAGAAGGAATTCTTGATGCATTTGACACTCATTTTAAAAACTTGGAGAAGTCTGCAATGATAAAATTTTAAAATGAATTTTCTTCTAATCTCTTCAATCAGCTATGTGCTTTGATTGTGAAGGACAAGACTTCATTACATTTTGGTGTTGAACAGTTGAAGGATGCACTTTCTATGGGAAACAAGTTTTATAAACTTGTGCGAATTATTATATCCATGTTGCAGACATTGATAAGATCATAAAGGAGAGTAAAGCCAAATTCATTGAGATATCAAATAAATTTGATCATTTGAATGATCTTTCATCGGTGCATGCAGCTGAGGTAGTAAATATCAATGACAAAATCAAATCACTTGAGATAGAAAGGATCAGAATGAAAGGAAGATTTAGTGAGATAATGAGTTTGATTGTGCCTAAGTTGGACTTACTAAAGAGAGTATTAGAGGAGGCAAAGAAGGCCTATGGATATTTGAATCCACCAGACCTAAATAAGGCTGAGAAATTAGCATATGCAGTTTGTGGGAAAATTCAAGTTATTTGAGAGTCTGAGGAAGACATGGGATGCAAAATTTGCAACTCTTAGGAACAACTTTTATGATATTTTTGAGTTTTTGTAAGTATATCGTGCATACTTATGTATATGTGGGAGTTATAGGATTTTGGTAGAAAAAAATTTATTGATGATCCCATCCTTTTCCATTGATGCCAAAGGGGGAGATTTTTGGGTTAAAATGAGTCACTAAACTTAGGGGGAGTACACTTTTTGTGTTGAAGATTTTTTTTTGAGTTTTTGGAGTTTGGTATTTTTCTTGGACACTTAGTCATTTTTTACTAAGTTTTTCCATCAATGCCAAAGGGGGAGATTATTGTCAAGAGACATTGCGATATCATTTCTATGTTACCATTGATGGCAACTATATCTTTTTCTTTGGGCCACTTGTCATATTTTGGGTTTACCAAAGGCATTTTTGATGAAATTGACTAAGTATGAACAAGATATTGTATTAGTGTTTGGATTGGTATAGATAGGTACGGATACATTTTGTGATGTGAAGCTAGGGATTGATTATGCATGGCATATTGTGTCTATTCATGTGATCACATGTGTTGATATTTTATTTTGATAGATTTATAAGGATCTATCTATCAAGTTGACAATAAAGCAGTTTGAGCAATGTAGTGACTTGATGGATCGATCAATGATCTAATCAGTTTGATAATTGATTTTGGTAGAGCCGACAGTGTTGCATAGCATATGTTTTTGGGCAAGGTTAACATTGATATTTGCATGGTGAATTAAGTCATGATCTACACATTGCATATTCTACTATTGGGGCCGACTTGTTGAAGTGTTACTTCTGAGATCATGTATATAAGATCAATTTTTTGAGATATTTTGAATGAGATGTTTGGTAGTGAATTATATGATGTGTAGTTGGCATGTTGAATGTATGAAGAGGAAGAATATTCAAGTTAGCTTGATCTTATTATACTTACAGGGAACTATTCCAGAATTTGATGATGTTATTTCTCAATTGACATTTTGGATTGTAGTCCACTATGGGGTTGTAGCCCTTTATATTGTAATCAGTTGGGTTGTAGCCCAATTTCTATATCTGAGAAGTTATCTCTAGGCTATAAGCTTGAATTCTTATGCATTCGACCCTTTTGTAACTAAATTGTTAACATGGTTATTACTTCTATAGAGTAATTATTTGTGGGTAACATCCCCACCGTGGCTTTTCCCCTAATAGGGTTTCCATGCAAAAAAATCATGGTGTCATGAGTTATTGGATATTTACTTTATGTTTTTTATGTTTACTTTTCATTGCTATTGGTTTATGGTTGTGCAATTAGCTAAAGATAATTACAAATAATATAACACTAATTCACCTCTTCCCCTTCTTAACGTTCTTCAATCCTGACAGGTGACAAATATACTTAGGATATAATGAGAAGTTAATGACTTAGCAACAAAAGTTGATAAGGCATCAATTGTTTATTAGAGATAGGAGCATATAATCCATCAATAGCTAATCAAATAAGACACATAGATTAACAAATATAAAAAATGCAAACAATGTGGACTTGTCAAGAGGATATTTCTCATACCAAAATATATGAAAGAAATCAATCAACCATGTTCACTGCAGTGATCACTAAATTAAATCATATTCCATGTCAACTATATCAATGAGAAAATTTTGTTGACCAAATACCAATCAAGTGATCGTGATCCTATGAATGAGATATAGCAATACAAATGCCAATACATGAATTCCAAACATGTTCATGAAATCATTTTGTTTAAAAACAAGCTATTATGGAGGAACCAAAAATGCTCCATCATAGAGCCCTATAAGATACCACTATTATACCTAGAAAAGAAGCATGTTCTTGTCCATATCAAATGTCAAAATAGACCAAGCATATAGAACAATAATATAAGCCACAAAAATATACCAACACAAGTACCATGAATTATCAATACCCTGTGAATGTAACATGAAGTATACCAATCTAATAATGCACTAATATTTACATGATTAATGAAACTAAAGCATGTTATTTTAATCACCCAAAAATGGTCTAGTAAACTTTGAGCCCCTTTCTAAACATTAAAATTTAAATACTAGACTAAATCTCATGCTTAATCAATTTTGCATATTTATTTAATCTCTTATCTCTTGATCAAATCATCATTTTATCATTAATTTGATTATATCTTAAAGTTTGACCATTTTATCCTAAACTTTATTTAATTAAGAGAATATCATCCCTTTTAATTAAATAATAAATTCACTTTATCCTAAACTTTATTTAATTAAGAGAATATGCTCCCTTTTAATTAAATAAAAAAATATTTTAATTAAATAATAAATTATCTTTATCCTAAGCTTTATTTAATTAAGAGAACATTCTCTCTTTTAATTAATTAAAAAAACTTTTAATTAAATAATACAATCACTTTATCCTAAGCCACATTTAATTAAAAGAACATGTCCCCTTTTAAATTAAATAAAAAATCTTTTAATTAAATGATGGAAACCACTTTGCTAAAAATAATAAATAATAAATTAAAAAGAAAAATAAAAGTGCACTTTCCAATAAGATAGAATCTTTTGAATTTTGGAAAAGGTTTTTGCCTCTTTATCTCAACCACTCATTGTTTTGTCTCTTAATCATGTCTATTGATTTTGTCTCTTGAGAATCTTGAGCACACAAATCAACCAAGATTTAATCTCCACCATTGCTCATTTCTTTTTGCCTCTTAATCTTGACCATTTGTTCATTTATAAATTCATTTAAAAGGAGACTCTCTCCTCATTCTTGAGATCCCATCTCTTGCATTATCTCATCCTCATAGCATTCTTAGCTTCTTGACATCTTAGCATCTTGGAATCTTGGAGTCTTGCAATCTTGGAATCTTGGAGTCTTGCAAATCTTGGCATCTTGGAGCACTAACATTCTTATATCTTTCATATTGAAGCATTGCATCATCATTTTCTTTTTCTTTCTTGCATCTAGCTTAATCCATCTCATTTTAGATCTACTTTCATTTTAGCTTAGATCTTCCATCTTATCTTAGATCTACTTTTCTTGCTGAATAGGTATAAAAATGGATTCACCTCTATTCAAATATGTGAGAGAGTGGATAGATAGATGTGTGGGGAAATATGAGATCTATTCCCAAATCCAAATTTCCAAAAGAGAGATCCAATTTGATCAACCAAGAGGTTAATGCACAATCAAATCAATCTATAAAGAATATGAAAGAGAGAGCGAATTCAATTTTTCCCTATTAAAGAATTATGCTTGAAATTTGAAATAATTGAAATACAAATACTAACCTCAAATTAGGGTAGATCTGGAAAATGTCAATTTCTGATGTCTGTGTGTACTTTCGGGCAATTCTGCAACCTATTTTGGACTAGAAATGTCGAGACAAAGAAAACCTAGAAATCTTTCTCCAAGATGAGCTCAGGTCAAGTTTGACCCTCATAAAAGGTCAAATACTACATTCTTTATTTGAAGTCTGATTCTGATTCTGTTCGCAAATTTCAGAAGTTCACTGAAAAGGGTATCCAAATTCGCTCTCAAATCCAAAATCCCACACCTATGCCTGCAAGAGAATGGGGGGTTTTGTTGTATGGGGGGTTTGCCTTGGTCAAACCTCAATTTAGGAATTAACCTTGAAATTGAATTGAAATATAGTGTGCATAAACAAAGTAATTGAAACAAATCACCTCGCTTATGTTGAAGTCCTTGTAGAGGATTCAAATCCTCAAATCCACAAGTAGGAATACTTCAATGGATGTAGAATGAATGTAGAATGTCTCCAATCAATGATATTTGATCTTCAACACCAATCTTGACTTGATCTTTGCATATGAGAAGACTTGAATGAATGTAGAAGGATGGATCATCAAAGGGGCTCCAAAGAGATTGAATCCTTCAATAGCTAACAATGGATCTCCTTGATGGATAGATGCTTGAACACTTGAATGCTTGAAGACTTGCTTGCACTTGAGATGATATGTGAATAATGGATGTCAATTGCTTGATTGTGGATGAGAAAATGAGAGAGGAAGACCTCCTTTTATAGTGAACTAGGGCACAATCCTCTAGAGGGGCCACCTTGGAGAATTAAATCCCAATTAGATCCTAACATTTAGAAAATATACCTAGATTAAATGAAATTAGAGGATTTACCATCCCGAAACCCGAAATGGGTAACCTGGAGGCGGGAAAACAAATATCCCGAAAGCCCGATGCCCAAAAATCAAGGATTCTAGAAATTTGAAGGAAGGGGGAAAAATCAAGGTTGGGACTGACCTAGTCAGGTACGACCTCAATCCTAACCTATTCAGGTTCAAGCTTGATCCTGACCTATTCAGGATCAACCTCAAATTTGACCCTGGGCCCAGATCCAATCAAAATCAAGTCAGGAGGTCTCGGGGATGCCCAAAGACCTAGAAATGATATCAGACAAGGATAGAATGCCAGGGATAAGCATAAAATCATATGTTAGCTATGATTAAGGCCATGAGGACCTATTTCTAAGTCCTACCTATAAAATAGAGCCATGAAAGAGGGAAATTCAGGAGAATCCTTGAGATCCTATCCCTAATTTCACCTAGAATGAAGAAATCAAGTGCGGGAAAGAAGTGGAAAGTGGGGAGAAAGCCAAATACATGCAAAGACCTGGTCAAGGCACTTAACATGACCCTAGACCACTTACTCAGAGGGCTAAATGCTCTTATCATGGAAGTGCTTCCATTTAAGATGATACATTAAGCCCCCACTTTAGCAAGAGTATGGACTCGATGCAAACTCTTGGTAAAGGAGATCAGAATGAAAAGAAAATCTTATCGTAATCCAAGGGACAAAGGGAAACCTTAAGCCCCCAGGGACTCAAGTCTTCGTCAACTCCTAGATCACAATAAGAGAGACATCTCTAGAGAGAGAAAGGAGTGTGATTATCTTGCCCAATGAGAACTTATGTCCCATTGTGAACCACAGAAGAAAATGGTGCAACTGGAAAGATGGAATTGAACTGCCTAGTGAATGTGGCTACTCACTAGTCAACCCATCTAGGATTCATTCTTAGGAATATTCCATAAGAATAAAACCAAAAAATAAAAATAAAATGGATCCAGTCTTAAGGACACCTCTGACCTTAAGGGATCAAAATATATGTGTATTTGAAACTAGAGGGATCAAGAGGTCCTAAAATATAAATCCATGCTTTAAGGATTAGTTACAAATCCAAAAAGGGAAAAAAAGTATCTTGAAACATAATTTGTGCATATCAAAAAGTGTGTGTGTGCAACAGGTGAGAAGAGTGTATGCCCCCACATTAAAGTCATTGCTGACACTTTAACAAGAGCAATGGCTTTAACAAAAACATAAACAACTCCACTAAGTACGTTTCCATGTCGAGATGCCCCCAGATGAAGACAAATCAAGGGAAATATCACAAAAACATATAGAGAACACAAAAGGGATCTACTTACTATGGGGTCAGTATGATCATAAGTTAATATATATATGATATTATTGCAAATGAATTGACATCATTCCCCAAAGAAAGTAGAACTACAATCACAAAGGAGGAAAGATCACATAAGATATATGAAGGAAAATATTTTCGGACCATGACATGGAGACCAAAAAGAATTAGTGCTACCATATCTCGAATCCAAGCAGATTACACAAGGAAACATTTACAAACAATAGCACAATTATGACATAACATTGAACAACACATAGAAGAATAGAGATACATATAGAAGAATTTAAACAACAGTTTCTATTCTTTCATCACCTTGCACCAACTGAGTAACAAGGATTGTATAAAAGAATCTAACAACATTTAGCAAACACATTATGGGAGAAGCATAGTACAGCAGGCAAACACACAACAAAGCTACCATGAAGGACAAGCCGATCAAGTGTGCTACCTACTCTCCCCATCCTTTTGTATATCATTTAGGGAAGGTGGGTAACTCACAAGAGGGACTATATCCAACACAATAGGAATGATAGCTAGTTCCAAACAAGGATCCTCTTGAGAATCATAATGTTTTACACTAGGTGTAAGAGTTAATTGTGAGAAAAGCATATTAGGTAATTCAATTTCAATGTCAATAGTCTCATATTCATCATTAACATCATCAGTATCATCAAGAGTATCTTCTTCATCCAAATTAATCAAAATAGGATCTAAGATATGAATAGAATCATCATAATCATGCATGTGAACTTCATTATTAGTAACAATCTATTCTAACACATTATTGATAGGTTTATCCGAGGAAAGTAAAGATCTTTGAGCTTTAGCATGAGCACAATGCTTTTTATGACGTTCATTAGCAGATCGATTACGTTTTGATTTATTTTAAATAGGTTAAGAACTAGGAGGAACAATCATAGGATCCTTCACAGGTTCTTTAGGAAGACCAGTAGGATTATTAACCATAGGAGAAACAATCACAGGATCTTTAATAGGTTCAGTAGAAGGAACTTGATTAACAGAGCTAGAAGCCATAGTTAAAGGAGGTATAGAAGATGTAGGCAAAAGACCATGATTAAGATCCCTAGGAGGTGAGCTTAATTCAAGAATGTTACGATGTTTATAAGCTTGATATGATCAAAAAATATTATCAGGTCGAGGAGGACATGAATTAGGTAATGAAGGCCAAAAGAAATCCAGAGCAACACAATCTTTAGGCCTAGAAGGTTGATATAAACTATGATTAATCATCTTCACTTCTTCATCATGATTGAACTTAAGACACTTATGGATAGGTGAAGCAATAGCATGCATGGTAGTCAACCAAGGAAAACCTAGCTTAACTTCAAATTGATCAGAAGTAGGAACCACAACAAAGGTAGTGTTCACAATTTTTCCACAAAGTTCAACTAGTAAAATAATAGAACCAAATGATGGATAAAGAAAACCATTGCAATTTTAAATCCACACATCCGATGTATCATAAAAGTCATGTTGTAAACTTTTCATAAAAATATTTTCTTTAGTGATATCATTGACTAAGGATGTAGGATCAATAAGACAACCACGAGTAGGTTTCTAAGAAATCCTAGCAGCAATGTAAAGGGGACCATCAGGAGCTTTAATAGTCTCAGAGGCATCAAAGGTAATCAAAAGTTCCGGAGGTCTTTTATTCTTAAATTGTTGTCGAGGTTTAGGTTGAGATTGAACTTGAGGTTGAATCTAAGGTTGAGGTTGAAGTTGAGGTTGAGGTGGAGATATAGATTGATCAACATGCTCCACTTGATTAACAACATGATTGAGATCATCCATCTTTGAATCATACACAATTTCCATAGCAGATGGTTGAGCAGTAGTATTAGTATCATGCGTAGGTAAAGGATTCGTATAGATTTGAAGGTTTTGATTAGGAGGAGAGACAAATTTATTCCCACTACCATCTAGATTATCAACAGATAAGGCATTAGAATCAATTAATTCTTGAACCTTATGTTTTAAAGAATAACATTTCTCAGTATCATGACCATTCTGACGATGATATTGACAAAAAGCATTCTGATCAAAAGATTTAGATTCAATCGTAGTAGGTAAAAGAGGTCAAATAGGAGGTAAAGTAATCATATTAGCAGTTAACAACCTATTCATAATAGCATGTAAAGATTTAGAAAGAGGAGCAAACGTACGATTTAATCAAAAAGTAGTGGATGCAGAAGTGGCATTATGAGATGCAACAACAACTTGATCAGCAACTACATTCGCTTGTTTGTTTATCCTGACATAGTTGTTGAATTTTTGAAACTTGTTTGGATTAGGAGCAACATCACTCTTATCAACTGGAACAGGAGCCATTTGAGTGTTTCTCTCAAATTGACTCACTTTTAATTGATAATGATGAAGTGCTACACAAAGTTGTTGAAAAGAGGTAAATTCAGTAAGAAAAATCTTATCTCTAATATCCTTTTGCAAATTTGAAATAAACATACATTGAATATCCATATCAGGAATGGGATAGGAAATTTGAGCATGCAAATACTTAAATCTACCAATAAATTTAGTCAATTTTTCTTTAGCACTTTGTTTACAATGCATCAATTCAGTCAAAGACACTTGCGGGCCAATGTTGTTTTGAAATTTTTGAATAAAGGCATTAGAAAGTTGTGGAAAGGAATCAATGGAATAAGGAGGCAAGGAACAATACCATTCTAAGGCCTTTTCATGGAAATTTCTAGCAAACAGTTTGGCTAAAATCCTATGGTCGCGAGCATAATCACTACAAAGGATTTGAAAGGTTTTAACATGATGAACATGATATCCTTTTCCATTATAATTCTCAAGACAAGGCATCTCACCTTGCTGAGGAACAGGAGTACGAATAATATCCTGGGACAAGGGACTTCCCATGTCACATGTAGGAATACTAAACTTGTTTTGAGTTAAGGAAGCAAGTTGTTGTTGTAAGGATGACGCAGTTTGATCCAAACTAATTATTGTTGAATCATTAGAGGAAATGGGAGGAGTAGCAACATTAGACACACTAGGTAGAGTGTAAGAAGCTGCAGGAATAGAAGACACAATTGGAGGAACTCTAGGAACTACAGTTGGAAGTGGATTGGAATAAGTAAAAGGAACATTATGATATGAAGATTGTGATGTAGGAAGGGACATAGGAGGAACACTCATAGGAATAGAGGGAACCATCATAGTCACCAAAGGAGGAGTATAGATAGGAATATTAGGTAAAGGATTAGAGGGAGGTTCAATACTAGTTATAGGAGGAATCAACCCTAAGTCTTGAGCTTCTTGAACTAAAGGTTTAACATTTGAATGCACAAGGTGAGTAATACCACACAAGAGGTTAACACCTTGATCAGTATCATGGAGAAATTTCTTAAGAGCCTCTATAGCTTGAATGGAAGCTTGATTATGGTTCTCTTGAATAAGCCAATTACCCATTTTATCAAGTTCAGTGGAAAGTTTTTGGACTTGTTCAAGAGGAACTCTTAAAGCATCATCCTCATCATGAGATGAGTGAGAAGAGTTTTTCTCCATAGTAGGATTGGAATCATGAAGAATAAAGTTATCATCCAGGATCCTAAGGAGAGGAGAGGAAGATTCAGGATCAAAGGCACCCATGAGTCTATGACTTCTTTTAATCGAAATGTTATAAGTAGGACTAGTGGTAGTAAAGCTCATAAACCAATGTAATATAAATGAACTAAACTAAGAACATATAAAGCATGAATATGAAATCTAATTAGCATGCAAGATCTAACACAAAGGAAGAATCTAATACTAACAAGCTAAAAGGAAAGCACAATAAGGCATCCAATTCCACAAAAGAAAAGAGAGTAAGTATGGCGGGTTCACCAAAATGAATAGTGAAGGTGAACACACAAGGGGGTACAAAGGAAGAGCCAACACAATAGAGCATCTAAATCCACAAAAGAAAGGAGGGTAAGCGTCTTGGGTTCACCAAAATGAATAGGTGTAAAAATGGATTCACCTCTATTCAAATATGTGAGAGAGTGGATAGATAGATGTGTGGGGAAATATGAGATCTATTCCCAAATCCAAATTCCCAAAAGAGAGATCCAATTTGATCAACCAAGAGGTTAATGCAAAATCAAATCAATCTATAAAGAATATGAAAGAGAGAGTGAATCCAATGTTTCCCTATAAAGGAATTATGCTTGAAATTTGAAATAATTGAAATACAAATACTAACCTCAAATTAGGGTACATCTAAAAAATGTCAATTTCTGATGTCTGTGTGTACTTTCAGGCAATTTTGCAGATTGTTTTGGATTGGAAATGCCAAGACAGAAAAACTCAAAAATCTTTCTCCAAGATGAGCTCAGGTTGAGTTTGACCCTCACAAAAGGTCAAATACTACATTCTTTATTTGAAGGCTGATTTTGATTCTGTTCACAGATCTCAAAAGTTCGCCAAAAAGGGTATCCAAATTCACTCTCAAATCCAAAATCCCACACCTGTGCCTGCAAGAAAATGGGGTTTTTTTTTGTATGAGGGGTTTGCCTTGGTCAAACCCCAATTTAGGAATTAAACTTGAAATTGAATTGAAATATAGTGTGCATAAACAAAGTAATTGAAACAAACCACCTCGTTTATGTTGAAGTCCTTGTAGAGGATTCAAATCCTCAAATCCACAAGTAGGAATGCTTCAATGGATGTAGAATGAATGTAGGATGTTTCCAATCAATTACATTTGATCTTCAACACCAATCTTGACTTGATCTTTGCATATGAGAAGGCTTGAATGAATATAGAAGGATGGATCATCAAAGGGGCTCCAAAGAGATTGAATCCTTCAATAGCTAACAATGGATATCCTTGATGGATAGATGCTTGAACACTTGAATGCTTGAAGACTTTCTTGCACTTGAGATGAGATGTGAATAATGGATGTCAATTGCTTGATTGTGGATGAGAAAATGAGAGAGGAAGGCCTCCTTTTATAGTGAACTAGGGTACAATCCTCTAGAGGGGCCACCTTGGAGAATTAAATCCCAATTAGGTTCTAACCTTTAGAAAATATACCTAGATTAAATGCAATTAGATGATTTACCATCCCGAAACCCGAAATGGCTAACCTAAAGGTGGGAAAATAAATATCCCGAAAGCCCGATGCCCAAAAATCAAGGATTCTAAAAATTTGAAGGAAGGGGGAAAAATCAAGGTTGGGACTGACCTAGTTAGGTAGGACCTTGATCTTGACCTAGTCAGGTTTGAGCTTGATCTTGACCTAGTCAGGATCAACCTCAAATTTGACCCTGGGCCCAGATCCAATCAGAATCAAGTCGGGAGGTCTCGAGGATGCCGGAGACCTAGAAATGATATCAGACAGGGACAGAATGCCAGGGATAAGCATAAAATCCTATGATAACTATGATGAAGGAAAGGAGGACCTATTTCTAAGTCCTACCTAGAAAATAGAGCCATGAAAGAGGGAAATTCAGGTGAATCCTTGAGATCCTATCCCTAATTTCACCTAGAATGAAGAAATCAAGTGCAGGAAAGAAGTGGAAAGCGGGGAGAAAGCCAAATACATGCAAAGACCCGGTCAAGGCACTTAACATGACCCCAGACCACTTAGTCGGAGGGCTAAATGCTCTAATCATAGAAGTGCTTCCATTTTAAGATGATACACTTGCATTCTTGCATATCATTTTAGCTTAGATCTTGCATTTCATCTTAGATCTACTTTGTATTATCATTTGAATCTTCCATTCTATGGTGCACATTGCAAGGTTCTTTCTTTAAGGCTCATTTGAGAGCCACCATTCATAATATCTACATGGTTATTTCATGTCATGGATAGGAAGATATAAGTCACTTCTTGAGATCTCCTTCTTCATGGATTCTCTCAAGTGTAATGGTTTATATAAGTGACCTCACTTTTTGGTACACATTTTTGGCACCCACCATTGGGGAAACCCATAATTTTTTGGATACTCACTTTGGTTTTTAATGCTAACCCTTGTGCATGTTGAGTTGAAGGAAAAAACCTTAGGTTTTTGAAAGATTTGATCATATCTCACAAATGGCTTGGATTTTTTATCTAAATTTTTTTTTACAAGTTGGAGATGGATAAAAGGTATCTCAAGCTGAAAATCATATTTTTCTGATCATTTTTCTATGAGTTATAATTTTTTAATGATTTTTCATGAAAATTAATTTCTCATCGCAAATCATCGTATTTTTTTTTTAAATTACATTTTTGGAAAGGTCTCATAATTCTACTAGGGGTTACTTGTTTGTGTTTTTTATTTAGATGCAATAACATAACTCAAATAGTCAATTTATAAAAACTTGTATTTTTTTGGTAAAATGGGTCTCTAGGGCACAAATTAAGGGATATTTTTGAAATTTTTACATTTTTTGAAATCTCTCATATTTTTAATAGGGGTCTCTTTTTTGCATTTCTATTTTTGGGGATGAGATTAAAGAAAAAAATCAAATCTTGTTGACTGGGTCAAAAATAAAAAAATAAAAATTGTGATGAGCTTGCACTTGTTGGAATGTGATGTTGGTACAGTGCTACAGTTTTGGTCAATGATGAAGATATATGAGGTATAAGATCTTTTGAAGTTACATAAAGGTATTTTGGGATGTATACATGCTTCAGTTAAGAGTGCATGACTTTTCGTTACCAGATCTGAGTGATACAGTGTTCAGAAGATATGCAAAGATAGTAAAACAACATAACAGGGCATATGAATAGTTGCGAAGATCAAGGAGAGTACAGTGAATATGGTAATGTGCTAAGACAAGTGAATAAATTATATTTTTGACTCTTTAGTAATGTAAGAGCTTCGACTCCATAAATATCATTTGCATGAGTTATTCTTATATTTTGTATGGTAATTGTGAAGCCGATTGGAAGGCTGATTTTGTATAAGTATAGATTACTTTTGTGAAAGCAAAGTATGGTTATGATTATGATGATGGAGTAAGTTTGTGAATGTAAGATCAAAGATCATATGCGAGATCAATAAGAGGTCAAGCTATAACTGGAACTATCTAAGCACGATAAGTGCTTGTAGTGTTCATCTTTTAAGAACTCTTTTGAGATAAGTATTGATTGTAAGAGTCGTGTGCTCACCACCTTTAACCAAGTGTTTTGTATACCCTTAACAAGGTTTTGTATTCCTCTAACAAGGAAATGTACTATGTAACAATCAACTCCTAACAGGACTAGATCTCCTAACAAGGATACTATATTTTAGTGCATATTTGTGGGTATCATCCCCACCAGGGTTTTCCTTTGGCCAGGGTTTCCTCAAGAAAAAATCATGGTGTCATCAGTAATGTGTTATGCTTATATGTTCTTTTCATTTATGCATTATTTTGGATTATATGTAAATTTTTTTAAGTTGAAATCAAATTTCTGTAACATTGATTCACCCCCCCTCTCAGTATTACCTAATCCTAACAATTGGTATCAGAGCTATTGGCCCTTGGAGAGAAAGCCTAACAGCTTAAGGGAGATCAAAATGGATTCAGAAGATTTGCAGGAAAACTTTGAAGTTGCACTTGAAGATCTGGATAAGATGAAAGTTGAGAATGGTGAGCTAAAATTTAAATTAAGAAGAGCAAAAGGTTTCATGAGGAAACTAAAAGAATAGCTTGAGATTGAAAAGAGTCAGAGACAAGACCTTATGGAGAAGATCAAAGAAAGTTCAGACAGTGATACATCAGACAAAATAAAGAAGTTAGAGAAGGAAAAAGAACAAATTAATCTTTTGATGATTAAAGAGATTCAACATGAAAAGGATGAAAGAAACAAAGTCGAAGAGTCACTAAAAGAAGATAACATGTAGATGCGACAAATGAACATTGAACTTGACCAATACAAAGATAAATATCAGGAATTCAAAAAATACAATCAAATCATCAAAGGTGAACTCACTCAAGCTAAATTAAAAATTGAGAAGTTACACATAAGTAGTGACAAGATTGATGAACAAAGAGAAAAATAAAGCCTAAAGGAGATATGAATGGAGTTGGATTCAATGAAGCTGAAAGCTTAAAAACCCAGGAAGAATCAAATGAAGCCAAGAATGAGGAAAGACCTATTCCTAGAGAGAAACCGACTAATGAAGAACCTAGAGAACAGTTCAGACCCTTCAAAGGTAGATGTTTCAGATGCAACAAAGTGTTGGAGATTTGCCAATAGGCCAGTACTAACTGTATGTTTGTCATTGATGACAACATATGGAAAGTAGCATGTGTGGAAGTCTTATGTAGTAAAATTTAAGTATATGAAGTATGGACATGATATCATCATGATATCATGGGCATAGAGGTTAACTGTTAGTACAGACAATTATACAGCAGCTTGTGTTAGCAGTGTTCCTGACAGAGTAACGGACAATGTTCTATGTATGGTTGACCATATAGTTATCATGGAGCCTTGTGCTCTTGGATATATGTTGAAGATATGTTAGTGATGTTTTAGTCATGGATGCATAGTCTGATGATGAGTAGAAGTTAAGTTATGCAGTCGCTATTCACCAGTAGCAGTTTCTTGTGTTTATTCAGAAGAGCTGACAGAGATTTTATTGGTTCTGGAGTTGCACCTATCCTATGGGTATGCACCCTTGGATCAAAGCTAAGAGAATAGTTATTGATGTTTAGTTAAGAGTGCATGAAGTGATTCAGCTTGAGGAGAAAGATCCAGTTATTTTGGTAGAGCCGACAGTGTGTAGCGTGCGTCTACAATTATCTTATTGGACAAGTTTTAGAATATGTTGTGTGCATAGTAGAGCTGATAGAATGTTTATTGGAGTTTTTTATGGTTTCTCTAATATTATTTCAAGATGGTTCTAATAGGCTGACTTGATTATATCATTTAGAGGAAAGATATTTATAGGCAGTCATTTGTGATTGCTTGAGTGTGGTTCATAGTTAATTAAGTAGAGCAGAGTAGAGTGTGCGAAGTGTTGAGCCATCAGAAGAAGGTCTATGTGACTTAGTAAAGTATTTTTGCTATACATTGGAACTGATCCAGATAGAAGGTCAAAGCACAGTTCACCAAGATCTAGATATAGTGTGTATCCATTAAATAGAAGGTTGTAGCCTTCGCCCCTTTGAGCAGTGTGCTCTCAGACAATGTGTCCTCTCCCCTAACAGGGACAATTGTAAAAGACTCCTAACAAGGTCCGACCCTTGACCAAGTCTACTGTACTAAATATATTGTAAAGCAACTCCTAATAGGGTTAAGTATCTTCTAACAAGGATCATAAAACACTAGTGCAGAATATTAGTGGGTGTCAATTCCCACCGGGGTTTTTACCTATTTGGGTTTCCCCGTAACCAAAATATCGGTGTTGTGTTCATGTATTCTTTCATTTTGTTTATGCTTTATGTTTAAGAATACTTAATTGGATAAATAATTGAATCTTGTAGATAATTGATTCACCCCCCTGAAGAGCACACGAATATACTGAGAGGGGGGGTGAATCAGTATATTAATAATTTTTAACTTTTTTAAAAAAACTTTATTCAAACGTAACTTTAACAATTGTGCACATAGAAAATAATTCTCCAAATAGTTTATTTTATTTATATAATAATGTTCTTTTACAATTTATGTGAGCACCAACCCACTGGAAGCACCAACCCCCAAACGTTGTTCTGTGAGCACCAACCCACTGGAAGCACCAACCTCCGAATGTTGTTCTGTGAGCACCAACCCACTGGAAGCACCAACCTCCAAACGCTGTTCTGTGAGCACCAACCCACTATCTGAAGGCACCAACCTTGAAGTAAAGCACCTACTTCACTTCTGAATATAATTCTGAATTCCACCTTTATATAGTTGCTTATTCAACTTGATGATGGATGCAATCTGCTCTTTTAAGTCAGCCAATATCTGAATATATAGTTCTATAATTTTTCTCTCCTTTCCTCTATTGATGTTCTTCCTTTTATTTTCAAAAAAATATATCTTATGTCAATGTATATTCTGAATATATAGGCTTTGAATTTTTATCTCTCTCTCTGCTCTTCTTTTCTAATTATTCCATGCTGACTTGTTTTTATTTCCACAAAAAAAATGAATATATATACACCCATTTTTGGGTGAAACATTATGTCTTTTATGAAAGTATATAACCTTTTTAAAAATGAAAAGGTGTCTTTTCATAAATATTATTTACTCCCCTTTTTTTAAAAGTTAATATTATTAACTTAAAACATACTATTATTATTTATTAAAAATAATAATTAATATCCTTATATAACTAGCTTCTTTTAAATATATATTCTTAATGATATATATTGTCCTTCGATAATACTCTGCCGCTGTATCATATTAACTTTGTTAACCCCTGCAAACCTTCGATATCTAAGCAACCTTCGATACCACTGATATTTCTGAGATTATAATACATATTTTATAATCTTTATGAACTTTCGATTAATCAATATAGTCTTTTCCATATATATTCTTTTGAACCGCTGTATATCTTTGAATATATCTTTTATTCATGTTGCAAATACCGCTGAAACTTTGAATATATATTGACCGATCACTGCATAATGCATAAGTCTATCGACATCTTTTGATAATCTTTGATAATTAATATATCCTGCGGCATATATTTTCACGGTGTCATGTTCGGTATGTATAATATTAACCTGCGTCCTGTATATAATGTTCACTGTTTTAGAAACACTCGCTGCCTCTGGGGTTCTGCCACTAACTTACGACATTAACTTGCCATTCTCTGTTGCTCTTGAATCACAAACAATGTATTGAGAGTTTCATGTTTGCTGTGACGTTTTTAACATCTGCAATAATATAATCTGCAATAGTCTTTTGATATAATAATATTACCATTATTCTCATTATTCTCTGCGATATACTTATCTTTTCTAATAATGATTGTTGTCAATGCTGTTCTCTGATATGTTCTCTGATGTATATGTTTGCCTTCGAAACCTCTGATGTATATGTTTTCAATAATCAACCTCCTTTCGATAATATGTAACACTCTTCCAATTTATATTAATCTTTGTTATCGAATAATAAATAGGTATGCAGTCCGTCATAATATCTTCGACTTTTAATCTTTGTTCTATGTTTGATATATATATATATATATATATCTGAACCTTCCTGTCATTTTCTTCATGCCTTTAGATATGAATGTTGTATCATACTGTCTTTGCTGTAGCTTCTCTGCTGTAGACACTTTATATATTCAATCTTTTGCATATACTTTGTCTTTGATAATATACATATATATGTGTATGTATATACTTTGTCTCTTGTAAACAGCCAATTTCTTCTCAGCTTCCTATACACAAATTTGGAATGAATTGCTTGTAATTATATTTCTGATATGATACTGATTCATATAATACTGATGATTAATATGTTCTTATGTATGCTTTCATTAGTCTTTATGTTATAGGATCTTGACATCAACTTGACATCAATGACAATTTTCATCAATCTCCCCCTTTGTCATTGATGGCAACTAAATATATGATCTTGTTTGTGCAAGGCTCCCCCTTAGTTCACTATTCCCTTCATCTTCTATCTCTCCCCCTTTGTCATCAATGACAAAGGGTCTCTAAGGCTAGAGACTAGCTCCCCCTGAACACATGCTTCTTATGAAATCTTCAATGAATGGATGAGAGTGATAGTACTCCCAATTTTTCCCTTAGATACTCAAAAGTTTCCTTCAGAAGTGGTTTTGTGAAGATATCTGCTAACTGCTCCTTTGTGTTAATGTATTCCAACTTGACTTGCTTCTCAAGTACCTGTTCTCTCAAGAAATGGTATTTGATTGAAATATGCTTTGTTTTGGAATGCATGACTGGATTTTTTGAAATGCTGATTGCACTTGTATTATCACAAAAAATGGGAATGGGATTCTCAAATTCAATCTTGATATCTCCTAGTGTTTGCTTCATCCAAAGCACTTGTGTACAACTAGCAACTGCTGCAACATACTCAGCTTCCGCGGTAGATAGTGTTACTGAACCTTGTTTCTTGCTTAGCCATGAGACTAGACTGTTACCAAGAAAGAATGCTCCTCCACTCGTACTTCTTCTATCATCAATATTGCCTCCTAAATCAGCATCTGTATAGGCAGTAAGTAAAAAATCTTTTCCTCTTGGATACCATAAACCAAGATCCATAGTGCCCTTTAGGTACTTCAATATTCTCTTGACTGCTAGAACATGTGATTCTTTTGGCATTGCTTGAAATCTAGCTACAACAACAACTGCTTGCAGAATGTCAGGTCTTGTGGCTGTTAAGTACAACAACTTTCCAATCATAGATCTATATTGAGTTTGATTTACATCTGGGGATTCATCATTTTTGCTAAGCTTGCATCCTGTAATCATGGGAGTGCTGACTGGATTACAATCTTCCATCCCAAACTCTTTTAATATTTCTTTGATATACTTGCTTTGAGAAATGAATATTCCTTTACTTGTTTGCTCAATTTGTAATCCAAGAAAGAAGGATAATTCACCAAGCATGGACATCTCAAATTCTTGTTGCATATTCATTGAAAATTCTTTACACATTTTGTCATTTGCTCCTCCAAATATTATGTCATCTACATATACTACTACTACCAAAAGTTTGTTATTTTCAGATTTGATATATAGATTACTATCAGCCATACCTCTTTTGAAACCTTGATCTAGAAGATACCTGTCCAACCTTGAATACCAAGCTCTTGGAGCTTGTTTTAGCCCATAAAGAGCTTTTCGAAGTCTACATACAAGATCTTCCTTTTCTGAATATGCAAACCCTTCAGGTAATTCAACATACACTTCTTCTTCTAAGTCTCCATTTAAGAAGGCTGATTTGACATCCATTTGGTAGACCTTGAATGCTTTATGGCTTGCAAATGCTAAGAACATCCGGATTGCTTCTAATCTTGCAACTGGGGCAAATGTTTCTTCAAAATCTACTCCTTCTACTTGAGCATAGCCTTTACAAACTAGCCTAGCTTTGTTTCTTGTGACTTCTCCATTTTCATTCATTTTATTTCGGAACACCCATTTGGTTCCTATGATGTTTTTGTCTTTTGGTCTAGGAACTATTTCCCAAGTATTATTCTTCTCAATCTAATTTAATTCTTCTTCCATTGCTTTCACCCAACACTTGTCCTCACTTGCTTCTTTGAAGTCTTTTGGTTCTATTTTGGATAAGAGACAGATATGTGCACTTTCATTAGTATTGACAAATCTCCTTCTTGTTTGGACTTCTCTATCTGGATCTCCAAGGATCAAGTCTTCAGGATGGTTTCTTTGAACAAATTTTGATGGAGTCTTTGCTGGTGTTTTTGCTCTTGAAGGGGTCTTGGAAACTTCTTGCTCTAATTCTTCTTCCTCTTCATCTTTAGGGTCTTCTATTTCTTCACAAGTGCTTGGCACTTCATTATTTATCTTCTCAAATGATTTTCCTTCATCTATCTTTACATTTGCACTTTCAACAATTTTGTGAAGTCTCTTGTTGTAGCATCTATATGCTTTACTCTTGGAAGAATATCCAAGAAAAATTCCTTCATCTGCTCTAGCTTCAAATTTTCCCAAATCATCTTCATCTCGTCTTATATAGCATATACTTCCAAAAATTCTGAAATACCTGACTGATGCTGGTCTTCCTTTCCACAGCTCGTAAGGTGTCTTATCATGATTTATTCTTACTTGTGCCCGGTTCAAGATGTGAACTGCTGTATGTACTGCCTCCTTCCAAAAGGAATCAGCTATCTTGGATTCATTTAGCATTGCCCTTGCCATTTCTTGCACGGTTCTATTCTTTCTCTCTACAACTCCATTCTGTTGGGGAGTTCTAGGTGCTGAAAGTTGTCTTCTTATGCCATTCTTTTCACAATATTCATCAAATTCATGAGAAGTAAACTCTCCACCTCTATCCGTTCTAAGACATTTTATTTTAGCATCCATTTCATTTTCAACTAGTTCTTTGAAAGCTTTAAATTTGTCAAGAGCTTCTGATTTTTCTTTTAGGAAAGCTACCCAAGTCATTCTAGAATAGTCATCAATAAATAATATGAAATATTTTTCTCCTTGTAGGCTTTTTGTCCTAGTTGGACCACAAAGATATGAATGAATAAGCTCAAGTGGTTTTGATGTAGAATATTCCTTGTTTTTAAAGGTGTTTCTTGTTTGCTTCCCTAGTTGGCATTGTTTGCAAATGATATTTGTAGGTTTTGAAATCTTAGGTATATCTCTTACAGCTCCTTTATGACTGATTTTGACAATATTATCAAAGTTCAAGTGTCCTAATCTTTTGTGCCATAGCCAATTTTCATCTTCTTGTGCAAAGAAACAATTTTCATCATTCATTTCTTGCAAAACATATAAATTGTTTGCTGTCCTACAAGCATTAGCTATTAATTTTCCATCCTTTTTAATTTCACAACCTTTAGAATAGAAAGTCACATTATGCCCTTGATCACAAAGCTGACTTACACTTAGTAAGTTTTCTTTTAAACCTTTTACATACCAAACATCAGCTGTTTTTGTTTTGCCATGGTCTAGACTAAGAGTTCCCTTTCCTTTTATATAACGTTTTGAGTTGTCACCAAATCTCACTGATCCTCCATCTGCTGGTTCAAAAGAAATGAATTTGCTTTTATCTCCTGTCATGTGTCTAGAGCATCCACTATCAACGTACCACCAATCCCTTTTATTTTGAGCATGTAGAGCTACTTGAACAAATAGTGATTTCTCTTTCTTTTTCCATACTTTCTTTTTGAGAGGATCTTCTTTCTTTTCTTGATTTGTAGGAAAGATAGTTCTACAATTGTGGGCAGCATGTCCAAAGTTGTTACACTTAGAACATAAAATATCATATTTTACCAATGGAGCAAAGGGATTATGTATGCTGAAATTTTGAACATTCTTCACTTTGCTTCTGCAGTTTAGAGCTTTATGACCAAATTTGTTACAAGAGTAGCAATAACCACTAAATTTATAAGAAAAAAGCTGTCTATAATATGGCCTTTTCCATTCATTCATATTTTGTCTAGGTATTCTACATTCTCGTGCTTTATGACCAAAACAACTGCAAGAATAGCAATAACCATGAAAATTATGACTAGTTTTATCAACTTCTTTATTTTCTTTAGGCTTGTTTTCTTTTAGTGATTCATTTATGACTGATTTGCTTCCTTCTTTTATGAAGCCTTTGAATGTATTATTAGTGTTTGAATTTCCTTCAAAACCAACACCTGTTTTGTTGAAAGAAGGTCTTTGACTATCAATGATATCATTTAGTTTTTCTGAACTTTTTTCAAACTTGAGATTATTAATGGTGCATTCCTTCAACTCTCTTTCTAATTTTTCAATTTTTAGTTTTAAATTAGTTTCAGCTTGTTTAGCTTCTTCTAATTGATTCTTCAAATCTTCAATTGTTTGTTCTGATTCTTCTACTGCTTTCGTAGCTTCCTCTTTGAGTTTTACAAGTTTTCTTTTTAGTCTTTCATTTTGTTTATATGCATAATGAAGTTCTTCTTGGAGATCAACATCTTCTTCATCATTACCTGATTCGTTTTCCTCTTCTTCATAACTATCATTGGAGACTGCTTCAGCCATGAATAGAATCTCATCCTCATCATCACTTGGGCATTCTTCGCTGCTTTCATCTGAAGAGCTGTCCTTTTTTGAATAAAAACTCTTTTTATTTTTGCTTTGATATCTTTTCTTCTTATTAAACTTGTTGTTACTTTTCCATTTCTTCTTTGTGTATGCTTGTTTTTCATCTTCACTTGAGTCATCATTATTTTGAGGGCATTTTGAGGCATAGTGTCCTATCTTTCCACAATTGAAACATTTGAAAGGAAACTTCCCTTTATATTTTCCACTTCCCTTTTTCAATTTTCTTAAGAAATGAGCTTCAGCTTCATCAGTTTCACTGCTTGAACTATCACTTAAAATTTGTTTCTTGCTCTTATTATTTTTAGAAATTTTAAAGGCTATTTCCTTCTTAGGTTCCTTGTCTCCAATTCTCATTTCATAAGCGGTAAGGATTCCATGTAACTCATCTTTAGTAAGTTTATCTAGATCTTTCCTTTCTTCTATTGCTGATACTTTAGAATCAAATCTAATGGGTAAAGATCTCAAGATCTTTTCAACCACAAGTTGTTCTTCTACTTCTTCACCAAGGGCTTTTATTGAATTGACCACTTCATCAACACGAGAAAGAAATGAGGCTATGTTTTCATCTTCCTTCATTTTCAAACTTTCGAATGTGCTTCGGTGAGTTTGAAGTTTGGCCTTCTTTACATTGTCGGTCCCTTCATATATATTTTTCAACTTGTCCCATATCTCCTTTGCAGATTTACAATGCATAACTTTTGTGAATTCCGAGTCGGCTAGATTACATAGAATAGCATGTTTTGCTTTGGCATTATTTTCACTTCTCCTTTTTCCGGCTACATCTGTTGGTGGGGTTGCTGGTGGTGTATAACCATCTAGTACTGATTGCCAAACATCGAATCCAATAGCATTTAAATATGCTTCCATCTTTATACTCCAAAATGCATAATTTGTCCCATCAAAATTTGGTGCCTTGTTTTGGAAACTTTCAGCCATTTGTGCTCTTTTAGATCTACCTTCAAGCGGTTAGGCTATATAGAAGGAACCCGCTCTGATACCAATTGAAGAGCACACGAATATACTGAGAGGGGGGGTGAATCAGTATATTAATAATTTTTAACTTTTTTAAAAAAACTTTATTCAAACGTAACTTTAACAATTGTGCACATAGAAAATAATTCTCCAAATAGTTTATTTTATTTATATAATAATGTTCTTTTACAATTTATGTGAGCACCAACCCACTGGAAGCACCAACCCCCAAACGTTGTTCTGTGAGCACCAACCCACTGGAAGCACCAACCTCCGAATGTTGTTCTGTGAGCACCAACCCACTGGAAGCACCAACCTCCAAACGCTGTTCTGTGAGCACCAACCCACTATCTGAAGGCACCAACCTTGAAGTAAAGCACCTACTTCACTTCTGAATATAATTCTGAATTCCACCTTTATATAGTTGCTTATTCAACTTGATGATGGATGCAATCTGCTCTTTTAAGTCAGCCAATATCTGAATATATAGTTCTATAATTTTTCTCTCCTTTCCTCTATTGATGTTCTTCCTTTTATTTTCAAAAAAATATATCTTATGTCAATGTATATTCTGAATATATAGGCTTTGAATTTTTATCTCTCTCTCTGCTCTTCTTTTCTAATTATTCCATGCTGACTTGTTTTTATTTCCACAAAAAAAATGAATATATATACACCCATTTTTGGGTGAAACATTATGTCTTTTATGAAAGTATATAACCTTTTTAAAAATGAAAAGGTGTCTTTTCATAAATATTATTTACTCCCCTTTTTTTAAAAGTTAATATTATTAACTTAAAACATACTATTATTATTTATTAAAAATAATAATTAATATCCTTATATAACTAGCTTCTTTTAAATATATATTCTTAATGATATATATTGTCCTTCGATAATACTCTGCCGCTGTATCATATTAACTTTGTTAACCCCTGCAAACCTTCGATATCTAAGCAACCTTCGATACCACTGATATTTCTGAGATTATAATACATATTTTATAATCTTTATGAACTTTCGATTAATCAATATAGTCTTTTCCATATATATTCTTTTGAACCGCTGTATATCTTTGAATATATCTTTTATTCATGTTGCAAATACCGCTGAAACTTTGAATATATATTGACCGATCACTGCATAATGCATAAGTCTATCGACATCTTTTGATAATCTTTGATAATTAATATATCCTGCGGCATATATTTTCACGGTGTCATGTTCGGTATGTATAATATTAACCTGCGTCCTGTATATAATGTTCACTGTTTTAGAAACACTCGCTGCCTCTGGGGTTCTGCCACTAACTTACGACATTAACTTGCCATTCTCTGTTGCTCTTGAATCACAAACAATGTATTGAGAGTTTCATGTTTGCTGTGACGTTTTTAACATCTGCAATAATATAATCTGCAATAGTCTTTTGATATAATAATATTACCATTATTCTCATTATTCTCTGCGATATACTTATCTTTTCTAATAATGATTGTTGTCAATGCTGTTCTCTGATATGTTCTCTGATGTATATGTTTGCCTTCGAAACCTCTGATGTATATGTTTTCAATAATCAACCTCCTTTCGATAATATGTAACACTCTTCCAATTTATATTAATCTTTGTTATCGAATAATAAATAGGTATGCAGTCCGTCATAATATCTTCGACTTTTAATCTTTGTTCTATGTTTGATATATATATATATATATATATATCTGAACCTTCCTGTCATTTTCTTCATGCCTTTAGATATGAATGTTGTATCATACTGTCTTTGCTGTAGCTTCTCTGCTGTAGACACTTTATATATTCAATCTTTTGCATATACTTTGTCTTTGATAATATACATATATATGTGTATGTATATACTTTGTCTCTTGTAAACAGCCAATTTCTTCTCAGCTTCCTATACACAAATTTGGAATGAATTGCTTGTAATTATATTTCTGATATGATACTGATTCATATAATACTGATGATTAATATGTTCTTATGTATGCTTTCATTAGTCTTTATGTTATAGGATCTTGACATCAACTTGACATCAATGACAATTTTCATCACCCCCCCCCTCTCAGTTATCTCTTGGGACTATTCCTAACAATTGCTATCAGAGACAAGTGCCTTGGAGAGAAAGTTTAATAGCTTGAGGTTGATCAGATGGAATACTTCAAGAAAGAAAGTCCTAAGTTTGATGAAGAGAATATTTTGATTGGAAGAACAAGACGGTGACTCATTTGTAATGCATTGGTTTTGAAGTTTTTGATGTAACTATCAAAGTAGTCAAGATCCCTTCCTTGGAAGACCTTGCACAGGATGATGCTACTAAGAATCAAAAGGAATTATTTCATCAAAATACTATTGCTAAAGAATCTCTTATCAACACCCTATCTAATGGTGAGTTTTTAGAAATAAAAAAGGTAGATACAACCCACAAAATATGGAAGCACCTAGAAGACATATTTGAAGGAGACAAATGAGCAAAGGATGCACGTAGAAAGACATGGAAGAAAAGATACAATGAATTGGAGATGTTGCCTGAAGAAACAATGGTGGAGAGATTTTAGAGGAGGACATTATGGACAAGTTAATGACTACTCTTACTCCTGAATATGAAAGCAAGATCAACATCCTTGATGAGACCATGCAGCTTACATCTAATTTCAAGAGAGAGACCTTGATCAGCAAAATCTTAGCTTTTGAGATTTCAAGATTGAAGACAGAACCAAAGAGTGAAACAACCTTCAAAGTTACATTTCATGGTAAGAAATTTGCAAACACTTGTGTTAATTTTGATGATGATGATGAAGAGAAAACACTAGATGATTTCATTGCTATGATTGCCAAAAGAGAAAAGAAAGGAAAAGGAAAATATGAAGGTCAATTACCATTTAAGTGCTTTTCATGTAATAAGATCGGTCACTTTTCATCTAAGTGTCTTACTAGAGATAGAAAGTTCAAAAATGATTACAAGCCTAAGTATTCTAAGGAATGCTACTGTGCTAGAGATGGAGTTTCAGATGATGAATCAGGTGAAGAATAAATTGGATTCACTACTATTGTAGACAAAATAAATAATAAGACAAATCATAAAGATGATAAAAAGGAACAAGAGCTAGCATTAATTTCAAAAGCTAACATAAGAACAGACTGTATCATAGATAGTGGTTGTTCACATCACATGATAGGTGATAAAGGTAGGTTTGTTCATTTGGACAAATACAATGGTGGTATGGTTAGATTTAGAGATAACACTCCTAAACCAATAGTTGGTAGAGGAGCCATCACCTTGGATGGAAAGAATAGTACTGATGATGTTCTTTATGTTGATGGTTTGAAACATAACCTTCTCAGTGTTGGATAGTTACTTGGAAAAGGTTATCATGTTGGCAATTTGGCTGAGTTGATTACATAGATGTTGTCATTATGGAAACATATGATCCACATGAAGATCACACAAGTCAAAGAGAAAGTATGAAAAAGTGCATTGCAAATTTGTCTAAGTGTGAGATAGTGTTTTACCAGTGAACCTGGATACAATTTTTGTTTGTGATGTTGACTGGAGCAAGTTCGGTGCTTGTGCACTTGAACATAGACTCTATGATGTCTATTGATCTCCCATATTAGAGTGCAAGTTAGTATGACATGTACGGAAGAAGTTATGATAGTTTTACTGAAGACAGTGTGAAGCCAATAGGACAGAATATGAAGATAGAACTAGTAAAGAGTTAAGGGATTATTTTGTTTATTAAAATAATGACTTAACAATATAAAGGGATGACATCCTAGATGTTAACTCTTGGATAAAGCTATTGGTATAAATTTAAATGTAATTGTAATTGTAAGTGTAAGAAGTTGCAAGAAGCAAGTAATTGTAGTAGTATGATGCGAAGTATATGAAGCATATTTAATAGCGATAGTGAAAGAGCAACAAAGTGATATTGATGCAAGCAGTATAAGGTTATGTACCTTAACCTATTTTTTAATCATTATATATTGTACATTACTCATTTGGGTAGTGGGCTCATCTGGTAATCACATTTTGTACTACAACTCCTAACAGGGTTGAGGCTTCTAACAAGGCCTATAGTCTCTTAACCAGGACTGATACACTATATGCTTGTAATAGACTCCTAACAGGGTCAATATCCTTAACCAGATACTTTTGATTAGTGGATCTTTGTGGGTACCATCCCCACCGGGGTTTTCCCTTGGCCAGGGTTTTCTTGAGAAAAAATAATGTGTTATGAGTTATTTATTGTTATGCATGTTGTCTAGCTTCTTATGTTATGCATGTATAAAGATAATCTATTATATCCATAATTGGGAAAAAGATAAAGTTTGTAGAATATTGATTCACCCCCTCCCCCTCTCAGTATTCCCTATTTCTAACAATTGGTATTAGAGCTTAGTTACTCAGAAAAGAATCATTCAAGGAAAGCCTAGCAACTTGAGTAAGATCTCTATGGATATAGATCAACTAAAGAAGAATATTGAAGAAGCTCTTGAACAGATTGACTTGCTTACTATTGAAAAAGATACTTTGAAAAGAAAGTATGATGATGCGAAGAACCTCATTGAGAAACTAAAAAAAAAATTGGAAGATCTGAGATCTGAAAAGGAATCTGAAGTTTTTATTGAAGACTGTGATGACAATGTGGAAAAAGAAAATGAGATCCTTAAGCATGAACTGAAGATAGAACATTTGAAGCTTAGTTTGAAAGATGGAAATGGAAAGAATGAAGCAAATCTGAAATCTGAAAATGAAAGTCTAAAGATTGAAAATGAAGGACTAAAATCTAAACTTTCTAAAGTAACATCTAAACTTGAGAAAGTCAATTTACAGTATGATGAACTTGAGAAATACAACAAGATTGTGTAAGGTGAACTGACTCAATCCAAACAACAACTTGAAAGGCTATATTCAACTAGTGAGAAGATTGATGAACAAATATCTTATCAGAAACCATTCTATGATAAGACTGGTCTTCGATTCAACTTTTTCAAAGAAAATGATGAAGGCAAGGAACCAAATCTGAAGATATCTGAAAGCATAGATGAGAAGAAGCCTGATGAGATCAACAAATTTGAAGATACACCTAAAGAAGAAGAATCACCAAAGCAAGAGGAATCACCCAAAGGTATGCAAAGAGAATTCAAAGGTAGATGTTTTTCTTGTAATACTGTTGCTCACATGAAGAGAGATTGCATAGGTAAACAATTTAAACCTCTTAATGGTTGTTGTTACAATTTTCATGGTTTTGGACATAGAGATATTGATTGTAGGAAACCTAAATTTATTGAGAATAATGATGGTATTAGAATGTTTAGGAATACTAACAATGCAGATAAGAAACCTACTGAAGACATAAACAGAAGAAGTGGAATAGTATGTTATAGATGCAACAAGGTTGGACACATTGCTAGAAACTGTAGATCACAAATCAATCAACCTAGACCAAGATATGGAAACAATGGAATTGTTTGTCAAATATGCAACAAGATTGGACATACAACAAGGTTTTGCAGAATGAACAATAGATTTTT
Source organism: Chamaecyparis obtusa (assembly GCA_027943335.1). Taxonomy (NCBI): domain Eukaryota; kingdom Viridiplantae; phylum Streptophyta; class Pinopsida; order Cupressales; family Cupressaceae; genus Chamaecyparis; species Chamaecyparis obtusa. The sequence continues at coordinate 783,522 of BSBK01003667.1, read as the reverse complement.
TCATCCTAATCCTAACCCTAGGAATCATGCAAGAAGAAATGAAGATGCTAGTAACAGTCAGAAAGGATGTTGTAGTAATTCAAATGAAGTGAAGTTTATCAAAAACATAGATCAAGGAGACATATTCAACATTGAAGGTAATCAGGAAGGTGAAGTATTGAAAGGTGAGAATCAATCTTTACCTGACCTATCTCAAAGTACTTAATCCATGTAAATTGCAATAGAATAGGAACTTAGATTTAGTATAGAAGTAGATATATCATGAATTGAGACTTGTACAGTTAATGCAAGGTATTTTATGATGTTCTAATGCTATGGTTAAGAGCGCAAAGAAAAATATTATGTTTTGCAAGATCGCAAGAAGTTTTAAGTTTTGCAGGTTAGCAGAGACAGCTTTTTGGAAAGAAGCGGCAAAGGAATTGAATGCGATGTCAGATCTAAGTGAGATTGAATTAATAAAAGGTTATGATCGATATTATTTGATCATCAAAGTGAATTCACGTGTCAAGGAGATCAAAGAGCAGTGATAGAAATCATTTTGAAGGATTTGAAGAAGAATTTTGTGCCAAATATACACAAGCCCTAAAATCACAAAATTGAGGTATTTTACTTGACAAATCTTTGAATTAGTAAAGGCATTTGAATAAATCATGGATTTTTCCTTAATACACAATGTCAGAGATAAGAATAGACCTAAATTAAAAAGGGAACCAGTAGAACCCTTGGAAGAAGACCCTAGGTTTGCATTATCATCCGTACCAGATTGAGTCTTACATTTAGAGAATGTCAGAAGTTATCTTGGATGCAAACTAGAGACAGTAAATGATAGTGATTTCATAGATGAATATCAGAAGATTTACAATCAGGACATGACACTGAAACAAGGTTTTGAATATTTGCAACATAATGAAATTGTCAAATATGGATTACAGTATGCATTTGATAATGAAGAATGCACTAAGATTATCTTGAGTAGAATTCATAATGGAAAGTTTTGGCTAGAAGATAGAGTGATATATATTATAGCTGATTTGATTCATGAAGTCACTAGATTATCTAAGACTGGAGCTATTCCTTTTAATGAGAAAAACATGAGAAAAATAGTCATTGACAACACAAACTCATCCTATGGTAGAGGAATTGTGATTAGTAAGATCAAACAAGATGATGTGAGATACATATGCAAGATCCTAACTACTAAGTTTTGTGTTAATTCAAGAGAAGATGACATGGAAGCTAGAATGGTACATGTAGCCTATCTTTTGTGTGTTGACAGGCTACCAGTTGATATGTGTGAAATTCTTAAAATTTAATTGTTTGAGAACTTGGAGAAGATCAATAAAACTAAGTATACACAGTTTAGGTTCTCATCCCTAATCACATACATGTTCTTTCATCTTTTGAGGAGATTTCCTTACACCATAGGAAATTATTGGAATGATGGACAAACTACAATGGAAAGGATTAATGTAGTATACAGAAGGAATGTTATTGACAGTGTTAATGAGAGTGTAGTACTTGTTATTAAGACTTTTTAGAATATTGTGTCTAGCAGATCAAGGATCCCTAAGTCTTTTGTTGAGAAATATAAAGATGATATATGTTTTATGGTGGATATTGACCTTACCTATATTGAAGCAATTTAGCCTAGAACAGAGTTCATAGACCCTCTTGGCTATGAAATATCTAAGGTAGAGACTGAAGAGTATGTTAGCAGACTACTGAAGTGTAAGTTGGACACTCAGTGTAATAGGTTTGGAACCTTTGAGGAGAACTTCAACTCCGCAAAGATTCTAATTGAAGAGAAGAAGTCTAAGAAGAGAGTTGAGAGCACCAATAAGAAAATATTAAAGGATACAGGAATGACAGAGAGAGATTTTTTGGTAGCAAAGTAGACAGCTGTAGCAATCAGAGAGAGTAGACAAAAGGAAGTTTTGTCTATCCCTCCTTTATCATCAATTGCAGTGCCACAGGAAGAACTACAAGTAAAGGTGAAAGTGGAAGTACCTGAGAAAGACATAGAAGGAAAGATGTCTACTAGATCCACTTCCTCCACACCTAGCAAAAGAGTTAAGGAGAGTGCCACTGGACAAGGAAAGAGACATAAAACTCTAGTGCAACCTATTCCAAGAAAGATTGCAGAGGTTAAAGATGATGTCACTACTAAGAAGAAAGCTTGGAAACCAAAAGTTGAAAAGCTTAATGAGCAGATTATTGAGAATGGTGACTTTGCAAGAATGAACAAATATTATGATCTTTATGATTGTACTAATAGACTTAATCTGGAGAATGCAGTTGTGAAGCATATGATCTTGACTGGCAAGAAGTTTCACACTATTCAAGGACAAATACTTGATGATCTATATAACAAACTTTTGAATAGGAAGAAGAGAGCATCAAAGGAAGAGACGTCTATTAGAGAAAAGCTTGTGAGGAAGATCTGTGAAATAAGAGATGAAGCTCATTTCAATCAGATCATGAAAGCCCTAAGCACCCATCTCAGAACCAAAAGGAGAACAATTCAGATTATGGGAGGTAGGTATGAAGAAGTAAATTCTAAGACTGAATAGGCAATTATCAAAGTTATGGCAGAATATGTTGGAGAATCATCAGTTGTAGTAGAGCAAGCAGGTGAGAAGGTACAAGAGGACATTCCCTCTTCTCTAGCTATTAATATTGAAGATGAAACAATGAATGTAGAAGGTACACAAATCACCTTGGATACTGATGAAAATGTATTCAAGGATTTGGAGAACATTGTTGACAATTCGGCCTTTGAGGAACAAGAAGCTACAAAAGAAGAAGAGATGACAGAGACCACTATTGTGGAACCACCAGTTACAAAAGAACAAATTCCCATTCCACCAAAGAAGATATTAGTCTTACTCCTGAGACTGGAAAGAAGACTCAAATTGGATCTATGATTGAGCATTTGGGAAAAGAAGTAGATGATGATGATCAATTGGAACTGATTACATCCTTGAACAAAATAATTGGTAAGAATAAGAAGGTGAAGAGTCTTGAAGGGTTTCTGAAGGAACTAACTGAGAAGTTACAAAGTACTGTAACTACACAAATTTTAGAAGCAAACCCTATGGAGAAGGCAAAGAAGGTAATGAGCACCTTTGATAATGAATTCACAAACCTAGCTGATATTGCAAAAGTAAAAGCACAAGAAGACTATGAGGCTAGAATGCTTTTGAACATCAGTCAATATATCAGCAATGATATCAATACTCTTGATATCTGTATCAAGGATTTGAGGAAGCACTTGGAAATAGGAAAATATTTGTACATACAGTGTACAAAATTAGAGACTTTGACAACTGAGGAAGATCAGAAGATAAAGTTGAAGGAAGTAGAGATTCTAAATGAAACAAACCTTCTGTCTAGTCCCAATGTGAAGGTTTGTAATGTTGAGAAGAAAGTTAGAAAACTGTATGATGAAATCAGAGTTTTACAAGATGAGAAAGATAGGAAATTGAAAAGATATACTCTTTTGAGAGAGCATGTTTCTATGAAGTTGAGCATAATTGAAGAATAGTTGGAAGAATGTCTTTTAGCAAAGACATCTTTTCAATCATTTAACTTTGAAAACCTCCAAGCATGTGAAATTGCTTCTTATGGACTGAGCGCACTACTTAATGTGGTAGATTCCATTAAGAAATCATGGGAGAAGGAGATAGAAGCCATGAAGATAGATTTTGTAGATTGTGTTGCAAGCCTACCGGCTTTGCAATAAATAAATTGAGGTATAACTTTTTGTGATACAATTTTGTGACCCTCCCTACCTTATTTTGTCATTGTTGTCAAAGGGGGAGAGATATATAGAAGAAAATTGATAATATATGATAAGGGTTGTTACTCTTAGGGGGAGTACTATATTAGAGGCAATAATTTTTTAGGAGTTATAAGGATAGTATGTATTTTATACTATGGCCATAGTTTTGAATAATTTTGAGATTTTGAGTTGTACACTTAGCCAATTTTCTCATATGTTGCCACCAATGACAAAGGGGGAGATTGTTGGAAATTTGGCTAAGTTGATTACATAGATGTTGTCATTATGGAAACATATGATCCACATGAAGATCACACAAGTCAGAGAGCAAGTATGACAGAGCACATTGCAAATTTGTCTAAGTGTGAGACAGTGTTTTACCAGTGAACCTGGATACAATTTTTGTTTGTGACATTGACTGGAGTAAGTTCAGTGCTTGTGCACTTGAACATAGACTCTATGATGTCTATTGATCACCCATCTCAGAGCGTAAGTCAATACGGCATGTACAGAAGAAGTTATGATAGTTTTATCGAAGACAGTGTGAAGCTGACAGGACAGAATATGAAGACAGAACTAGTAAAGAGTTAAGGGATTATTTTGTTTATCAAAATAATGACTTAACAATATAAAGGGATGACATCCTAGATGTTAACTCTTGGATAAAGCTATTGGTATAAATGTAAATGTAATTGTAACTGTAAGTGTAAGAAGTTGCAAGAAGCAAGTAATTGTAGTAGTATGATGCAAAGTATATGAAGCATATGTAATAGCGATAGTGAAAGAGAAGCAAAGTGATATTGATGCAAGTAGTATAAGGTTATGTACCTTAACCTATTTTTTAATCAGTTTATATTGTACATTAGTTGTTTGGGCAGTGGGCTCATCTGGTAATCACATTTTGTACTACAACTCCTAATAGGGTTGAGGCTTCTAACAAGGCCTATAGTCCCTTAACCAGGAATGATACACTATATGCTTGGAATAGACTCCTAACAGGGTCAATATCCTTAATCGGATACTTTTGATTAGTGGATCTTTGTGGGTACCATCCCCACCAGGGTTTTCCCTTGGCTAGGGTTTCCTCAAGAACAAATAATGTGTTATGAGTTCTTTATTGTTATGCATGTTATTTAGCTTCTTATGTTATGCATGTATAAAGATAATCTATTATATCCATAATTGGGAAAAAGATAAAGTTTGTAGAATATTGATTCACCCCCCCCCCCCCCTCTCAGTATTCCCTATTTCTAACATATCAGTTGGAGTTCAAAGATGACAAATGCAGCATTAACAACAAGGATGGTGTTATGATTACATCAGGCTCAAAAACAAGAGGTAATGTTTTTCAACTCAATTCAGAAGCAAGTTGTTTCATTGCTAAAGTTGATGACAGTTGGTTGTGGCATAAAAGACTATGTCATATCAATTTTGATAACATAGTAAAGATAAGCAATGTAAAGGCAGTAAGAGATCTACCTAACATAGAAAATTCAGTTGATACTATATGGAGGGAATGTGTGATGGGGAAGCATGTGAGAAATTCATTTAGGAGCAAGCAAATTTCAGCAAAGAACAAGTTGGATTTGATTCATACATACCTATGTGGTTTAACTCAAACAAGATCATACTATGGTGAAAGGTATTTCATTTTGTTTGTTGATGATTATACTAGGATGATGTAGGTTGCGTTCTTGAAAGATAAGTCAGAAGCATTTAAGAAATTCAAAATATTCAAAGCTAAGGTTGAGAATGAATCTGGACTAAAGATAAAATGTTTGGGATTGGATAGAGGAGGAGAATTCACCTCTGACAGATCCTATGAGTACTGTGAAGAACATGGCATAAAGAGACAGTTAAGTGCACCTAGAACCCCTCAGCAGAATGGAATTATAGAGAGAAGGAATAGGATCATCCTTGATATAGCATGCACCATCATGATTGAAGGAAAAGTTGCACACACCTATTGGAGAGATGTGGTCAATACAACAGTCTACACCATCAATAGAATTCAATTAAGGCTAGGCACTGACAAAACACCATATGAGCTATGGTTTGGTAATGTTCCCATAGTAAAATACTTTAGAATCTTTGGAAGCAAGTGCTACATCAAGAGGGATGAAGCAGTAGGCAAGTTTGATGCAAGAAGTGATGAAGGTATTTTCTTTGGTTACTCTACTAAAATTAAAGCTTATAGATGTTTCAATTTAAGATTGAAAAAGATCATTGAAAGTGCTCATGTCAAGATTGATGAAAATTTTATGGCTCAAGAAAGATATCATGATTACTCACCCATGATTGAAGAAGAACCCAGACCCTCCACTAGTGAGATAGTTATTGAAGAAATGTTTGAAAATATTGATGTGTTATTCAATGACCCTGAGACAAGTGAAGAAGAAACTCCTAAGGCTGATAAGTTAGCATCACCTAAAGTTCCAAATTTTACATCTAGAAATCATTCCAAGACAGACATCATTGGAGATTAGAGCGGCAAAGTCTTAACAAGGTCACAAGCAAAGAACTCAGCTAGCAGTGAAGTGGTATGTTTACTATCTCAGATTGAACCTTTAAGTCTTGAAGATGCATGTAATGATTCAGATTGGCATGATGCTATGAAAGAAGAACTTGATCAGATTGTTAAGAATGACACTTGGGAACTAGTCCCTAGACCTTGTGATAAGAATGTGATTGGAACAGAGTGGACATTCAAAAACAAGATGAATGTAGATGGTATAGTAGTAAGAAACAAAGCAAGGTTAGTATGTAAAGGGTATGCACAAAGAGAAGGCATTGATTATTCAGACACATTTGCACCTGTGAGCAGATTAGAAGCTATTAAGTTGTTTCTAGCTTATGCTATAGTCAAAAACTTCAAAGTATATCAGATGGATGTCAAGTCATCATTCCTGAATGGAGATTTGAAAGAAGAAGTATACATTGAGTAGCCAGAAGGATTCACTTTATCAGACAGACCTGATATGGTATGTAGATTGAAGAAGGCCCTCTATGGACTTAAGCAAGCATCTAGAGAATGGTATGAGAGACTAGATGGATATCTAACAAACATTAGATTCAAGAAAGGAGCAGTAGATTGTATTCTATTCATTAGAGAGACATCTGAAGGTCTACTGCTTGTAGCTATATTTGTTGATGACATTATCTTTGGAGGTAATGACAAACTAAATGCAGAATTTGCCAAAGAAGTGTAGAAAGAGTTTGAGATGAGTATGATTGGTCCTATCAAATACTTTTTAGGACTAAATGTGGAGCAGATAGAAAAAGGAAATTTTATTAATCAGTCCAAGTATGTGAAAGTGATACTGAAGAAATTCAAAATGGATGATTACAAACCAGTAGGAACCCCTATGATCACTGGATGCAAGATTACAAAAGAAGATGACTCACCGGTAGTAGGTATAACATTGTATAAGTCTATCATTGGTAAACTCATATACCTTACTGAGACTAGACCTGATATTTCCAATGCAGTTGGCATAGTTGGAAGATTTGCAGCAGAACCTAAGCAAAGTCACCTCATGGCAGTAAAGAGAATATTCAGATACTTGTAGGGCACTATAGATTTTAGTCTATGGTATCCTAATTCAAAAAATGTTGAGCTTCATGTGTACACTGATATAGATTGGGTAGGATGTGTTGATGATAGAAAGAGTACTTTGGGTGGAGCATTGTTTCTTGGTGATAGAGTTGTCACTTGGACAAGCAAGAAATAAAATTTTATTTCTCAGTCAATAGCAAAAGTGGAGTATGTTGCAACAGCCTTGAATTGTTCTACAATTGTTTGGATCAAGCAGATGATAAAGGATTTGGGAATTTAGATTGATTATCCTATTTTTATTCACTATGATAACACTAGCACTATCAATATGTTGAAGAACCCTATGATGCATGCAAAGACAAAGCACATTGAGATCAAGTATCACTTCCTAAGAGAGAAAGTGGCAGAGAAAGAAGTCAAGTTGGACTATGTGAGTACTAAAGATCAATTGGCAGATATATTCACAAAGCCCGTGCTTAAGGATACTTTTGAGTATCTCAGGGAGAAGTTGGGAGTAATTCCCTTCCCTGATTCTGCTTAGAAGAAAGAAGGAAAGGCATCAGTCCTCAAGGACTGATGGAAGGTTGACTACTCTACCTCAGGAGTAGTACCAATTCTTAAAATGAATGGCACCCTTTTCCATTAATGTCAAAGGGGGAGTAATATATAGATTCATGAAAAATAGAAGTAAAAAGGAGGAGTAATATACTAAGGGGGAGCAGCATTCAGATATGACAGTAGTTCAGTTGAGGAAATGGAGAATATTGGAAAATATTGCAGTAGATGGAGGATTCATCTTTGGGGGAGTTTTGAAGAGGAAATGGAGAATGTTATAAAAGAAATGTTCATTTGGGTTGGTGGTGGTTTTTCATTCCACATGTTTCCATCAATGCCAAAGGGGGAGATTGTTGGAGATTTGTCAGCATGCCAGTACTAACTGTATGTTTGTCATTGATGACAACATATAGAAAGTAGCATGCATGGAAGTCTTATGTAGTAAGCTTTCATTATATGAAGCACAGACATGATATCAGCATGATACCATGGGCATAGAGGTTAACTATTAGTACAGATAGTTATACAGCAGCTTGTGTCAGCAGTGTTCCTGACAGAGTAACAGACAATGTTATGTGTATGGTTGACCGTATAGTTATCATGGAGCCTTGCACGCTTGGATATATGTTGAAGACATGTTAGTGATGTTTAGTCATGGGCGTGTAGTCTGATGATGAGTAGAAGTGAAGTTATGCAGTCGCTATTCACCAGTAGTAATTTCTTATGTTTATTTAGAAGAGCCGAAAAAGATTTTATTGGTTCTGGAGTTGTGCCTATCTTGTGGGTATGCACCCTTGGATTTAAGCTAAGAGGAGAGTTATTGATGTTTGGTTAAGAGTGCATGAATTAATTTAGCTTGAGGAGAAAGATCTAGTTGTTTTGGTAGAGCAGACAATGTGTAGTGTGCGTGTACAATTATCTTATTGGACAGGTCCCAGAATATGTTGCGTGCATAGTAGAGCCGACTTAATGTTTATTGGAGTTTGTTATGGTTTATCTAATATGATTTCAAGATGGTTCTAATAGGCTAACTTTATTATATCATTTACAGGAAAGATATTTATAGGTAGTCATTTGTGATTGCTTGAGTGTGGTTCATAGTTGATTAAGTAGAGTAGAGCAGAGTGTGCAAAGTGTTGAGCCATCAAAAGAAGGTCTATGTGACCAAGTAAAGTATTTGTGATATACATTGAAACTAATCTAGACAATAGGTTAAAGCACGGTTCACCAAGATCCAGATATAGTGTCTATCTGTTAAACAAAAGGTTGTAGCCTTCGCCCCTTTGAGCAGTGTGCTCTCAGATAGTGTGTCCTCTCCCCTAATAGGGAGAATTGTAAAAGACTCCTAACAAGGTCCGACCCTTGACCAGGTCTATTGTACTAAATATATTGTAAAGCAACTCCTAACAAGGTTAAGGATCTTCTAACAAGGATCATAAAACACTAGTGCAGAATACCTAACGGGGTTAAGGATCTTCTAACAAGGATCATAAAACACTAGTGCAAAATATTAGTGGGTGTCAATTCCCACCAGGGTTTTTACCTATTTGGGTTTCCCTATAACCAAAATATTGGTGTTGTGTTCATGTGTTCTTTCATTGTGTTTATTCTTTATGTTTAAGAATACTTAATTGGATAAAGAATTGAATCTTGTAGATAACTGATTCACCCCCCCCCCCCCGCCTCTCAGTTATCTCTTGGGAGTATTCCTAACACAAAGTTGGACACATGAAAAGAGATTGTAGAAGTAAAGGTAACTCTAAGCCCTTTACTAGATACTATTTTAATTGCTATGATTATGGACACAAGAAAGAAGATTGTAGAAAACCTGATCAATCCAAGTAAAAGTAAGACTATGTTAGAGAAGAATCAGCAGCCAAGATTACATGTCAGAAATGCAATAACTTTGGGCACACAACAAGGTATTGTGAGTTGCAGACTAATCAAGATAGAAGGAGACCACCTATCTGTTACAAGTGTAACAATCCAGGTTACATTGCAAAGTTTTGTAGATATAATGGAGATGAAAATAGAAGAGGACCAAGAAGATCTAGTGAACCAAGAGGACCACCTCCTGTGGTTATAAAGAAAAATGTTGGTGATAGTGGTAAGAGTCTTAGTGAGTACAAGGATGAATTTTGAAATCATTTCAAGAAATTAGAAAGCAAGGAGGATGATCAGATATGGAAAGTGAAAGTTTTAAACAAAGCAGTGGTTCAGGGAGAGACAGTAGATGATGATGTGTCTTCGCATGATGATTTCTTTGAGGTATTGACCTAGAAGGCCACATGGCCTTATGGCGAGCATTAGATGTAGTGAAAAAAAATTATCCAGCCCCTGTATATGTGGAGTAAGCTCATGTGAGCTTAGGAATGATGTGTACAGATGTTGTGGAGTCTTTGGATGAGAGCACAACACTTGGAGATTCATCTTCTTTGTTCATGAGTTTTGTATCGACTGGACGACATGCAAAGTTGAGCTACATGTGTTTAATACACACACTCATCTTGTGATGGATAAAAGGACTTAAAGGATCTCAAATCTACACCATTTTTTAATCAGCACTTAAGGAGAATAGAGTAGAGAAGGTTATCAATCATCTAGCAGAGTGGTTACATGATTGCGTAAAGAAAAGCATCGAATTCATGCGTGTTAAGGTATTTAGCCCTAATCTCTTTGAGAAGTCATGGATACACCAGTATTTTTTTATGTTGTAGAAAGACCTAGGTATAAATTCAAAAGGCATCCATTCAAATCCTATGAGGATGATTTGGAAGGAGAGTTTTCACAAACCCCCATAGGCATGTTGCACGTAGAAGATATTAGGGCATACATACACAACAAGTATGAGATTATTGGGGAGGTTAACATCTTGAGTGAATTGAATAGTATGATTGAAGTTGATGGATCTATAGTTATTCCTAGAAGATCAACAAGGTTAGGTAAGTAGGACAGTCCAAAGAAAAAGGAAGAAAAGGCAATTGAGAAAGAGGAAGAGAAAACAACTCAAAAGAATCCATAAACCTTGTGGAACCAAACCTGAAATCACTACAGAAAAGAGTTATCAAAGATGGAAATCTATTAATAATGAATAGATACTCTGAAAGATATAACTCTAAGGACCAAGCAGTTATTGAAGATACTGTTATTGAGTACTTGCTTGTCTTTAAGAAGAATTTGTTGGAAATTGAAGGAAGCATTCCCAAACCCCTATATAGAAAAGTGGAAATCAGAAAATAGTTAGCACATTTAGGGGATGAGAACATAAGAAATAAAATAATTAATGATATGTTTCCGATTGTGTCAATTCAGGAAAGAGAAAGAATCATAAAAGCACTAAAACTCCTACTGAGGACAAAGGCCAGACTAGTCAAGATTATGGCTAGGAAGTATGATGAGGTGATTGAGGACACTCAAAAGGCATTAGACCAAGTTCTAATGTATGACATGCCTAAGAAGGTTTCACCTCCCAAGACTTCTAAGCCTATATCTTTGGGTTTACGAGAGAGTTCTAAGGTAGTAAATGAAAGTGCTCAAGTTAGCATGCAACCAGATTTATTTGTCACTGGTGTGCCCATTAGCCTTGACACTTCATAGGATGTAAATGATCCATTTTTGGATAATGTGGATAGTGCTATGGAGGTTGAAGATCAAGAGCATATAGAGGAATGGAAATCAGAAGAGAAACAAGAAGAAAAAGCATAAGAGAAGGAAATAAAGAAAGAGGAAAAGAAAGAAAAATAGATAAAATCAGAAAAAGTTGATGAGGTCAAATTGGACACATCTTTATTGTTGGCAAGTGTGGCCAAACCAGTTAGTTCTGATGTGGACAACATGAATGAAGATGAGTTGATGAGACTATCATTTATGGCTTTTGCTAAAGCTAAGGAGAGATCGGTTCAGAAAGGAGACAAAAGATCTAAGATAATGGTTAGGGCTATAGAAATAGTGAACAAGCTACTCTCCTCACCGGTTATCTTCAAAGACAAAGATGAAGCTAATAACCTTGGTACAGTATTGGATAGCTTTGATAGTCATTTTGACTCATTGCTAAAGATAGCAGAGGAGAATGTTGAAAAGAACATTTTGGAGAAGAATTTGAGCGAAGTTTGTAAGTCCATTTCATGGGACTTAAATATTCTTAAGGCTACTACTCTTAAGGCTAAGAGTTGTGTAGCACAAGGCAAGAAAATTTATAGCTATTGCATAAACCCTTGCAGACATTTAAAGAACATTGAGGAGATCATAGCCAAAGATAGGGCGACCCTTGATAGTCTAATGGATAGTTTTGAATCATCTTCACAAACTATGGGAGAAATAGATAAGGAGACACCCAAGCTATTGGATAAGATAGGAGTATTGGAAATGGAGAAAGGGAGAGTTGCAGATAGATTTGGCTTATTGAGAAGCCTATTGACCCCTAAGCTCACAATGTTGGAGACTCATCTTTCAGAGATGATAAAAGTTGAAGGCCCAATATATGTACCTACTCTTACTGAGATTAAGGTAGTAGAGATAATGTCATATGCACTAAATGGATTAATCCATGTCAATGAACTATTGATAAATTCATGGATTGAAGAAGTTAAGACCTTGGAAAACTCTTTCCAAGATGTCTTAAATCTGGTGAGTAAGCATTGAATCATTTGTGTGTAAGTTCTACAATTTTGAATATACCTTTGCCATTGATGTGAAAGGGAGAGGAAGAGAAAGGAAAAATGAAGAAGACAAAGAAATATGTAGATTTATATGTAGAGAATAAAATTTTAAAAAATGTAGAAAAGAAACAAAAAAGTAGAAAAGAGAAAAATAAAAGAAGGGAGTTGTATTGTGACACTTAGTCATTTTTCTAAGTGTTTCCATCAATGCCAAAGGGAGAGATTGTTGGCATGTGATATTTTGGAGCACTTGGAATCACTTGAGGGTTGTCATTTATGGCAACACCTATGTTTGGAGTGATCGCATGATAAAAAGATTGATGTTGGAGTCACAGTCATGAAAATGACTAAGTCCAGAATCAAGATAACAAGGTATAGTGCTACAGTTTTGGTCAATGATGAAGATATATGAGGTATAAGATCTTGTGAAGTTAACTAAAGGTATTTTGGGATGTATACATGCTTTAGTTAAGAGTGCATGAGTTTTGGTTACTAGATCTGAGAGATACAGTGTTCAGAAGATATGCAAAGATAATAAAACAACATAACAGGGCATATGAACAGTTGTGAAGATCAAGGAGAGTACAGTGAATATGGTAACGTGCTAAGACATGTGAATAAATTATGTTTTTGACTCTTTGGTAATGTAAGAGTGCCGACTCCATAAATATCATTTGTATGAGTTATTGTTATGTTTTGTATGGTAATTGTGAGGCCAACTAGAAGGCTGATTTTGTATAAGTATAGATTGCTTTTGTGAAAGCAAAGTATGGTTATGATTATGATGATGGAGTAAGTTTGTGAATGTAAGAGAAAAGATCAGATTTGAGATCAATAAGAGGCTGAGCTATAACTGGAACTATCTAAGCAAGATAAGTGCTTGTATTGTTCATCTTTTGAGAACTCTTTTGAGACAAGTATTGATTGTAAGAGCAGTGTGCTAACCACCTTTAACCATGTGTTTTGTATACCCCTAAGAGGTTTTTGTATTCCTCTAACAAGGAAATGTACTATGTAACAATAAACTCCTAACAGGGATACTATATTCTAGTGCATATTTGTGGGTACCATCCCCACCAGGGTTTTCCCTTGGCCAAGGTTTCCTCAAGAACAAATCATGGTATCATGAGTAATGTGTTATGCTTATATGTTCTTTTCATTTATGCATTACTTTGGATTATATGTAATTGTTTGAAGTTGAAATCAAAGTTCTGTAATATTGATTCACCCCCCCCCCCCCCCCCCTCAGTATTACCTAATCCTAACAGCACTTTATTTGCACATAGTTCAATGCATGATTAGGATTTCTTGTAAGTATTTGATATTTCCTATCTCCTAACAAGTGGTTTTGCAAGGTTATTGCTTTCATTTGGATATTTTTTTTCCCTAACTTGTGGTTTTGTAGGATTTTCTTGCCAAAAGAATTGCATTGCTAAGACTAATAACAATTGAGATTTTGGAAAATTGTGTTGAAGGTATGAACTAGATCTTGGAACTTTTATTATTAGATCTTGCGTGTCTTTTCTATCATTAGATATTTTTTCATAGGCACATAGCTTAATTAGTTTTATTTTGGTAAATGAACATGTGCTTGATGTATTTGGGAGACACTATGGAGTAGGAGACTATGCTCTTTTCCTTTTGAAAAATAAAAAATCTAGACCTCCATTAGCTATCTTTTTACTTTCTTGCATTTATCTTTAGAGGGTCTGCCAAGAGAACAATCTTTTGGTAATGACCCAAGTGGGGAATAAGTTAATCCAGCTACTTCATCCCACTATAATAAAAAGCTTCCTTCAATCCAAAGAGAGGGGAGACTTGGCTATTTTCTATTCCTAATGCTTCTTCATGTGTAGGGCCTAGTTGCCTAAATCTTGCTAAGAAAAAATACAGTTGATTGGGCTCTTGTAGGGCCATCAACGATCTCAATCTTGTTTACTAAAAGGGGAATACATTCATCTAGTTAGGGCCAAGAGGTCTAAATATTTCTTGCGAGACTATACTTTTGGGATGCTTGTAGGGCTATAGGCCTTAATTTCACTTGCAAAACTATAGGGGATAGTCATGAATGGATTTTACTAAAAACCTTAAGTTAGAGTTTACCCTTTTGACCAAAATTATCATAATCTTTGTGCAATGACCAATCCAAGTAGTTTCCCAAATCACCTCAAGATTACTCACCATCTGTATTCCTTTGGGATACCAAGTTGTGGGTAAGCATTTTGATACTAGCCTTGACCTTAGGTAGTTCTTGCTTGATGTGTTTTCGATTTTTGCTAGACCCATAGAAATCTTTTTGAAAATACACTTGATGTTATTAGAATATTGCAACCTATCTTTAGACCTCACAATTTCTTGTATCATGCAAGGTTTCTTTGTCTCTTGGTTGATTGTTTGAAGAGTACTCTATGCGTCACATTTTTAAAAAAACTTGATCTTGAAATTCAAACTTGCTGTTGAAATTTAAACTTGTTGTCAAAATTTAAATTTGTTGTCAAAATCAGAAATTGTTGTCTTAATATTGCCTACATTAGTGAGAAATGTCATACAAAATTCTAGAATATCATCTCTCCTTAAGAGAAATATTATTTGATCCGAGTTGGTTTTCTCTAAATTTTCTCTTAGTTGTCTTAGGAAGCTTATACTTGACTGATTCTGGTATCTTGGTCCAAAACTAGCACATTAGGAATTGCCTTTAGCTAATGAAGATCACTTGTATCTCTTGACTATACTCTTGGTTAGTGAATGGTTCACTTTTCCACTCTTTTCATATCATTTCTTTTGGATGCTTGCATCTTATCTTTGCTTTCTCATGAGTGTCATGTTAGCTGTTTTTCTTGCACGAGTAAATAACTAGACCATAACCTGATCTCTCCCTTTTGATGCTCTTTTCCTGGCAAGAGAAATGCTAATTGACAAGGATGGAATCCTTCTTCACTTCGGGCTCCACAGACCCAGGTAGGTGTACCTCACTTCTCTGCTTATGCAAACTGATATGAACTAATACAAACACCTAATAAGCAGATTCACTAATGGATTAAATAGAATAAATATGTCCTGCAACAGGATTCATATTGAGATGAATCTTTGATATGGGAAGCCTACCCACATGCTCAATCTATCTTTCAAACTCATCAACAGAAAGGGAAAGTTGATTGATTAAATTGATGCTTGTTTGGCAAATGACTTCTAACAGTAAAGATCAATGCCTTCAATCCGGGCATAGAGTCAAAACCAGTAAATATAAACCCAAACTACAAACCATGTTTCATTGATTAATATCCCTGCATTAATGCCTTACATTAATGCATTTCCATCACTCAATATGAAGAATCATACAAATTCAGAGTAGTGATTAATTTCCAATCTGCATTTAAGGATTTTACAATCCTTCCTTGAAGGATACCCAAATACAAACATATACATTCTCCCTTGGAGAAGACAAACTCAATATCCCTTGAACACTGAATTCATACTGAAATTGAAACTCAATACAATGAAGACAATTCTCTGAAAACCACACATGCCTTACATGTGTTTCAATTTGCAATCAAATTTACAAATACTAGCATTAAAACTATGACAGAAAATGAAGAACATTGACCATTATGCTAGACAAACATGAACCAAAATGGAATTTCATTTGGACCCTTCTCTTGGAGAACCCCCTGCTGGAATCACCACAGACCTGGAACCATTCAATGGATGTTTACCTAGAATCTAGAACCTAGACCAAAGTTCTTCCCAAAAATTGGAACCTCTTCAACTGAAAAGAAAGGACTATATGAAGAGAAAGGGAAAAATGCCAGCAAGAATCAAGAGAGGCCACTTGTCAGATCCTTCATCTGATGAATCATCCCCCTGAACTGAATAAACCATCTGCTCCTTTCTCCTTAGAACACCTATCTTCATCTCCTCAAACTAACTAGAGTCACCGGATTCAACAACTCAGATATTTCCAAAATATCTTCTCGGCCCCTGTTTCATTCAACTGCAAATATCTCAAAACTAGTTAGACATGCACTGAAATTGATCCCAAAAATGGAATCCTCTCGTCAAGACCTTTCTAGCGGTATATAATACTTGATATTTCGGGTAAAAAATGATTTTCTGAGATATTTTTTTGGTGAACAGGCTTAATCATTTGAATTTGTGCAAATTTTCCAAATGTTTCAACTATATCAATCTTTTAAATCTTTCAAGTCTGCAATTTAAATATATCATTTTTACATTCTTTGCCACAGAAGCCACCAAATTCTGCCAAGTGTCCTCATGCTACTGGTTACTCGGATCTAACCATAGGCTTGACCACCCTCATTTAGAGAATCCGTGAACACACGCATTCTCCCAATCTCCAAATAATTTCAAACTAACTGTCAGTATTAGGAGAACTCGCGACTGGCTACTCTCCAATTCTCTAAGTGTTTTCCGCTAATTGCCACAGACTTGGAGAACTGGCGAATGCATACTCTCCAGTTCTCTGAATGATAGAAACATGATTGCCAGGATTGGGAGAACTAGTGAACAAGCTTTATCTCTAGTTCTCAGAATAATTCATTAACTGTCTAATTCATCCAGTGAATTCACGAGCATGCACCACATGTCACAATATCATTGGGTCGCCAATTCGCTTAATCATTTTGCAAACCACAGGTTTAATTTCGCGAACAAGCGAATGCAAAGACTTCATTCTCTAATTCGCTAAATACTTACCACTAATCGTCACGTATTTCACAAAAACATGTCTGTTGTATGTTTGAATCACTTAATGAATTCCTTTAACCGCTAGTTTTCTAGCGACCACGTGAATGCACTGTCTCTGGATCGTGGAATCATCTGGGCTTAACCAGTAGCATTTAGCGAATCAGCGATCGTGGTTATCTAACTGCTACCTCTAAATCGCTAATTACTTTCTTTGACCGCTCAAACTTCTAGCAAATTCACGAGCGCATGACATGTGTCATCCTCTGCAACCTCCTCTCTGTCGCTCTGCAAAATTTGATTTAATCGGGCCCTCATCCAGCTAGCGCACACCTCACCTGCCACCTCACCATCTAGTTGGACACCACATTTGACCTTTGCCACTTGGAGCTATTTGGTTGGCTCGCATATCCACCTCGGCAACTAAACTAAACCAGACCACCACCTTACAGGAACGCCACATGTCTCCTTTTCGCATGATCGCATAGCGTGAAAATCACTCATGCGAACATGTGACTAACCGTCACATTACCTCTCTATTTTTGGCGGTCTCTTATAACTTCCACCGTTAAGACAAAATGTTATTCGCATGATCACGTAGCTTAAAAGAAGCTTATGCGAACATGCGAAAACCTGTTAGCATTTATCACCGTCATTGTCTTCCTTCAAATCGTCGGTCCCACCTCGCCTTTGTCAATAAAGAAAATCCATGCTTGCAACACCTGGCAAATTGTCAGGTACTTTCTTTCTTTTCGAGCACTGGTGTCTGCTGATACTAGCCAATGAGAAAACATTATTCATGTACATCTGTCAAAAGTTCCACCTAAGAATCGCGCTTGGTTTAATGCAAGATCAACGGCTTATCGCATGATCGCATAGGCTTCTAAGATCCCATGCGATTATACGACAACCGTCTGATCTTCCCCTTATTGCTTTTCAAACTTTGGAGATTCCTCTGTCACCAGCCCCACTGTCCTTTACAAATAAAAGGCTGCCACTTGTGAAATACTTGTCAGTGGTCCCACCTTGTTTCCGCATCAAGCTTCATTATAAAATCAATAGTTATTTCACATGTTCGCATGGCTTGAAAATATTCCATGCAAACACGCGACCACCGTTAAATCTCCTTTAAAGATTCACAGTTGAATGAAACTCGAAACATTAGAATACAAGGTAATTAGGACATAGGATATGTTATTTATATCACCGGGGTTCTAGACTTAGGAAAAGATATAACCCCTACGTGAAAAATAAATGCATGTTCTCTTTAATGAATTTAAGTGACTTAAAAAGTAACGTTCGAAAAGAAATGAGGAGAATGACTTAGGGTTTATTTGAAAATGGAAAACATTTTAGGGTTTTTGACATGAATTCGAAATTCTTCAAAGACAAGACCTAGGGTAAGGATCTTTGAAGTGGGCTATGACAATTTTTTGAAGAAATTCTGACACCTGTACCTAGGAAAACTTCACAGACCAGAGGACTAAACCAACGTTTGGACAAAAACCTCAAAAAATTAAGAATATATCCAACATATCGTACATAAGGCAATCTACCCGCGGCTTGGGCATCTTGTGGTAAGTTATCTTTACTATCTCTTTTTACAGTTTTTCACTTTGGACAAGTGGAAACTTTTCTTACCTAGTTTGAAAATCAAGTCATTCTAATTAATCCTTATTAGCTCTTGGAAATCGTCTTTCATGTTGGTTAGGAATCATGACTTCAAAAATGCACACTCGGGAAGAAGAGAGAGTCATATCTAAACAATTCTAGTCTTTGACAGCTAACTTTGATAGATTGCAAAAAAAACATGATCTATCCTTTAATAAATATTCATGGTTCAAAAGTTATACTAAGAAGAGAGAGAAATGGCAGCCTTATTTGAACAACTCCAATCTTTGCAATCTAGAATCCAACACTTGGAGAAAGAAAAATATACATCCTCTAGGCAATATTCTCATAAAACAATCTATTCTTTATTTGAATCTTCTTCAAGTAAGGCCATGTCACGCTCTCACAACAACTCTATCTTTGAGAAATATCAAAATTCTAAAAAACCAATTTTTGATCGAGAATATCTTTCTGACCAACATATCTTTGATCCAAAGCCTATCTTTGATAGAAAATGAACAAGAAAAGTGAATCTTTACTCCTTTAGGAGAATCTTATGAATCAGCATTGGAAACACTCCTTGACAATAATATTGTCACATTACCTCCAACTACTTCAAGAGGACTTTCATTCTTAAGTACTTATTGTGTGTATCATCAGAATAATGAATATTAAACTTCATATTGCATAGAGTTGAAACACAAAATCCAAGATTTCATTGATGATGACATAATTGGTGTTGATGATCCTAATGACTTACCTAATGAAGATACTACTCTCAAGCTTGATCAAAATCATGAACCAATGTCTAGTAATGGTTCTCATGTCACCTCTACCTTACCCATCATACATTCATCTCCTAAAGAAGAAAATCCCTCCAAAGTATCTCCACTAAATAAAGAACTTAATGTTTTTCACACTACCTATGCATATCCTCAAGGGATACCTCTAAAGATGATCGAAGCTAATATACACCTTTATACAAGTCCCTCCCATGATTCAAAGGTCATAGATCCCAAGCTTCCTTGTTCTTCAACGTCTGTCATATCTATCCTAAATGTCCCTTCATCAACCCTTCATGAACTCCTCACATATATCCAAATGCCTACCATGTCCCTAGAAGTGGTTCCATGTCAAGAGGACAATCTGAAGTGTGAAGAAATAAATATCAATAAAGATCAAGATCAAGATACCATCCATCCTTATCCAATGGTTGACCAAAGTATCATATCCAAAAAATATCATGATGATCCCCTCATATCCATTCACCTCTTCCAAGATGATATCCCTCCACCTCCTATATCTCATCCATCTCCCAAGTAAGATCAAGATATTCCTTCCATCATCTCTAATTATCCTATTGAAAATCAAGATAAAAACACTCTTCATATATTATCTAAAGATTCTTGTCAAGATCAAAATATCCCAACAACTCCTTGTCATAATCCTTCACAACTATCTCAAAAATCTCCCATTTTTCCTACTCCATTGCATGAGAAACATTTTGATGCTCCTATCAAACTTGCTCCTATTAAAGTTACTCATGAGCCTATTAGTATAAATAATAATCTTACAAATCAAATCCTTGGCCAATCACTTTATGGATGTCAATATCCCTATCCACTATCTATTTGCATCTTCTAAATCCATCCTTGGTCCTTATATCCCAAAGCTGAAACCTTCAAACCTTCCATCCATATTGGGTCCCTATGTCCCTCCATACACAAGACCTCTCGCTCCTATTTTTTCATCCACTTCTCCTATCTACCTCAAGATCAACAAAGATGTACATCCTTGAGAAATTTCCATCCATTCATCCATCTAAACCTGTCATATAAGCCTCTTTCATCCACAATTCCCAAGTCTTTTGGAAGCAATTTGGATGTGCAACATAAAATTCAAAAATACAAGAATCCACTTACATGTGAAGATCACCATGTCCTATCTAATCGACATGTGACTACAAAAAAAAAAGAAATATCTAAAAGACCACAAGGGTTCTCAAAGAAAAGAGTGCAATCCAAGAAAATATGGGTTCCTAAATCCATCATTGAAGAGTTGCGAGCAAAAGCATCTAAAAGTAAAGCAAAATCAAAAGCTATGTGGATTCCCAAGTCTCTTTTAAAGGACTTGAAAATAAAAGAAAAATCAAAGTTTACATTCAAGCTTCCAAATACTTCCACTCTACTTCCTTCCAAATGTCATCAATCCTCTCATCCATCCATTTTGGGTCCTTGTATCCCAAAATCCACATCACTTCCTATATCAAAACCTCAAGCTATTCCTTCTATTTTCCCTCCAACTATTCACTACCCCTCAAGGTGTGTGTCAATGTTGATATTTCCATCATCTCCACATACTCTTGCATAATCGTTATCTACTATCCTACACCTACTTCTTGTCCTCTCATTCATCATCCTTCCATTTCCCTTATTCCATCTTACGCATAAATATTTAGCCATCATCTACCTTATCCTCCATATCTTTTCCTATCATTACCTTATCAACATCTTTGACCATATCTCTCAATGACCTTAGCCTATCATAGCATATCTTTCCAAAAAAACATTATCCAAAGAGCATCAAGCTTGACTTCTTCTCAAAAAACTAAAAAATACAAAAAAATACAAAAAAAAATTGAAAAACAGAAAAAGTGCCTTGGTGAAAACCTAGAAATAGGCGCCTTGGTAGAAAAATTAAAGAGAAATAAATTTTTCATATTGTGAAAACCACTACTTGTGGTGCCTTGGACAAGTACCATGATGAAAACTTGCCAATCAGGCGTCATGCATAGTTCCTTTATCTTTCACTCTACACTTGGGGTGGGATTCATCCACACTAGCTATTTCATGTGCACTCATATTTCCTCTTTTGCCTTTGATCTTGACAAGGTTGAACTATCCTCGAGAATCATATATCCTGCTATTTTCTATTCTTTTCATCAGCTTAATTACTTGCTTCCATCCATGCTACCCTCATCATGATCTTTCTTATCCATAATTTTTCATCTTTATTCCTAAGAATTCTTTACCATTCTCCCAAACCATTCACTCATAATCTCCATCATCCTTTATCTTGATTTTTTTGTCCTATCACTATCATATACAATTGACCCCTTGGTCTTGATCAAAATGAAGAACAAAAAATATATATATAAAATGAAAAATCTATTAATAAGAGTCTCTTAACATGTCCACTCTTTGGACCACACGCTTTCATGACACCAGGTCATTATCCTATATTCTACCCAACAACACTTCATGAGCTTACATTTCTATATTTTATCTTTCCCTAGCTTGGGTACTCTTTGTTGGAGCTCTAAATTTTGGGCAAAATTGGAGTCCTATATAGTGATAAAACCCTAAAAAATGGCCTCTTAATTTCCATGCCAAATAATCAATGATGGAGTACATGAAATGGGGTAAATAATTATATTAATTTTCAATTAAAAAGTTGAGAGATTATGGAAGGAAGCTCTGTGACAAGAACAATCAAAATTCAGTGATCAAAGCCTTCAGAAAATGCTAGAATTTCGACCTGCTACAAAGATGATGCCGACAGAGGCTGAAGATGGTTGAATTTTAAAAATCTAAAAAAGACCCAGTTTGGGAAATCAAATTGACTATCTCCAATGAATATCATAGCTTTCCACAAGGTGTTTTTTTTTTTTGACCAAGCCCAAATCTGAAAGTTAGGTAGTTATTTTTTAGTTAGTTTATTATTTTTTCAAAATAATTTTTAATAAGGGTTGTGTCTTTTCACCCTAAAGAGGTGTGAAAGCCACTCAAACATGTATATATACATAATGTAAAATGTAAAGAGGAGGAAAATACAAAATACAAGATAGATTTTCATAGAATAGAATATGATCACAATTGCAATATGAACTCTAATGTACTATTTTTTCAACATTAATAAAGATATGTGCTCTTCTTTTTATTTGTGGATATAAGTTATATTTGTTCAGTTAGTTTTTCAGATACTCTATGTACCAGGGTGTTCTATTGTGTTCTATTCCCTGCTTTTATAGTTCAAAGTTAATTTATGCAATTCGAATAGCAATTGTATGGTCTATGAACCTATCATTGTTCCTGTCGGCCTCTTAATTTGGGTTAAAATCAATAGGATTAGTTGTGTGAATTGTTTTGAATTGTGGATCAAGCGGAAGCCTATAGGATGATAGTCTTACCTTAAAGGAGTAAGTTGCCTTAAAACTGTCTATGATTATACGTAGGATTGAAAGTTTTATGACTCTATGGCCCAAGTATTTAGAAGGTACTGATCTAACTATTATTTGGAAATTGTCATTTGGCTCATACTTTGTGGTTTGTAGATTATATAATCATTATTTCAAAAACATTACTTTTTTAGTCCTTAGTTTAATCCACTTTGGTTAAGATTTATAGAGTAGATACTATTAGAGGATTTGTTGCTTTCCTCCGAGGATCATTCACCACCTTGGGAGGAACTTTGTTTGTTTATGTACGTAGTTGTGCGACATAGAGAATTTGATAGTTTAAAGTGAATTCAGGCCTACTAGCCTTGGCTTGATTAAGCTAGAATTGCAGAGGTATTAGTGTGTACCTATCATTTGGCCAAAAGCGATCCATCATTTTTGGGCACCAACACTCTTGACAAGACTGTCCCTAAGGGTTTCATTATCTTTCATCTCCCTTATTATCTTTCTTCTTCCTCCATCAGCTTGCTAATCCATCCATCATGTCCTATACCTTGTTAGACATTGGGGGAAAACAAATGTGATCTTGCTTGAGAACTGGTAATCTCTAAAAAATTAAAAATTGAAAAATGTTCCTGAAAAAAAATTGAAAAATCATATAAAATCTCTAAAAATTCTATAAAAAATCATATAAATCTTTAAAAAATCATAAAAATCATATAATATCCTAAAAAAATTATTATCTTGGTAAAACCTGGAATCAAACGCTACTTGAAACTCATTCACTTATATCTACTAGCTTGTCACTTTGCACTCTAAATCCTTTTGAGTTCCATCTCCAATCTCCTTGCTTTGGAATTGATCTTTGTCTAGGGAAAGGGCACATGAATTGTATTTTCCTTTGGTGTGTGATGGTGTTTTCTTAGTAACTCACATCAATGTTTCTCAACACTACCCCAAATAGTGTTTCTCAACAATTCCTTTGACATTGAGTGTTTCTCAACACTTATCGGATATGTTATCTTGAGTCGATGCTTTGTTTGTAGTCTAGGATTGTGCGATATTTCTCACTTACAGGGATAAGTCCTAGTGAGTCAGTGATTATCTTTATCTTTTTTACATTGCGCTTAAATTAAAATGACTAAGCTATTCTTAATGATATTTCTTTGTATGTTGTCTATTATTAAGGATTTTCACTAATGTTCCCCCCTTGGTTTCTCCATGATGTTACAACTAGAGGACTAGAGGCATGGGGCATATTTTCTTTGATTTCTCTTGAGGTGTAATTCCAATTATCTTAAGTTGTCTCATAAATTAGGTGTTTTTGGTAAGAGCCTCCATCACAATTGGAATGCCACACATACTTTGACCTTCTTTATTCAGACACTTAGGTGAGGTTGGAATTATCTCCTTGATTGTTACATTGTGTTTGCTTATGCAACAACCATTCAAGAAATCTTGAACTCTTATGCCTTGATGCTTATGGTTACTTGCAACATTAATTTGAAAACCATGTTCATGTCATCATGGCCCTTATGGCTCAATGCTTACGTGTGTTTCCTACATTATATCCAATATAGATCATATTCATATCTTCATAGTGACATTTGCACTAGTGACGGTTGTATGATCTTGTGATTGTTAGAATAACTGAGAGGGGGGTGAATCAATTAAATCAATTATCGTATAGTCCCAAACTCTCAAATGTACTTTTCAAAACTATTTCAACAATTTATGCCACTCAGTGAGATAAAATATCAATCTGTTTGTTCATTTACCAAATACTAGTAATTATCTAAATTTTGATTACCGATTAAATCAACTATGCAATATGTAAAGTATGATAGCAAAAAAATCATAATAAACAACACATAACACAATGATTTAACATGGAAACCCTACTAAGGGAAAAACCACCTGGGACTGGTAACCCAAAATATTTCACTCTTTTGAAGTGAGCTCAATTAGGAGCCAACCTTGGTAAAGGTTACAATGCACACTGTTAGGTGTGACATGGTTAGAGGATTTATCACTAACAGTTAACTCTTGACCATCATTCACTATGGGATCAACAAGATAACAATTAACATTCATGGAATGTCATATGGTAATACAATAAGACTGTTAAGTCCACTCGGTTAAGAGATTTTATGTAATCAATGGTTAAACTAACACAGTTTTGATCTGATTCAAATACAACTCAATTGCAAATATTTAGATATATGCTATGCTCATAAAACTCATATGATTATTAAATAAATCACTTCCTCAATATTTTCCCAACTTACTTTACTCGGTGTATATATCTCTAACTCTCAGTTATGCATGCAACTCGGTTATGTCTGTAACCAGTTTGATTAGGAATGCATGAATAAAGTCTTCACGTGAAATCTTCTATAGTCTATATTTTATTCGACATGTTTCAACAATGAAACTTATGTCTCTTAAATATACAAGTAAAAAAATTTCATATTAGCCATCGAATTTTGCCTCTTAATCTCCTTCATCCATTTTGCCACTTAAACCTTCCTTGACAGATGTGTCTATAACACGTTTCAATCTCATCCTTTAGATCATCTCTGAATTATGTCAGTCATGGATCTTATAACTAACTTCATCTACAACCTCAAAATCATAACAATTTCCAGCTCATCAATTTTAGTCGGTTGTTCTTAGCATTTAATGTTTTCATCCATACTCGGTTAATATTGAATGTGTCAGTGATAAATAACTCAGTTATTATTGTCACTCGATATACACTGCACTGGCTTGGTGTATACATCAGTCTTCAATTACCGACCACATTAACTTGTTCAATTCAAATCTCTTCTTCATAATAGATTAATGTAACATGCTCAAGTCAACAATATAAAGCCATAGACTTGTCAATAAGTTACCCAATGTATACCTTATCCTTATCTTTCATATCCATGTTTTCCTTATGTAGATATCTCATTTCTTCACCTTTTCTTCCATCCACAGATATTCAGATGTTTGTAACTATCATGATAAGTATAGTCAAAAATAGTTGACATCAATGACAACATATTGACTGATTTAATCATCTTACATATCACTTTAATATCTTGGTGATCTCTAATCATTATTTCTTCAGTTCATCTAGATATTCAATCAGTTGTAGGTCATCAATCTCTCCCTTTGGCATTGATGGCAACACAAACAATATGAAATATGTCATACACATACCAAACATCTATTCTACAACTATATAAGTAAATGTTGTAGCTCAGTAAGCTCTCCCTAGCTTGATATTTAATATGTTTAATCACTACAAATAGCATTCCATGCAGACTCCCCCTATGGATTTGATCTTTTCCATCTCTCTGATTCTTTCTCTCTTCCATATTCTCATTAACAAATATTTCATATATAGTTCATCTCCCTTTGACAACAATGCTGAAGAAAATAAACATCTCTTTAGTAGCCAATTAATTCTCTAGTGTCCGGTCCAGATCAAATACCTTCATGTACTGATATACAATTCTTTGTTCTAGCTTCTACAATCTTTCACAACCTTAGGAATCCTAAAGTGTGAGCTATGTGCATCAACATGAATGATTTTTTGATAAAGTATAGGTTGATGTAACCTCATGATCACCTTAGTGACTGATAGATAGGGGATGAACCCCTAGTCTAGTCCTCAAATACTCGAAAGTGTCCTTCAGTAAGGGCTTGGTAAAAATATCAGCAATTTTTTCTTTAGATTTTACAAATTTCAGTTTCACCTACTTCTCTTGAACTTGTTCCCTCAAATAGTGATACTTAATAGATATGTGCTTTGTTTTTTAATGCATCACCGGATTCTTGAAAATATTTATAGCACTAGTGTTGTCACAATATATAATCACTAGGTCAGTGATCACCTCATTCATTCCTTCCAACACTTGTTTTATCCAAGCAATATTTGAACAATTTGTAGCAGCAAAAACATACTTTGCTTCAGTAGTAGACTGATAAATTCATGCTTGTTTCTTTCTTATCCAAGTCACAAGATTTTCTCCTAAAAATAATACTCCACTGGTTGTGCTCTTCCGGTCATCAATGTTTCTAGCCCAATATGCATCAATGTAAACTCGGAGTTCAAATTTGCCTTCCTTTGTGTACCATAAACCATAGTCTTCAGTCTTCTTCAAGTATCTCAAAATCCTTTTAAGAACAACCATATGTGAATCTTTACGATTGGAAAAAAATCTTGCCACAATCCTAACTGCATGTGCTATATCAGGCCTACTGTGTACAACATACATCATTTTTCCAATCATTGATCTATACAGTGTCTAATTTACCTCGGTTGATTCATCATCCTTTTTCAACTTACATCTTGTTACTATTGGTGTTCCTACCGGTTTTTAATCTTCCATTCCAAAAGTCTTTAACACTTCCTTAATGTATTTTTATTGAGTGATGAAAATCCCATCATTCTGTTGTATAATTTGCAAACCTAGAAATAATTTAATCTCTCCAAACATTGACATCTCAAATTCTTTTCTCATTTCATCAAAAAAAGATTTGAAAATCAAATCATGTCCTCCAAAGATTATGTCATTATTGAAAGATATTATGGATGAAATAAATGTTGGAGGAATGAATGAAAAACTGGGTTAAAATCTTTTAACAGGGATTCAAAGTCTCCTAACATGGACTCATATGTACTGAATGTATTTCATAAGGCTCTTAATAGAGTCCATCCTCTCATAAGGAATTTTTATATTAGTACATCTTTTGTGGGCATCATTCCCACCAGTGTTTACTCTCTGATCAAGAGGTTCCCTAGTTAACATATCTTGTGTTATTGTGTCATTGTGTATGTTTATCTTTATATCATTATTTCTTACATTGCTTACATGGTTGAAATCTATTAATGGTGATAAAATTTATATTTATCTAATAACTGATTTACCCCCCACCTCTCACTTATCTTGGTGGACTTTACTTTCTAACAATCAACAAAAAATTCAGCAATCAAAATATTATCATCAGATTCTCCTTTCATGTACAAATTACTATTATCACTTGTCCTTAAAAAGCCAATAGTGATAAGATAAGCATGTAGTCTTTCATACCATGCTCTCAGTGCTTGCTTCAATCCATACAAATCTTTTTGTAGTCTACATACCATGTTCTTCTGATTCGGATCAACAAAACCTTTTGGTTATTCTATGTAGACCTCCTCCTCAATAATTCCATTCAAAAATGTTGATTTCACATCCATTTGATATAATTTGAATCCCTTATGTGCAACATATGCAAGTAATACATGGACTCCTTGAAGTCTTGCTACTGGTGCAAAAGTTTCACCATTTTCTATACCTTCTTCTTGTGCATATCCCTTGCATACAAGTCTTGCCTTATTCCTTGTGACCTCACCATTCTCATTTAACTTGTTTATGAAAATCCACTTAGTACCAATTACATTTTTATCCTTCGATCTAGGTACTAATGTCCATGTCTTATTTTTCTCAATCTGTTTAATTTCCTCATTCAAAGCCTTAACCCATTCTTCAGTTTCAAGTGCATCTCTAACATTCTTAGGCTTAAATTCACAAATTAAGCATGTGTTTTGTCTTAATTTACTTTGGGTCATCATGCCAGCTTGCTTCTCTCCAATGATTTAGTTATGTGGATGGTGTCTTCTAACAAATCTTGCCAGCACTTGTCTTTTTTGCTCATCATTCAGTTCAGGTTCATTATATTCCTGGATAGCTTCTTCCTGGTTCTCGGTTTGCATTTGTTGATTCTTAGTAGCATTTTCCTATTTCTCAGTAGAACCATCATATGGCTTCGGTAGATAGTCTGGATTCTCAATATATGTAAACCTATCATAGTCTTTTGGTTCCTTCATGCTTTCTTCATCATTCTTTTTAGCAAACTCGTCAACTTTTACATTTGCACTTTCAGCCATTTTATTAGTAGCCTTGTTCAAACATTTATAAGCTTTAATCTTAGTAGAATATCCTAAAAATATTCCTTCATCACCTTTAGAGTCAAATTTACCATTCCAAAATGTAGCATCTACTTCCAAAAAATTTGAAATAACTTACATTCAATGAATAGCCAAACCATAACTCATAAGGTGTCTTGTTCATATCTTTCTTTAGTTGAACTCGGTTCAAGGTGTATACAGCAGTGCTAACTGCTTCTCTACAATACATTTGTGCAACATCTTTCTCAATCATCAATGTTCTTACACAATCAATGATAGATCGATTTCTCCTTTCAACAATTCCATTCTGATGAGGTGTCCTTGGTACAGAAACATGTCTTTTGATTCCATGATCATTATAGAAATTAGTAAATTCATCATAAATAAACTCACCTCCTCTATCAGATCTTAATCATTTTAAGTCTTTCCTAGTTTCTTTTTCAACTTTAGCCTTATACCACTTAAACACTTTGAATGCTTCAGATTTCTCTTTTAAGAACATGATTTTCATCATCCTAGAGTAGTCATCAACAAATAAAATAAAACATTTGTCACCATAATAGCTTTGAGTTCTCATAGGACCACATAATTCAGTATGTACCAACTCCAAAATACCTTTAGATGAATAGTCTTTGCTTTTAATAAAAATAGATTTGGTCATCTTTCCTTTCTAACATTGATTGCACATAACATGATCAGGTTTGGTTACACTCAGTAAACCTCTAACTCTTCTCTTTTTACTAATCTTAACCATGTTATCAAAGTTCATGTGACATATTCTCTTATACCATAACCATACATCTTCATTTTTCGCCAATAAACAAGAAGTTTCAGCATTGTCAAGATAGAATAAATTACCTTTTGATTGTCCTCTAGTACCGACCATTTTTCTAGTTTCATCAAATATTTTCACCTTCTTGCTTTCAAATGCAACTTGGTGACCTGAGTTATTCAACTATACTACACTCAACAAATTGTAGTTCAGTCCTTTTACCCGATATGCATTATCACATCTAATCCTATCATTTAATAAGTGACGTAGGGTATGGATGGAGGATCCAATAATGTATAGTCCAAACCTACACTAGCACTTACAACAACAACAATCATAGTAGAATAGAACAATATAATACTTCAAAATAGAATTTCATTCAACATGCCTGGTTGCGAGGCCTTCCGGGTTTCAGCCTTATACAATGAAATTATAAAAATAGAGACTCATCTCTCATCATATCTTCTCTACCTTCCTATCTATCTCTTCACCCTCTACTTCCCCCTCTACATAAACCCAAGCTCCCAATATATAGCCAGCTAAGCCACAAGTCGGCCAGTCAGGCATTTAATTACATTATAGGTCCAACCAGGAAGAGTAAACCAAAACTAAATAAACAATGAACAAAACTTGATGTGAGGTTACATTTAGGTCCACATATGACCCAAGAACATAATCTTAACTTATCAATATCCCATCTTGTCATACGAAACCATGCAAGATGAAAAACTCCACGTTTCACGTGAAACTGGCTGAAAATTGATACCCGAGGAAAATGGTGATAACTCCCAACTCATGATGAATTAGGATTTTCATTCTTAGGTGAAGTTATTATTTTAGGTCCTCTTTAAGACCCCAAGATCGAAAAGGTTGATTCATTAAGGATCAATAGCTACATGATGTGCAATCAGCACACGGAAAGCAGGAAAATACAGCTCCAACAGCAAGGCAAAACAACTCTAACTTTGACACGATCCATCCAATCCTTGTGTGCTCATAGGAGAAGGTCCAAGAATAGGTCCAAGGCAAAAAATTAACTTTGCAAAGCATGAAACCATAAGAATCAATGACTACAAAACAAACAATAGATAGGTACATAAAATAGGAAATGTTTTTGGTGATGCAAGGTTGCTCAAGAACCAAGATGCTCCTACATCAGACACCCCGGGTAAATAAAAAGTTCTCATGAACATCGTAAGGGAATTAGGATAGGTATGCCATATCTTTTCTTAACCCATATCTCCTATGTTCCTTCATTCCATGTTGTCTTCACTTTATCTATTGTCACACTCAACAAATTATCTTGCCCTGCACTTTTCTCATCTTTCCTTTCTGCAACTGATAGAAACTGACTCTGGCCATATTTTCCACTATCTCTTACACTAGCACTTAGGTGAATCACATCTTCTCCAGACTTACTAATCATCTGCATTCCTCTGTGTCACTAGTGCCATCATTTGCTGCACTATCTTTGTCAGAAAGTCCATCTACCTCTTAATCTCTATAAATTCCTCAACTATGTCATTCTCTTTTCCTTTCAAACTCGGCTCCCTTTCATCCATAGGAATAGGTTCATCAACTCTTTGCTCTTGATGTTTGTCACTATCACATGGACAACACCTGACAACTCCACATCCCCTAGTCCCTACTTCCTATAAAGGTAACAACTTATGCTTGGACCCACCATGCATTACCACATATGTATTTGCATGACCATCAAACATAACATGTCTATCAAATTTCCAAGGTCTCTGGAGCAACATATTACAAGCATCCATAGGCAATACATCACATAATATTTCATCATGATAAGATCTAATCTGAAAATTAACCAAGAATTGCTCTTCAATCCTAACCTTAGACACATCTTGCATCCAACTAATCTGATAAGGGTTAGGGTGTTTCTTCCTTTCCAAATTCAACTTACTAACCATCTCTTCTGAAATAAAGTTTTCAAAACTCCCACCATCAACTATAACATTACATACCTTATTCTTGCACTTACATCAAGTTCTGAACAAATGTATTATTTGCATCAGTTCCTTAACACATGTAGCCAACCTCCTAGTGATAAGAAATTCACCTTTTTTCTATAGCATTCTCAATGTCTTCCTCGATAGTTAGTGCAAATATTTTTTTAGGACATTGAAAACTTCTATGACCCTTCTCACCATACTGAAAACAAGTACCTGTGAATTCATTTATCCATCTCCCTCTCTATCCATTATTGTAGTTATTAGCAGCTTGACCACTGCTAGATCCTTCATCGGTCTTCTTAGTATTCTCTACCACATTACATCCAACAATTGTTTCACCAGTCTTACCACCTTAGTTCCTATTATTTTGTCTTCCTTCAAACCTCTTGTTCAACTTCTTCTCAATCTTCAATGCCATCTAATAAGCATCTCCTATAGTTTTCATCTGAACAGTAAGTAACTCTTCTTGAATACTAGGTCTCAAGCCATAAACATACTGAGAAACCTTCTCTTTATCAGCTTCAGGATGACCAGTCCTAATCAGGATTTTGTAAAACTCCTCAGTATACTCCTGTACTAATTTTTTGTTCTACTTCAAGGCTTGCATCTTATTAAACATCTCTAACTCATAATCCATCAAGATGAATTTTATTTTCAACTTGTAAACCATTCAGTTCCATCTAGTGATCTTTTCTTTTCCTCTTCTACTTCTTTCCAATTGAACTTCTCTCCACCAAATATTTGCATGACCCTTCAACTTAGTCTTTTCAAATCGAACTCTATCAAGATCTTCTATTTCTTTATACTCAAAGTACTCATCTATCTCATTAATCCAATCAATCAACTCTTCTAGCCTAAGGCTTCCAGAAAATGTAGAAACTTTGATATTAGGTCTTTTCCCAATTTTAGACATAGCCTTCAGGATTCTGGTCTCTTCTAGATCACTGGATTCTTCTATAGCTTCTTCAAAATGATCTTCTTCCTCATAATCATGTTCACTATCTTCTTTCAATGTATTCTTCTTTCTCAATTCCTCTTGTAGATCTTGCACTTGTTTCTGCAAAGCCCTAAAATCATCAAGATTGAATTCCCCAATAGGTTCTTCCTCTGAGATCTCATGAGCTCTCCTCAAAGGCATCTTCAATCCAAGGTCTTGGTGCAAACTGCCTCACCTTCGGTGATATGTCCACACACTTAGAATCTTCAAGCTCTGATACCACCTGACATAGGGTAGGGATGGAGGATCCAATAATGGATAGTCCAAATCTACACCAGCACTTACAACAATAACAACAAAAACCACAACGGAATACAACAATATAATGCTTCAAAATAGAATTTCATTCAACATTCCCAGCTGTGAGGCCTTCCGAGTTTCAACCTTATACAATGAAATTATGAAAACAAAGACTCATCTCTCATCATATCTTCTCTACCTTCCTATCTATCTCTTCACCCTCTATTTCCCCCTCTACATCAACCCAAGCTCTCAATATATAGCCAGCTAAGCCACCAGTCAACCAATCAGGAATTTAATTACATTATAGGTTCAACCAGGAAGAGTAAACCAAAAATAAATAAAGAATGAAAAAAAATTGATTTGAGGTTACATTTAGGTCCACACATGACCCAAGAACATAATCCTAACTTAGCAATATCCCATCTCATCATACGAAACCGCGCAAGATGAAAAACTCCACGTTTCATGTGAAACTGGCTGAAAATTGATACCCGAGGAAAATGGTGATAAATCCCAACTCATGATGAATTATGATTTGTGGTCTTAGGTGAAGGTGTTATTTTAGGTCCTCTTTAAGACCCCAAGACCGAAAAGGCTGATTCATTAAGGATCAATGGCTACACAACGCGCAATCAGCAAACGGAAAGTAAGAAAATACGCTTCCAACAGCAAGGCCAAACAACTCTAACTTCGACACGATCCATCCAATCCTTGTATGCTCATAGGAGAAGGCCCAAGAATAGGTCCAAGGCACAAAATTAAATTTTCAAAACATGAAACCATAAGCATCAATGGCTACAAAATAAACAACAGACAGGTACATAAAACAAGAAATGTTTTTGGCGATGCAAGATTGCTCAAGACCCAAGATGATC
The DNA here is from genome assembly GCA_027943335.1 of Chamaecyparis obtusa. Taxonomy (NCBI): domain Eukaryota; kingdom Viridiplantae; phylum Streptophyta; class Pinopsida; order Cupressales; family Cupressaceae; genus Chamaecyparis; species Chamaecyparis obtusa. Next base: position 749,676 of record BSBK01003667.1, on the reverse strand, counting down.
CTGCATCAATAAGATAGATCCTTTTCCTTTTACTTGACAAGGTGTATCATTTCCCATTTTCATTGATCCTCCATTTTAGTGTTCAAGGTACTCAAATTTATCTTCATCACCAGTCATGTGATGTGTACAACCACTATCAATGATCTAAGTATCATTCTTGCTAACTTTAGAAATAAGGGTTGTTTCTACATACCTTTCCTCTTCTTCTAAATCATCTTTCATTGCAACAAATACCACTTAAATTTCATCATCATTGTCAGTGTCATTGTCATTCTCATCTTCTCCAACAAGGTAATGTGCCTTCTTTCCTTTGTCTTTGTAATCTCAATTGTTTCTTCTGTCATAGTGTCAGTTTCCTCTGTTATCTCTTCTACCAAACTTTCCATCACCAGATCGGTCATTGTCTTTATCTTATTCTTTCCTTTTAGGAAATCTAGTAGCAATATGGTCAAGCTATTTACAATTAAAACAAGCTAAAGGTAACTTTCCCTTATACATTCCTTTACCTTTCTAAATTCTCTAAGCCATAAGTGCTTCGAGCTCATCAAGCTCATCTTCGTTGTCACTACCACTTTCATTCTTTATGTTATGCTTACTACTAGATTTACCAATTTGTAGGGATGACATAAAAGTAGACTCAACACTTAGTATAACACTATTGTCATAATTATTCAGCTCAAAAGTAGTTAGCTTTCCAATCAAACTATCAAGTGTAAGGGTACTACCAAGTGCAAACCTCATTTCATGAATTCCAAATATTCTAATTGCATAGATAGGCAACAAGATTCTCAGTATCTTACTTACAATAGTATCTTCAGAAATAATACCTCCTACTCCTCGAATAGCATTGACTACCTCTTTGATTCAGTTAGAGTATTGTGTGATGTTCTCTCCTTCTTTCATCTTCATGTTATCAAATCTACATCTTAGGCTTTCAGCTCTAGCTCTTATTACATTTATATCTACACCATGAACTAGTGCAAGTTTATCCCACATTTGTTTCATTGTAGTGCATGCTTTGACATCTTCAAATTCAACTTCAGTTAGAGCAAAAACAATCTCTATCATAGTTATATTGTGCTCATGTCTATCTCTCAACTGATCAACTGTCAAAGGTCCAATAGTCGATTGTATGTAGCCATTGTCTAGTAGAGGGATTAGGTAATACTAAGAGGGGGGGTGAATTAGTATTACAAAACTTTGATTTTAAATTCAAACAATTATAAACAATCCAAAGTAATGCAGAAATGAAAAGAATAGATAAGCATAACACATTACTCATGACACCATGATTTATTCTCGAGGAAACCCTGGTTAAAGGGAAAACCCCGGTGGGGATGGTTCCCACAAATATGTACTAAAATATAATGTCCCTGTTAGGAGTCCTAGCCCTGTTGGGAGCTGATTATTACATAGTATATTTCCTTGTTAGAGGATTACAAAAACCCTATTAGGGGCATACAAAAAACTTGGTTAAAGGTGGTGAGCACACTGCTCTTACAATCAAAACTATCCCAAAATAGTTTTCTAAAGGGGAACAATACAAGAACTTATCTTGCTTAGATAGTTCCAATTGTAGCTCGGCCTCTTACTGATCTCACATTTGAATTCTACTATTCTATTCACAAAATTTTCATATCAATATCATCCATATCTTTTCTTTCACAAGAGCAATTTATATTTATACAAAATTAGCCTTCCATTCAGCTCAACAATTTTCATACAAGACATAATAGAAACTTGTGCAAATGATATATATGGATTCGGCACTCTTATATCACCAAAGAGTCAGCATTATACTTTATTTATAAGTCTTAGTACTTTACTATATCCATTATGCTTTCCTTAATCTTCGCAACTATTCATGTACCCTGATATATTGTTTTACTATCTTTGCACACCTTTCGAACACTGTATCTTGCACACCAGCTATCAAAAACTCATGCGATCTTAACTAAGGCATGTAAATATCCCAAAATACCTCTAGTTAACTTTGCAATCCATAATACCTTGTATGTCTTCATCGCTATCCAAAACTGTGGCACTGTACCTTATTTTCCTAATTTTGGACTTAGACATTTTCATGACTGTGAATCCAGTGGCAATCTCCACAACATGCGATCATACTATCATAAGTGTTGCCATAAATAACAACCCTGAGAGGATTTCCAGTACTCCAAAACATCACATGCCAATAATCTCTCCCTTTGGCATTGATGGCAACACTTAGAAAAATGACTAAGTGTCACAAAGCACTTCTCTTCTTTTCCTTCTCTTTTCTCTTTTTCTTCCTCTCCCTTTGACATCAATGGCAAAGGTTATTATCAAAATTTCAAAACTAAAGCATAGGTGGTCTAGTTCTTGCTTACTAGATTTAAGACATCATGGAAAGATGTTTCCAAGGTCTTAAACTCCTCAACCTGTGAACTTATCAATAGCTCACTGACATGGATTAACCCATTCTGTGCATATGGTGTTGTCTCTGCTACCTTAAGCTCAATGAGAGTAGATACTGTCATTGAACTTTCAACCTTTATCATCTCAGAGAGATGAGTCTTTAATATTGAAAGCTTGGAAGTTAATAGGTGTCTTAACAAACCAAATTTGTATGCAACTCTCCCTTTCTCCATTTCTAGTAACCTTATTTTCTCTAGTAACCTGGATGCCTCCTTGTCAATTTATTCCACAGTTTGTGAACATGACTCACAACTGTCCATTATTCTGTCAAGACTGACCCTGTGTTGTGCTATGGCCTCCTCAACATTTTTCAAATATTTGTAGGGATTTATGCAATGGCTGTATAGTTTCCTGCCTTGTGCCACACAACTCTTGGCCTTAAGAGTGGTAGCCTTAAGAATGTCTAAGTCCCATGAGATGGACTTATGAACTTCGCTTCTCCAAGAAGTTTCTTTTAGCCTTCTCCTCTATTTTTTTTAGCAATGATTCAAAGTGACTTTCAAAGCTATTCAGTACTATATTGAGATTCTTAGTTTCATCCTTGTCTTTTAGGATAATTGGAGAGGGTAGTAGCTTGTTTACTATTTCTACTGCCCTGCCCATTATCTTGGCTCTTTTGTCTCCTTTCTAGGCTAATCCCTCCTTAGCTTTAACAAATGCCATGAATGAGAGTCTCATCAGTTCATCTTCATCCATTTTTTCCACATCAAAAATTACTGGTTTGGCAACACTTGCCAACAATAGAGATGAATCGAGTCTGATTTTAGTGGTCTCTTCTGCCTTAGGTTGTTTTTCTTGATGTCCTTCTTGTTGTAACTCCTTCTCATATACTTTTTCTCCTTGTTTTTCTTCTAATTTCCTCTCTTATGTCTGTTCTTGATCTTCGACTTCCATCACACTATCCATCTTGTCCATGAATGGATCATTTATATCCTATGAAGTGTCAAGGATAATAGGCACACTAGTGACAAAGAAGTCTGGTTGCAAGTTAACTTGAGCACTCTTATCCACTATTTGTGAACTCTCTCCTAAACCAAAGGACATAGGTTTAGCAATCTTAGGTGGTGACACCTTTTTGGGTATGGTATTCATTAGAACTTGATCTGGTGCCTTTTGGGTATCATCAATCACCTCATCATATATTCTAACCATGATCTTGACTAGCCTGGCCTTTGTTCTTAGAAGAGGTTTTAGTGCCTTTATGATTCTTTCTCTTTCCTGGATGGACACAACTAGAAACATATCATCGATTGTTTTGTTCCTTATGTTCTCATCTTCTGAATGAGCTAAGTGTTTTCTTATTTCCAGTTTGTTGTAGAGATCTTTGGGAATACTTGCTTCAATTTCCAACAGGTTTTTTTAAAAAACTAACAAATGCTCAATAATGGTGTCTTCAATGATTTCTTGATCTTTAGGGTTGTATCTCTCATAATATTTGTTTATAGATATCAAATTTCCATCTTTGATGACCCTCTTCTGTAGTGCTTTCATATCAGGTTTCCACAGAATTTGTGAATTCTTTTGAGTCACATTTAGTTCCTTGTTCATTATTCTTGTTATTCCTCATGTGTAACTCCTCAATGAGTAGTCTGGCTTGAGTGAGTTCACCTTTGATGATCTGATTGTAATTGTCCAATTCCTTATATTTATCTTTGTAATGGTCAAGTTCAGTCTTCATATTTTCTATCTGAATGTTGGCTTGTTTTAGTGACTCTTCAACTTTGTTTCTTTCATCCTTCTCATCATGAATCTCCTTGATCATTAAGAGATTGATTTTTTCTTTTTCTTATTCCAACATCTTTACTTTTTCTGATGTATCATTGTCAGAACTTTCTTTGATTTTCTCCATAAGGTCTTGTCTCTAATCTTTTACAATCACAAGTTGTTCTTTAAGTTTCCTCATGAAACCTTCTGCTCTTCTTAATTTGAATTTTAGTTCACCATTTTTAGCTTTCATCTTATCTAGATCCTCAAGTGCAGCTTCAAATTTTACTTGAAATTCTTTTGAATCCATTCTGATCTCCCTTAAGTTGTTAAGCTTTCTTGCAAAGGGTCAACAGCTCTGATACCAATTGTTAGGATTAGGTAATACTGAGAGGGGGGTGAATCAGTATTACAGAACTTTGATTTTAACTTGAAACAATTATAAAAAATCCAAATTAATGCATAAATGAAAAGAACAGATAAGCATGACACATTACTCATGATACCATGATTTGTTCTTGAGGAAACCCTGGTTAAAGGGAAAACCCCAGTGGGGATGGTACCCACAAATATGTACTAAAAAATAATGTCCCTGTTAGGAGTCCTAGCCCTGTTAGGAGCTGATTATTACATATTACATTTCCTTGTTAGAGGATTACAAAAACCCTATTAGGGGCATACAAAACACATGGTTAAAGGTGGTGAGCACACTACTCTTACAATCAAAATTGTCCCAAAATAGTTTTCTAAAGGGGAACAATAAGCACTTATCTTGCTTAGATAGTTCCAGTTGTATTTTTTCCTCTTACTGATCTTGCATCTAACTTCTGCTATTCTATTTGCAAACTTTTCATACCAATATAATCCATATCTTTTCTTTCACAAGAGAAATCTATATTTATACAAAATTAGCCTTCCAGTCGGCTCCACAATTGTCATACAAAACATAATAGAGACTTGTGCAAATGATATATATGGATTTGACGCTCTTATATCACCAAAGAGTCAGCATTATACTTTATTTACAAGTCTTAGCACATTACCATATCCATTATGCTTTCCTTAATCTTCGCAATTGTTCATGAACCCTGATATATTCTTTTACTGTCTTCGCTCACCTTCTGAACATTGTATCTTGCACACCGGCTATCAAAAACTCATGTGATCTTAACTGAGGCATGTACATATCCCAAAATACCTCTAATTAACTTCACAAGCCATAATACCTTGTATGTCTTCATCGCTATCCAAAACTATGGCACTGTACCCTATTTTCCTGATTCTGGACTTAGTCATTTTCATGACTGTGAATCCAGTGGAAATCTCCACAACATACGATCATACTATCATAAGTGTTGTCATAAATGACAACCCTTGGAAGATTTCCAATACTCCAAAACATCACATGCCAATAGATATGTGCAGCCTCATCCTACTTTTCCATGTGGTGAAGTTGTCTTTGTTCAACTTAGGTACTTCCCTCTTATACATATTGTGATCTTTTTCTTAAGTCCTTGAAACTTTCCTCCAAGCAACCAATATGCTTTGATACCAATTGTTAGAATAACTGAGAGGGGTGTGAATCAGTTAAATTAGTTATCCTATAGTCCCAGAATCTCATATGTAATTTTCAAAACTATTTCAAAAATTTATGCAACTCAATAAGATAAAATATCAATCTGTCTGTTCATTTACTGAATACCAGTAATTATCAAAACTGTGATTATTGATTAAATCAACTATGTAGTATGTAAAGTGTTAGGAATAAGGTGTCTCAACCTTGGATAATTCCTATTTTTATTATTTGTTTTGTAAAATGTGTTTCTTGCAAATAACGTAATAAGTGTGAGTGTACATGTCTAGTTGGCATGTTGATGTGTCACTCCACTTGATGTGTCGGCATCTTGAATTGTGTGTAAGGAGATCATGGCTAAAATGGTTATGATAGATTCCTATGACATGTAAGAGCTATGTCTAGAAGATTCAATGACAGGTGAAGACATGTGGCAACTGATAAAATTAAGTACTATACACTCTTCCCCAATCGTGGGGTTCGGGGCATCGCCTCGAAAAAAATAAATTGGGTTCCTATTTTCTCAGAGAATGGTAAAACCCTAATACGGCTATCTTTGGAAGTTGCCCTAAAAAAGGAAGCACATGATATAAGTATTTTTAGAGTTGCGAAGAGATGTGAAGTAAGTGTATTGTTGAAACATTTTATGCTGTCGCGATTTGTCTTCAAGAGTTGGAAAAATCTTCTGAGAGAACTTGCATTGCAAGTGTATTGTAAACTATAATAGTTTTGATTACTACACTGTGCAGGTTTTGGAGTGCTGAGGTTTTTACCGAAAGGTTTCCCAAGGTAAATCATTGTGTCATTCTCTATTTTCTGTATGCATGGTATATGGCTGCAATATCTTTGTTAAAGTAGTTAACAAATCTGAAATTGTAAGGATTTAAAAGAATTTGCACAATACTTTCCTTTAGAGATTAGTGTAGGAAGTTGTTTCCGCACCTGAGTTTCCTTACAAGTGGTATCAGAGACTGATCAAATTTTGATCCTAGTTGTTGGGTAGGGTTTTTTGAGCTAATCTCAAGTTGAGTGGGATTTTTGTGCAGATCATTCTGAATCTTATTTGCAGATTGAGATGGCAAGTTCCTCATACAGTAGAATGGAGGTGGAGAAATTTAATGGCACTAATTTTGAGTTGTGGAAACTCAAGATGGAAGACATGCTTGAAGACCATGATCTATGGGAGGCTACTTCACTTGATGTGAAACCTACAGTGATATCTCAAGCGGATTGGAAGATCAAGGATTGGAAGGCTAAGGGTCTCATCAGACTCTATCTAGCAGATGTCGTTCTTTTGAATGTTCTTGACGAGACTACTGCAAATTCTTTATGGAAATGGCTTGGGTCTGTGTATTAGGCCAAATCTCTGGTGAATAATTTGTTCCTAAGAAAGAAGTTGTATTCTTTAAGAATGGAGGAAGGTGGATCCATAACTGATCATCTCAATGCATTCAATTTATTGATTGCACAGTTGGCATCATCCGGTGCCAAGATCGAGGAGGAGGATCATTGTATGACCCTGCTTTGTTCCTTACCAAATTCATGGGACCATCTTGTGATGGCTCTCAGAAGTACTATAGTCACATTCTGTATGGATGATGTGGTGTCTTCGCTTCTATCTGAGGAGATGCAAAGAAAGACTTTGGATTCGTCTAAGGAAGCCCTTGTTGTTCACTGGAGATCCAACGACAAAGGAAAGCAAAATGACAATTCAAAGAAGGGTAGATCTAAATCTTGTGGGAGTTCTAAGACCCTTGGAAAGTCCAAGGCAAAATGTTGGAACTGTGACAAAACTGGGCACTTCCGGAGGGATTGCAAAGAACCAAAGAAGAAGAAGAAAGGCTCAGATTCAGCTTCTAAAAAATCTCAAGAAGAAGGAGATGCTTTTATTGCAGCTTTGGCAGCCCATGCATCTGATGATGTGTGGTTGGTAGACTTGGGTGCTTCTTTTCACATGACCTCTCATCGAAACTGGTTCTCAAAATATGAAGAGTTTGATGGTGGAAAGGTGTACTTGGGTGATGATTCTCACCTAAAGATAGTTGGACGCAGAAGGATCACTATCAAATTTCCTGATGGACGAGTAAAGGGAATCAATGGAGTTATGCACATTTCAAGTTTGGCATGAAACCTATTATCTATAAGTATGTTGAATGATGTAGGTGTGCAGGTTGTTTTTTTGAAAGAAGGATGCAAGATGATCAAAGGATCGATAGTGCTTGCGAGGGGTACTAGGAGAGGTACCTTATTTCAACTAGATGCATCTATTCCTCTATGTAATAGTTCTTCATCCTCACGATCTGAATGAGCAGTGAAGTAGTCTATGGTTATTGGTTCCAATGGCAGTGCAAACACTTTGGAAGGTAAGCTTCCTGTAGAAAAGACAATGTTGTGGCATATGAGATTTGGCCACATTGGTGAAAAGGGTCTCAGAACCCTAAAAAATAAAAACCTCATTGAGGGGTTAAATGATTGCAATCTCGAGTTTGACTTCTGTGAACGCTATGTCTATGGTAAACAAAATCATGTTTAGTTTTACTCTAGTTCTCACAAATCTTTTGATGTTTTGGATCTTATTCATACTGATGTATTTGGTCCTGTAAAAGTTCCTTCAATCTCCAAGTCTGTATTTTTTGTATCTTTCATAGATGATTATAGTAGAAGGACTTGGATTTATTTCCTTAAAAGTAAGACACAAGTCTTTAGTCGGTTCAAATAATTTAAATCTCTCGTAGAGAATCAGACTAGTAAGAAGATTAAGTGTGTGAGAACTGACAATGGTGGTGAGTTTTTCTCAACATAATTTGAACAGTTCTATAAAGAACAAGGTATCAAGAGGCATAAGACAACTCCTTATAACCCACAGAAAAATGGAGTTGCAGAGAGAATGAACAGGACATTGATGGAGAAGGCTAGGAGTATGCTTAGTGGAGCTGGTTTAAAATAAAGGTTTTGGGCCAAAGCTATGGCCACTATTTGCTATCTGGTTAATAGATCTCCTACATCATCTCTTGTTGGTAAGACACCCATGGAGGTGTGGTCTAGTAAGAAGCCTTCAATTAGACATCTTCGTATTTTTGGTTGTGAAGCTTATGCACATGTTCCAAAGGAGAAAAGATCTAAGTTGGAAAACAAAGTTGTCAAATGTATTTTCATCGGATACAGTGTTGGTGTGAAAGTATACAAACTTTGGGATCCTGTGACTAGTAAGGTGTTGTATAGTAGAAATGTTATTTTCAGAGAGCTAACATCTCCTATTGTGCTACAACCAGATGAAAAAGAAAAGGAAAAAGATGTTGTTCAGTTGCCTCCTACCCTTGAGAAGACTGAAAAAAGAGACCATGTTGGGCCTACTGATGAGGAGAGCTCTAGTAGCTCTGATAGTTCAGAAGAAGAGGAAGAAAAACCTCAACCTCAGCCCTTGAGGAGATCCACAAGAGAAAGAAAGCAACCAGAAAGGTTTGTTTATTCTATGTTAGATTCCAGTTGTGTTTTTGCTTTGATTACTAACACTGATGAGCCTAGATCTGTGAAAGAAGCTTTGGGCATGGAAGATGCAGGTTCCTAGATTGAGGCTATGGATGATGAGATGGCTTCATTGGAGAAAAATAAAACTTGGGACCTTGTACCTTTGCCTAAAGGGAGAAAATTTGTTGGCTGTAAATGGGTGTTCAAGAAGAAATTCTATGCAGATGGCAATGTTGAAAGGTACAAAGATAGATTGGTTGCAAAGGGGTATTCATAGGTAGAGGGAATAGATTATGGTGAAATATTCTCTCCTATTTCAAAGTTGACATCCATTAGATTTATGTTATCTCTTATTGCATCATATGATTTAGGGATAGAACAGATGGATGTGAAGACAGCTTTCCTTCATGGTGTTTGGAGGAAGAGATTTATATGTCATAGCCTGAGCACTACATTGTTAAAGGTAAAGAATCATTAGTTTGTAGATTAAATAAATCTCTATATGGTTTGAAGCAATCTCCTAGGATGTGGTACCTTAAGTTTGATGCCTTTGTGTTGTCAATTGGATTTGTAAGATCTAGATCAGATCATTGTGTTTATTTCAGAGTTGAAAATGGTTGCCTTCTTATTGTTGCATTATATGTTGATGATATGTTGCTGTTTGGGAAGGGTAAGGGTATGATTTCTAATTTTAAATCTCAATTGTCAGCATAGTTTGAGATGAAAGATCTTGGGGCAGCAAGGTACATCTTGGGTATGGAAATCAGTAGAGACAGGTCTAACAGAAAACTTTGGTTGAGTCAAAGTAAGTATGTGAAGTCTGCGTTAGATAGGTTCAACATGGCAGATTGTAGACCACTATGTGTTCCTATTTCTATGGGAACAAATTTATCTGTAGATGATTGTCCAAAATCTCCTAGTGAGGTGGAGGACATGAGTAGAGTACCTTATGCTAGTGCAGTTGGAAGTCTTATGTATGCTATGGTTTGTACTAGACCAGACATTGCCCAAGCAGTGGGAGTCTTGTGTCAGTTTATGGCTAACCCTGGATGGGTACATTGGGATGCAGTTAAGTGAGTATTCAGATATTTGAGGGGTACATTAGATTACTCCATATGTTACCATGGTAACTCTTCTGGATCTCCACATTTAGTTTGTATTTGTGGGTTTGTGGATTCAGATTGGGCAAGTGATATTGACAGCAAGAGATCCACCAGTGCTTGTGTTCACTATGTTTGGTGGTGCTATCAGTTGGATGAGTAAGCGACAACCTATGGTTGCTTTGTCCACTACAGAAGCTGAGTACATGGTTGCTACTCATGCTTGTAAGGAAGCCATTTGGCTTAGGAGATTGTGTTCTAATGTTGGTGTTGATGTAGAATAGATTACTATTTGGTGTGACAATCATAGCACTATTTTCCTTGCGAAGAATCCAACTTTTCATGCCAGAACGAAGTACATTGATGTGTAGTTTCACTTTGTGAGAGATATGGTGGAAGATGGAAAGGTAAATTTGGAGAAGGTAGATATTATGAAGAATGTTGCAGATGCATTAACGAAACCAATGGGCACTGAGAAGTTCAGATGGTGTTCAAAGTCTATGGGCCTTTTGGCCTATAGTGGTTAGTTCCTGTTATGTTCCTGTTGCTCTTACAAGGTGTTTGACAAGTGGGAGAATGTTAGGAATAAGGTGTCTCAACCTTGGATAATTCCTATTCTTATTATTTGTTTTGTAAAATGTATTTCTTGCAAATAATGTAATTAAGTGTGAGTGTACATGTCTAGTTGGCATGTTGATGTGTCACTCCACTTGATGTGTCGGCATCTTGAATTATGTGTAAGGAGATCATGGCTAAAATGGTTATGATGGATTCCTAAGACACGTAAGAGCTATGTCTGGAAGATTCAATGACAGGTGAAGACATTTGGCAACTGATAAAATTGAGTATTGTACACTCTTCCCCAATTGTGGGGTTTGGGGCATCGGCCCAAAAAAAAAATTTGGGTTCCTATTTTCTCAAAGAATGGTAAAACCCTAATACAGCTATCTTTGGAAGTTTCCCTAAAAAGGGAAGTGCATGATATAAGCATTTTTAGGGTTGCGAAGAGATGTGAAGTAAGTGTATTGTTGAAACATTTTATGTTGTCATGATTTGTCTTCAAGAGTTGGAAAAATCTTCTGAGAGAACTTACATTGCAAGTGTATTGTAAACTGTAATAGTTTTGATTAATACACTGTGCAGGTTTTGGAGTGCTGGGGTTTATACCGAAAGGTTTCCCTAGGGTAAACCATTGTGTCATTCTCTATTTTCTATATGCATGGTATATGGCTGCAATATCTTTGTTAAAGTAGTTAACGAATCTGAAATTGTAAGGATTTAAAAGAATTTGCACAATACTTTCCTTTAGAGATTAGTGTAGGAAGTTGTTTTCGCACCTGAGTTTCCTTACATAAAGTATGATAGAAAAACAATCATAATAAACAACACATAACACAATCATTTAACATGGAAACCATGCTAAGGTAAAAATCACCTAGGACCAATAACCCAAAATATTTCACTCTTCTGAACTGAGCTCGGTTAGGAGCCAACCCTTTTAAAGGTTACAATGCACATTGTTAGGTGTGACCTAGTTAGAGGATTTATCACTAAAATTTAACTCTTGACCAGCATTCACTATAGGGTCAACAAGATAACAATTAACATTCATGGAATGTCATATGGTAATACAATACAACTATTAAGTCCACTCATTTAAGACATTTTGCTGAATCAATGGTTAAATTGATACAATTCTGATTTGATTCAAATACAACTCAATTGCAAATATTCAAATCTATGTTATGCTCATAAAACTCATTTGATCATTAAAAAATTCACTTCCTCAATATTTTTCCAACTTAATTTACTCGGTGTATATATCTCTAACGCTTGGTTATGCCTGCAGCTCAGTTTTGTCTATAACCAGTTTGCTCATGAATGCATGAATAAAGTCTTCACGCAAAATCTTCTGCAGTCTATATTTTATCTGGCATGTTTCAATAATGAAACTTATGTCTCTTAAATAGACAAGTAAACCATTTTCATATCAGCCATCAGATTTTTCCTCTTAATCTCCTTCATCCATTTTGTCGCTTAAACCTTCCTCAATAGATGTGTCCATAATGTTAGGATTAGGTAATACTGAGAGGAGGGGTGAATCAATATTACAGAACATTGATCTTTTCAACTTTAAACAATTATAAATAATCCAAAGTAATGCAGAAATGAAAAGAACATATAAGCATAACACATTACTCATTACACCATGATTTGTTCTTGAGGAAACCTTGGTCAAAGGGAAAACCCTGGTGGGGATGGTACCCGCAAATATGCACTAAAGTATAATGTCTCTATTAGGAGATCTAGCCTTGTTAGGAGCTGATTGTTACATAGTACATTTCCTTTTTAGAGGAATAAAAAACCCTGTTAGGGGTGCAAAAAACACCTAGTTAAAGATGGTGAGCACACTATTCTTACAATCAGTATTTGTCTCAAAAGAGTTCTCATAAAGGGGAACAATACAAGCACTTATCTTGCTTAGATAGTTCCAGTTATAGCTCAACCTCTTATTGATCTTGCATATGACTTCTGCTCTTATATTTGCAAACTTACTCCATCATGATAATCATAACCATACATCGCTTTTACAAAAAACATTCCATACTTATACAAAATCATCCTTCTAGTCAGCTTCACAATTATCATGCAAAACATAACAATAACTCATGCAAATTTTATTTATGGAGTCGGCGCTCTTACTATACCAAAGATTCAGAAATATACTTTATTCACCTATCTTATCATGTTACCATATTCACTTTACCTTCCTTAATCTTTACAACTGTTCATATACCATGTTACACTGTTCTACTACCTTCGCATACCTTCCGAACACTATATCTCACAGATCTGACAACCAAAACTTATGTGATCTTGACTGAAGCATGTTGACATCTCAAAATACTTCTAGTTAACTTTGCAAGCCATAATACCTCATATATCTTCATTGCTGACCCAAACTCTGACACTGTACCCTGTTATCCTGATTCTAGACTTAGTCATTTTCATGACTGTGACTCCAGTGGAAATCTCTACAACATGCAATTACTCCATCATGAGTGTTTCCATAAATGACAACCCTTAAGTGATTCCTAGTGCTCCAAAACATCACATGCCAACAATCTCTCCCTTTGGCATTGATGGCAACACTTAGAAAAATGACTAAGTGTCACAATACAACTTTCTTTTTCTTTTTCTCTTTTCTATTTTTTTGTTTCTTTTCTACATCTTTTCTTTTATTTTCTTCTCTACATATTTCTTTCTCTTCCTCATTTTCCTTTTTCTTCCTCTCCCTTTGAAATCAATGGAAAAGGTATAACACAAAATTGTAAAACATAAGCACAAATGATTTAGTGCTTACTGTGTGTATGAAAATTGTACCTAGCTGTGGATACAACACTTCAATAAAACATTAGAGGTTAGCAAATCAAAGAAATTTGTAAGTAATTGAAACTAAGCTAACCAAGTGATTTACTGCCTTCTAGTAGGTGCAAGTATGGTATTCTCATATTAGACCGAGATCAGTGACAATGCAACACCTAAACAAAGGATTTCATGCTAAAAGATGAATGTAGAATGAATGCAGATTAATCTATATTTTTGGATTTTGTATGCAATTATGATGAAAAATTGTATGAATCTAAGCTAGAATTGATTGAAAATGATATGCAGATTTAATCTAAGAATGATATGAATTGATATGAAAATCTATGCAAAGCTATGAAAAACTATGAATTGATCTCACAAAGTCTCCTGTCGCAAAAGCTTGATTCTTCGTATGCAATTTTGCTAGAGTAATTGTGCAAATTCGAGAGATATATTATGAAGAGCTGAGCCTTGTTTTTATAGAAATCCAGGGTTTGAGGATGCATAAGAAAAACCATAAATCACTCTTGATAAACTCAGGTTGATTAAGAATAAATAAACTCATAAAATCAAGCAAAAGCAGTTTTTATCTCAAAATAGAGTTTAGTTCTCTTTTTCAACTCATCATCAGATGTTGAGTTTAGAAAGTTAACAAATTGAAATTGAAAATTGATTTAAAGTTAATTGCTTTTCTGATTATGTATGATTTAATGTGAATTAATTTAATAAATAAAGTGATTTATTTTCCACTTAACTGATTTTGATTTAAAATAATTGATTTATGGATTAATCAATTATTAAATCAAACTTTATTCCAATTAAATCATTAAATTTGACTACTTTGATTTTAAATCAATTAAATAAATATTCAATTGATTGTTTGTAGGAATTTTGATTTATTGTCAAAATAAAAACAATATTAATTAGGAATAAATGCAATTAAATCTAATTAAATAATTAAGTGGCAGAATTAAATTAATTAATTAAATATTCATCATGTTCAATTAATCAACTTTAGGATAAATAATGACATTTATCGCCAAATAATATTCAATTAAAGATAATTATGATAAATTAGGAATATTCAAGGAATATTCCCCAATGCAGAATTAAGATAATCAATTAGGTTTTTGATAATCTGATGTGCAAATGTGCCTTTGGTTAGGACTTTGATGTTGATTTCATTCGATTTGAAGATGTAAGAGGTTAATGAACCTATAGCCCATTTCTGAGGTATTATGTTTTGCCCCTCTTTGAATTACTGTGCAAAGCATAGTGGTTCAAAGATTAATCTATTTTTGATGATGATGAAAGATTCTGAGAGATTAACCGATTCCGAGACAGAAACCGATTTAAAAGATTTGAAGATGTTAGGTCCTGATTGACCAAAGATGATGTTAGCTAAATCAACAATGTGTTGGCATTAAGTATGTTTGTCATTAGTGACAACACTTATTCAGACTCTGTATGTTTACCGAGCAGACAAGACAGTGTTTACCAAGCAGACAGGACAGTGTTTACCAAGCAGACAAAACAATGTTTACCAAATAGACCGAGATTCACAGTGCTTACCAAGTTATCATTACCGAATGATGAAATGAGCAGTGTTTACCGAGTGCCAGCATGGTAAACAGGGAATTTAGTTTCTACCGAGTGACACTATATCTACCGAGTCTCCAGTATATACCGAGTTTGAAACTACAACCGAGTGGTTAGTATGGACCGTGCCTCCACTTCTACCAAGAGCATGATGATGCCGAGTAACACAGTGGATGCCGAGTATCAGAAAGTCACCGAGTTAGTTTGCAGTAACCGAGTAACTATATTTGGGCTGACTCAGTAATATTTGTGTTAGCTTGTTTGAGAGCCAACTTTGTAATTATTTTATAATTCTTTTGGATTGATATATAAACATTGTTTTGTATCATATCAAAGAAAGAGAAGAAGTGAAAAATGTGAAAAAGAGAAGAAAGGTAGAGATAAGAAAATTACAAAGGGCTATAGCAGTATAAGGAGTAGCAAAGATATATCCATCACAGAAGGTGATCAGTACATCAAAGAATCTCAATCAGCAAGTACGGTTGCAAGTAAGAGATCTACTGTTTCATCCTAACAGGTGAATCAGCTTAAAATCCTTTAATAGGGTAGACTTAACAGTCTTTGTAAAATCTCTTAACCGAGTGCATACTTCTTTGTATGTTTGTAAATCCTCTAACAAGGTGGACCTAGCAGTCCTTATTGCTCCTAACAGGGTAGATCATCAGAAGTGATCATTGTAAGCCTTAACTGGAAAACTTTATACTGCAGTATTGAAGTTTTGTGGGTATCATCCCCACCCCAGTTTTACTTTCTATTTGGAAGGTTTCTAGGTCACCAAATCTCTGTGTTCAAAGTGTTATGAATGTTTTATTCTTTCTGTTACTCATGCATGCAGTTAGCTTATTGATCTAAATGTTATTTGGAATATGATTAAGATCTGAATTTGTTAAAAGTTTTGAAGTTACTGATTCACCCCTCCCCTCTCAGTAACTTGGCTAGTCTTGACTATTTCCAACAATTGGTATCAGAGCTTTGTGGTTCTCAGGATAAAGTTTGACATCTTGAGAAAAGATTCAGGAAAATGGAGATATGCAAACTTAACAAAGTAATTGAGAATGAAAAGCTAGATCTAGAAATGGCCATAGCTCAACTCAAGGAAGCAAAAGAGAATCTTTTCCAATCCCTAAAAAGAAGGAAGGAACTTGCAAATCAGATGAATGACCACCAGTATGTTGAAGAAAAGATTGAAGACTTTTTCCCTTCAAGCAGCTCAGATGAGGTAAACAATGCAATCAAAGAACTTCTAGAAAAGAATGGATCTCTGCAAGAAGAAGTAAGAAAATTGAAAAGAGAACAGAAAATTCAGTCAACAAGATTCTGTGAAATCTTAGAACAAAGAAACAAGATGAAAGATGAAATAGATGGAAAGAACAATGAAATCCAGAATCAAACTCTTCAACTAGAAAACCTTATTGATCAAGTCTCTAATGCAAATGAAGAAATCTTGACTCTGAGATCAGAAAATGAAAATATAAGAGAGGAGTTGAGATCTGAAAAGAAAATCAATTTAAGATTGGTGAATGACCTAGACACTGAAAGGAAAATCAATGAGAGAATGTTGAAATCTCAAGAAGATATAAATTAGGTGTATGAATGAAACCTTCATAATTAAAAAGGAAAAGCAGGACTTGGATACAAAGAGGAAGGTGAATCCTCCAAACAAGGTACTCAAAAGAATCAAAAACCCACTTGTAATCACTGTGGCAAAATTGGTCATACTTCAAACAAATGTTGGAGCAATGGAAAAGCACAATTCAATGGAAAATGCTACAATTGCAATCAGCATGGTCATAAAGCAAATGAATGCAAGGAGAAACCAAGATTTAAAGGCAAATGTCACAAATGTAACAAACAAGGTCACAAGGTATCAGAATGCAGAACTAAAACACCCAATCCAACAGAACAAATTGTGAAAGCAATATTTGGTTGGGATTACAACACTTGGTGTAGGTGTCATTACTATGGAGAATATGGACACATTAGCATGAATTGTGTAAGGCATCACTTAAGAAAAAGGGAAACTACCATAAGATGTTATAAATGCACGAAGCTTGGTCACATAGCTAAAAATTGCATGAATTCAGGCAAAGTTGAAGATGAAAAGAAAGCAAAAGCAAATAGCATCAGGAAGTAGATGAGACAACAGTGGATTCCTAAACCTACCGAGAAAACCAGTCCAAGTAATGAAGTCACTCATGAAGAGGGTGCCTCTATCCATTCTAACTAAGTCTCCAAGAAAGCACTGGAACTATATCTTCATAGACATATTCCAAAATAGTTCCAGAATTGAAAGGAAGAAAGATCCAAATCAATATGCAAGATACAGCAGGATCACAAGAAGGTTGGTATCAGTTATCACCGAGCAAGGTTGGGAGTAACCTAATTTCATATGGTTACCGAGTAAGGTCAGAGCAGTATGAATTTGTATGTTCTCCGAGTTGCGGAATCTTCACCGAGAAATTAATGCATAGTGGATGACAGTCTATCGAGTTCAATACCCTAATTCCTACAGAGCATTAATGACAAAATTTTAACAAAAAGCATGAAATTGAGTTCATTCTTCACCGCGAATATCAGCATATTGACTAGAGAAATTTCTAGTGCGATCAAGCGATTCGAAGCAAAATTTTGCAGCAGAAATTTCTTCGAAGAATTTTTCTTTTCTACCGAGCTACCATGGCATCATCCAGCACCAAAGTAAAGAAAGGTTCAGAAATGTTAGTTCAAGGAGAATGGAAAGCATCGGATTTCAAACTTGTGCCCGTGATTGCAGAAACCCTAGACCCAAGTGGAGCTCAATCTCAGATTCCTCCAAAGGTACTTCTTGTAAATGACATTTGTAGTCATTTTAAAGGTATAATTCAAGAGCTTGGAACCCTAGAGATAGATGTTGTTCATGATGAACTATGCGTTGATGGTGTTCTCAAACTAGAACATAAACATTTGGAAGATAAGGGTTTGACACATATCACCCACTTGCCTCGAAGTTTCCAGATAAAATGGATTAGATATATCCTAAGATGAGTGCATGAAGGTAAAATTTGGCTTGAGCAACTAGTGGAAATAACAGAGAAGATGATTCATCAAATCACTGGTCTTCCCATGCTTGCCAAGGCAAAATCTACAAAAACCCTAGGTCAGGTAGAGCTAGAAAAGAAAACCCTAGCCAAATGGGATGGTAGAGGTATGAGAATAAACAGTATTACCAATGAAGAACTAAAATTTGGCACATATGTCATAGCTCACAAGATATACAGTTCAAGTTGACAGAATAGTGTTCCATGTGAAGCAGTTGACCTAGCCTATAAAATTGTGAAGAACAATCTGACATTTGACCTAGCAGATTTATTGTTGAAAAAGTTCAACAAGAATATGGAGAGCATCCAAACCTCAAAGAACAATCCATGTAAGTTTGGCTCGCTGTTGGTTTGTTTATTTTTCTGTGCTCAAAAGTTTTTCCCATCAAAAGGCACGGTAAAATGGAGAAAGGATGTTCCTGTTCTTTATTAGATAAATGAGTACATTGCATAAATGGGTGAGAATTTTGCAAGCATAATGGATAACTATTTTGAATCTTTTAAAGAAAAGATGAATAACAGATTCTGGATTCCACAAAAGTTGGTGGAAGATTATAAAGATGATATTTGTTTCATGGTTGATTGTGATGGAGTATAAATTCAGGCAGTAAGGCCTAGGATTGTATGGGTGAAACCTCTTCCTTATGAGGTAAACATTGATGAGACAAAGGATATAATTGAAGCTCTAGTAAATCAACCTGTTGATCCAAAGGCTCCATACTTTGGAACATATGATGAAGCTAAGGTAAGAATTGAGCTAAGCATAAAACTTCCACAGGTGGTTAACAAAGGCAGAAAGAGGATGGCCAAGATGCAATCTAGCACACCTCTATTGTTAACTGAGGGAAAAGGAGAGGACATTGAAAAACAAGAAGAAAAGAATGAGAGTGAAGAAGAACAAGTACCTATGAAGAAGAAAGGGAAGGCGACAATCACTAAGGCACCAAAACAATTTACTGTAGTCTTCACAAGAAAAACAAGGGGCAAGGCAGGTAAATTCAATGATGATATAGTACTCAAAAGGCCTCCTCCCTCATTTGAACAAAAGATTAAGGATTTGAGAGAAGGATCTAGAATTTCAAATTTCAAATCTCTCAAATATGAAATTAGATCAAAGGCAGAGCAGCAAGAAATTTAAGATGTTGTTATTGAGAAAATGGGAAAATGGAAGTACTCACCTGATGATATGGCTTCTCAAATTCCATGTGTTCTATTGGATAAAGTCAAGTTGAAATGGTCCAATGCAAGACAAACTGTCAAGGACATATATGCTCAAACCTTAAGACAGTTGATGCCAAGTTTGAAAAATGATGAAATAAATAAGGCATTGATAGAAAATGAGCGCAAGATGACACTAAAATTCAACAGTTGTTTGATTTTGATCAAAGATATAGAGTCGGTTGTGAAGAGTGCAAATTTTACTTGGAAAAACATCTATCATCTTCACAAACCAAGTGTTGAAATCGTGATAATAAAAGATATTGAAGATGACATTGATGAAGAAGAAAAAGAAGTAGTTTAGATTGATAATGTTGAGATAGAAGAAGCCACCGAGGAAGCTAAGAAGAATGTTGAGGAAGATGATCCAGTTCGGATAGTTGTAGAGGTGATTGCCTCACTTCCTCACTCTCCAGTAAAGATTGCTACATCTAGCCCAGAGATAATTCCAAGTGTGATTGTGACAACACCTGTAGATGCATCAAATGTCCAATCATCACTAACACAGCTCAATGTATCAATGAAAGAAGTGGCTACCACTTCATCTATCAAGCTTCAGCCTCCTTCTTCCACCAAGTTGTAGTCTCCAGTGCCATCTTCAGTACCTTCTTCAGTTTTGAGTTTTTCAGCAGCAAGTACTTCATTTTTGAATACTTCAGTAAGTACTTCAGATTCTACAATTGTAAATACTTCAGTTTTTGGTTTATCAAGTATTCCAGTTAGCATTCCATCAGTCAAAAGTTTATCATTTTTTGCTACAAGTCCTACTGTGTCTACAATAATTTCTACTACAAAGGCATTAAGTATAAAGACTCAACCGAGTACAAAATTTTTGAGTAAGAATATTGAAGAGGACATAGATTTAGATGAGGAGATAGAAATTCCACAATTAGATTTTGCAAATATTTCAGTAGACCAAATGCAAATAGTTGGTGAACTCCTCTAGAAGAAAGCAAAGTAGAAGAAACTAAAAGAAGAAAGAGATAAGGAATATAAGATCATTGAGGATGCCAAGAATATTTTGATAGAAGCAATAGGTGTTGAAGTTGATTCCTCTCAACACATTTTGTTATAGTTGGCAGAGGCAGTAAACAAGTTCAATGAGGATTCTTCTGGATCAAATAAGTTGCTTGAGAAGGCTGAGAAGAAGTTTGAAAATAAAGTGCTTGAGCACATTGCTCAGCAAATAGCTATCAATCAGGCAGGGTTATCTTTAGTTTTGACTAGCATTGAGTCCTCCTATTCCAAGGTAACATCATTTTTTGTCAAAGTATGTAATGTTGCCAAGTTCTCAAAGGAGATTAAAGACAAAATAAATAAGATTGATGAGGATTTGAAGATTAGTGCACAGAAGTTGCAACTTGAACCTAGTTCAAGCTTTGCACATCATATGATAGTTAGATTCCTATCCGATAAGCAGTCAGAGTTATTGAGAGAAGATACAAGGATCAAGTCAACATTAATAGATATTCAAAACATGATCCTTCCCATCATGGATACAATGCAGAAGCATATTGCACACTCAAAAACATTGATCCATGACAATCAGTTTTCAATTGCAGATCACATGATTGAACTCTCTACAGAAGTTCAAATTGCACTCCATACGTGCAAGATTCTGCAAGAAAATTGGGATAGAACTCTAGCATTAATAAGTAAGGTACATTCTAATTTTCTCTCACACTTTGGCATCTCCATGTAAAATATTTGTATATACACCTTTGGCATTATTGTCAAAAAGGGGGAGAAAGTATATAAGATATGTGAGATATGAAAGGGGGAGAAATTATATGAGAGAAATAGGAAATATAAGTATGAGGTGAAATAAGATATTTGTATATATACTATATGGGGGAGACATGAAATGTATATACAGCAGTATGACAAAGATAAATTTTTGAAAAATCAAAAATAGATTCAGCATGTTTTTTTTTTGGGCAATAAGTGTTTTTGTCACTAATGCCAAAGGGGGAGATTGTTGGCATTAAGTATGTTTGTCATTAGTGAGAACACTTATTCAGACTCTGTATGTTTACCGAGCAGATAGGACAGTGTTTACCAAGCAGACAGGATAGTGTTTACCGACCAGATAGGACAGTGTTTACCGAGCAGACAGAACAGTGTTTATCGAACAAATTGAGATTCGCAGTGCTTACCAAGTGATGAAATGAGCAGTGTTTACCGAGTGCCAGCATGGTAAATAGGGAATTTAGTTTCTACCGAGTGACACTATATCTACCGAGTCTCCAGTATATACTGAGTTCGAAACTACAATCGAGTGGTTAGTATGGACCGTGCCTCCACTTCTACCGAGAGCATGATGATGCCGAGTAACACAGTGGATGCTGAGTATCAGAAAGTCACTGAGTTAGTTTGCAGTAACCGAGTAACTATATTTGGGCTGACTCAGTAATATTTGTGTTAGCTTGTTTGAGAGCTGACTTTGTAATTATTTTATAATTGTTTTGGATTGATATATAAACATTTTTTTGTATCATATCAAAGAAAGAGAAGAAGTGAAAAATGTGAAAAAGAGAAGAAAGGCAGAGATAAGAAAATTACAAAGGGCTACAGCAGTATAAGGAGTAGCAAAGATATATCCATCACAGAAGGTGATCAGTACATCAAAGAATCTCAATCAGCAAGTACAGTTGCAAGTAAGAGATCTAATGTTTCATCCTAACAGGAGAATCAGCTTAAAATCCTTTAACAGGGTAGACTTAACAGTCTTTGTAAAATCTCTTAACCGAGTGCATACTTCTTTGTATGTTTGTAAATCCTCTAACAAGGTGGACCTAGCAGTCCTTATTGCTCCTAACAGGGCAGATCATCAGAAGTAATCATTGTAAGCCTTAACTGGCAAACTTTATAGTATAGTATTGAAGTTTTATGGGTATCATCCCCACCCCAGTTTTACTTTCTATTTGGAAGGTTTCTAGGTCACCAAATCTCTATGTTCAAAGTGTTATGAATGTTTTATTCTTTCTGTTACTCATGCATGCAATTAGTTTATTGATCTAAATGTTATTTAGAATATGGTTAAGATCTGAATTTGTTAAAAGTTTTGAAGTTACTGATTCACCCCTCCCCTCTCAGTAACTTGGCTAGTCTTGAATATTTCCAACACAATGAACCGGTGATTACGAAAAAGTATCAAAATGTCTGATTCTGAACTTTATGATTATGAAGAAGTGAGTGACCTAATTCTAGACCTGATTGTCTAAAGGAATCAAAATGGTATCACATTCGAACCCTTCAAGACAAAGAACCAAGGAAATAACACTAATGAACCGATGGTTACAAAAAGTTGATACAGTTTACAAGATTAAGAGAATACTAGATTGATATGGATTTTGATGAATCTGATATGCCCTAAGCGATGATTGATTTGCCCCAAGCAACGAGGTCTTTTGATGAATCAGCAACCAGATGTGGTTGTTGTCTTGATTACTGAGATAAAATTTGATTGAGTTACAGACTTGATTGATGTGCAATATCATGCCCCCTTAAGGATGAAAATTGAAATCTGACAAGAAAAGTCAGCATGAAATTATTTAGAAGCATGTTAATTGATTTGATTAGTGGTTATACATGTTCTACATCATTTAGAGGTCCTAGAGACCAAGTTTGACTAGGTTTTACCATGAGTTGACCATGGGTGACCAAGTTGAAATTTTGATAGTTTGATGTAAGATAAACAGTTAAGTTGAATTCTGGATTTCTGTGAAGATTGAAGGTTGATTGTGCAAGTAGTCGATCGTCCTAGGTCTAAATTTTTTAAATCGCTATGTTGACAATATAAATGATCTCAAATTTTGATTTTGATCCTGAAAATGGGTTCAAAACATTGAAATTAGCCAGGGGTGCTTACTTGGTGATCTGTTAAGAAGACCTTCATGCGATACTCAGCCCTTATGATATGTTTAGCATTGTTTTGGAGAATCATTAAGTATCAAGTTGGTTTGGAAATCATGAGATAAATGCAATCATGCAAAGTGCAAAGTGAAATGCAAACCTAAGACCTAGGACCTAGTCACTTATCATGTGTCAATCTTTTACATCACTGAATAATTATTAGGTAACCGGATAAATCAATACAACATCCACTAGTTAGAAAACTATGAACAAATGAATATTGATTTTTGTGTCAAAGTCAATACAACGCCCACTGGCTAGATTGATTTTTTTTCAGAATGTCAGATTAGATATAAGCACCAAGGCACAAATGCTAGGATGACCTGAATATCATGTCCATTTTGATATAGCAATTTGTATAAGCATCAAAACATAAATGTCATGATGACCTGAATATGCTTTGCAGTGAAAAGACACCAAATAATCAAGAGATCATTCTGAATCCAATGTGAATTACCCGTAGTGACCCTTCATCATTCACATCCTTAGGTAAGATCGTGTTTCATAGTAGGAGTAAGAACTAACTCAAAAAGATAATAGTTAGATCAAAATTCCTTGAATTTTCTAGGTATCAATGGTCGAGGTACTCATGGCCATCCAACACGTGATGGAGGCTCTTACAGACGGACACCATTTCAATCCATAATTTCTAAAGTTATTAGATTTTCACATATAAACAGAAGACAAAGAAAAGATTATACCCCCAGTCATCACTCTCTAAATCATGTAAAGGACATCATCGAAGAGCTCAAAGGGGCACAATATGAAAAAATCTCAATGTGAATCAGTAAGCATACAAGGAGATAAAAGCATGTAAAGCATAAAATGTTTTCGGTTTGTTTTGATGTTTGATTGTGTTGTTGTAGATGCAAAATCTTTTCTAGAGAGGAGACTGACTGACTGACTCAGATGTAGCTTCAAAGGACTTTGACTGGATATGACTCATCTAAGGTATATTGGAGACCATAGGATATGACATTGATTGCTCCCAAGTTTGAAACATTGATAGGATACAGACGTTTGAGCTGATTGGTTTACAAACTAACTTTATTGAATATGACCTGGGATTCTTTAGCTGTGGGTTTCACTTTTTCATAAGGTTGTCCATAAGATTTAGGGGACAAAGGGAGAGATGTGAGAGATAAAATAGGTTCCATTGTGTATTCTCCCATGCCATTGTCTTTGATTTTGACTTCTTTAGCAAGTTCTTCTATCTTGGAAGTTGATGCAATGTCTAGCTGCTTAGTGGAAGATTCTCTATTATTAGGAACAAGTTTATCAACACTTTCTTTCAATGCATTGCAAGTTGTAGATAGGTCAGGTGGAATCATCACCTCTACTCCATAAGTTAATTTCACACATTAATGGTATGTGGAATGAATAGCTCGCATTTCATGTATCCAGGGTCTCCCTCGGACGATGTTGTAAGCCAAAGGTAAATCAAGAACTTGACATGTGATGTCTCTGATAACTGGACCTGTTCTGATAGGTAAGACAATTATTTCTTTGGAAGATCTTTCTTGTTCATCATATGCCTTGATAGTTATCTTCCTCTTAGGATCAATGGAAGCTTCAGATAATCCTAGTTGTGTAATCAAGTTGTAAGAACAAATGTTGAGACCAGGGCCTCCATCTATCAACACATGTTTGACATGATGGTTTTAGATCAAGACTTCAATGTGCAAGGGATGGTTATGCAGATGACTCAAGGAGTTATCATCTTCCTCTGAAAAGGAGATATACTGTGGAGATGTCAGATGACCAACCATAGCCTAGAATTTGTCTAAATCAAGGTTGTTAGGAACATTGGATCTGAGAAGAGCTTTGTCGAGAATGACTCTATGAGCTGGAGATATCCGAAGCAACTTAAACATAGAGATTTTTGCATTTTATGTTGGAGTTGTTGGACAATATTGTATGATGTTGGCCTTGTGTCTTTAGGATTTGATGATTTAGAGGTAGCCTTCCATTTAGAAGTAGATGAAAGATTTAAAGACATCTTAGGGACATTTGATGAATCAGAAGTTTGTCCTTGTAGATGCACCTGAGCTTGTGATCGAGTAACTGCATTTGCTGATTGATTATCTCTATCTCTTCGCACAATGGTGATGACATTGCAATGTTCAAATAAGCAAGGCTCAACCATGTTTATGATAGTATTGTTACCAGAGTAGGCATAATTAACCTTAGCACCCATATTAGGTTGAGAAGACAAGTCTCCTTGATTGTTTTTTGGAAATGGTTTCATGAATGTTGTATGATCATTATTGCTTTTATGAGTGTCAATGACAATCTCTCTGGCATCAATCTTATCTTGTATGAGATGCTTTAAGTGTTGGCAGTTACTAGTTTTATGACCCTTATGTCGATGGAAGTCACAGAAATCATTCTCTTTCCACCATTTTGGTTTAGGTTCAAGATCAAAAACTTTTATCTCAGGCAAGGTGATGATTTTGTTGGACAACAGAGTTTTCATGGTGGATTCTAAGGACTCTCCAAGAGGAATAAACTTGCATTTAGGATATGTAGCCCAAGGTTTATAGTCAGATGGCTTCTTGTTAGACTCTGTTGCTTTTGCCTCTGAGGCTTTGATAGCTTGGGTGCCAACAGTGAGATTGAAAGTGGGTGCCTTAGATGGGGCACAGATAGTATCAACAACACCATCTGTGATGACGCCTTTATTCTTGTTCCAGTTTTTACCTTTGTCTTTAGAATTAGATCCAGATTCATACTTGTCCTTTTGAAGTGATATGTCTCCTTTTTGTACAAGTACTTTCTCAATTTTGATTGCATTTTCTACCATTTTATCAAAGGATGTATGATTTTGCATTTGCAAATGGTAGTTGATCTCTGGAACAAGGTTTTTGATGAAAATTTCTAGCTTCTCAATTTCTGGAATAGGTCTAGCATATAGAGAAAAAATTTTCCTTCATCATTTGAGAAAAGTCAAGAATGGTTCTCCTGAGTTCTATTTCAGATTGCAGATGTCGATCATAGTGACTAGATGTTGGATGTTGTAGGAGTATTGTTGATAGAACATTTTGATTAACTCCTTAATTTTTTTGATTATAGGGGACATTTTTTAGAACCAATGAATAGCTAACCCTCCCATAGATCAAGGGAAAAGATGCATTAGGTAGGTTGGTTCATTCATGAACTCCATAGATTTAGTACATAATTCTCTGACATGATCTTGAGGATCAAACTTTCCATCGTATTTGTCATATTTAGGCATCTCCACTCTTTTTGGGAATGGTGGCACGTACAAGTCTTTATCAAATGGAAAAGGGCATAGAGCTTCCATGGAGAACTCTTTAGGTTCCTTCTCTTTTTTGAGTTTGTTGAGCTTGACTTGCATGGCATGCATCTGTTTCATCATGGCCGTGATGGGAGTTTCTTCCTCATGTGTGATCATATCTTCAACATTAAAGTTTGGAGGAAGTTTAGCCCCTTGGCAAGCCAACTCTAGGAAGTATGTCTCCTTTTCTTCTTTTAAGAAATGCCTCATCATTTTCTTGAAGTTATCATCATTTTGATATTGATAAATTTTAGTAGGTGTGCGTTCTTGATCCGCACAATGTTTGGATTGATGTCCTTGGGACCCTTGGCTTGCACCTCCTCCTTGAGACATAAGAGAACTACCAAGGATTGATCAATGAGGAGTTGCTTGATGACCTGCGTGGATTGATGCAGGAGGAGTTATTTGATGACCTGTGTGGATTGATGTAGGAGGAGTGATGTAACCACCTATCAAGTAAAGATTTCCAAGAGCATCTTCTACAAATTTATTCATGTCAAAAGGTTGATAAAATGTCTCAGTAATCACAGAAGATGCGGCTGAAGAGAATTTGGGTTTTTCTCCTTATTTTCGTTGTGATGAAGCTCTAGTTTCCACTATTAACCTTGGGTGAAGCAAAAGAGTAAGATGAAGACAACTGAGGAATTATTTGATTCAAGAAGATCGAATGATGCAACCTTGTCAATATTGGATTGATTGAAGATAGATTGGACATAAATGAAGGATATTGTGCCCTAATAGTATGGATAGATGCCCAAAAGATGGCGAATATGAGCTCACAACACTTAGCTGTTTTGATGAAGATTGAGTTCAAGATGGTTTTGACAAGGTTTTGACACAAGATGAAAAAGGACTCAAACCGATAAATCAAGAGGCTAGATCAGACTCAAGAGACCACTTTGGGTTAATAGATTGGATTCTTTCTAGTTTCTACTTTGTTCCTGACACAGTGAATATTTTGACAGAATCTAGAGATTAGCTATAAAAATTGGATGTCTGACAAATTTGGCAAGTTTCTGACAATTTTTCAAAATTCTCATATGACTTTCTTCAGGCTCATACGAGTCTGGGTAGGCTCTGACATGACAATTAACAAGACTTGTATGACAGTTGACACCAGGGTTTGATTTTCTTGACTTTTCCTGATGAAACTCATACGACAATATACAAGCTCCCATACGACAATATAGGGGTTTTGATATGACTTTTGGTGGAAACTCGTATGGGTTTCTGAGACTCTGGGATGACTTTGGACTCCAGAAAGGAATTTTGCGTTAGATTTTGCAATTTTTTAGTTTTCAGAATCAGTTTGTTTGTAAGATTTTCTTTGTCCAGATTTGTAGATTCGTGTAATAGTTTAGGATTATTCATTTCCAAAGACCAAGTAGATAGAAAACATGCAGAACAACAAGCAAACAGAAGAAATCAATCATCTAAAAATAATGAACAAGGGCAAAAGAAACCTTGTGCATGAACAAGCAATAGTGACTTATTGTGATAATCCCTAGGAATGCTACTTGTGTATGTTCTCAAAAGTTTTTCAACAATGCACATAGTCCTAGAAAATGAAAAATTTGGCCTCACTAGGGTTTTTAGTAATGGTCTGACTCTGCAACTTTTTTGATCTCAAGAGGGTGAACTCCAATCTAGGTGCACCGAGGTTTTGACGCAATCTGAGAATTTAATCAATTAGGAGCTGCTAGGGAGATCTGACAGCCCAACAAGAGACCACACTTGTGGACATTTCTTCCACAAAGACATTTATATAGCGGCCATTTCTACCATGATGAAAATGGCTATTATTGCTTGAGGTTTCATCCACGTGGTTGACCCAATAAAGGGAATGTCCACTATGATTAACCCTCTCTAAAGGTGACTCACAAAAGATACCACATGGGGACTTGGTCTAGATCCAAGGATTTGAGTTTTTGATACTACCCAAAAAGAAAGTAGAGCTTAATCCTCTAGCCTTATCACTTTTACCCAAACATAGCAAACAGATTAATCCAACATGCTAAGACTGAAATTATCTCACCAAGATTTTTGATGTCAACAACTATGCCTATTGATCTCTCCGGAGAGAGAACATATCAATCAAAAGATGAGGACCAAACCAAGTTGAACGTGAGATAATCACAATAACCTCCCTACCTAAAAGGGGATCTATCATCCAAAAGAGCTTCACATGTATGAACAAGAGAATGAGGCCCACTCTCTCTAGATCATCTGCAAATAGTGTTCATAAGGCCTATTTACTATGTGTAATAGATATGCAAAAAGAAAATCTATGTTTATTTTATAGCCCAAAATTGAAGTGTGTTTATGAAAGCCGGAAAGGCACACAAGCTTGACACGTGAGAGTTCATTTTATATCCAAAATTGAAGTTTTATCAGATTGAATAGAATACCTGAGTTCCTCGCAACGCGCTTAGTAGATTTTACCTGTTTTAGTAATTTTTGAGCATTTGTCTTCTATTTTTTGTACCCACGGGATGTACCTGCACCTACACCTGCAAACCACTGTTATGAAAAACTTACCTATTCTTGTACATGAAACCCACTATTATAAAAATCAAAAAAAAAAAAACACACAACTTGTCAACCCCACGTGGTAGAAAATCAGGTTAGTCAAAGATAATATGTCATTT
Organism: Chamaecyparis obtusa; assembly: GCA_027943335.1. Lineage (NCBI taxonomy): Eukaryota > Viridiplantae > Streptophyta > Pinopsida > Cupressales > Cupressaceae > Chamaecyparis > Chamaecyparis obtusa. The sequence continues at coordinate 720,250 of BSBK01003667.1, read as the reverse complement.
GATAATCGAAAAACCTATTGTCATAAAAATTAGATTCTGATCAATCTACACTAAATCGATCATAAATTTTTCAAATCAAGATGAAATTAATTCAAACCAATGGAAAATGAAAGCTAACTCAAATACCTTTCCAAAAATATAAATTTTCGATCTGTATCATGTCATATGTGCATGTGCCAATAAAAACATCAATCAGATTTCATAAAATTAGGTTCTGACCAGTCTTCACTAAAATGATCATAACTTTTACAAATCAAGACTAAATTAATTAAAACCAATATAAAATTAAAACTAACTCAAATACCTTTCCAGAAATATAAATTTTGGATCTATATCATGTCATATGTGCATGTACCAATAAAAACATCAGTCAGATTTCATAAAATCAGGTTCTGACCAGTCTGTACTAAAATGATCATAACTTTTGCAAATCAAGACAAAATTAATTCAAACCAATGGAAAATGAAATCTAACTCAAATACCTTTCCAGAAATATAAATTTAAGATCTTTATCATGTCATATGTGCATGTACCAATAAAAACACCAGTTGGATTTCTGGAAAAACAGCCCATAAATTTATCACAAAACTCATAAAAATTAACCTTGTGGTCGTGGGTTCAAGAAAAATGATATAAATTTGATAAAATAGAATGGAAACCCATTTCAAGGCCCCACGGTGGGTGCCAAAAGTGTGTGTATGAAAATTGTACCTAGCTGTGGACACAACACTTCAGTAAAACATTAGAGGTTAGCAAATCAAAGAAATCTGTAAGTAATTGAAACTAAGCTAACCAGGTGATTTACTGCCTTCTAGTAGGTGCGATTATGGTATTCTCAGATTAGACCAAGATCAGTGACAATGCAACACCTAAATGAATGATTTAATGCTAAAAGATGAATGTAGAATGAATGCAGATTAATCTATATTTTTGGATTTTGTATGCAATTATGATGAAAAATTGTATGAATCTAAGCTAGAATTGATTGAAAATTATATGCAGATTTAATATAAGAATGATATGAATTGATATAAAAATCTATGCAAAGCTATGAAAAACTATGAATTGATCTCACAAAGTCACCTATCGCAAAAGCTTGATTCTTTGTATGCAATTTCGCTAGAGTATGTGCAAATTCGAGAGATATATTATGAAGAGTTGAGCCTTATTTTTATAGAAATCCCGGGTTTGAGGATGCATAAGAAAAACCATAAATCACTCTTGATAAACTCAGGTTGATTTCAGAGTTAACAAGAAATTAAGAATAAATAAACTCATAAAATCATGCAAAAGCAGTTTTTATCTCAAAATAGAGTTTAGTTCTCTTTTTCAACTCATCATCAGATGTTGAGTTTAGAAAGTTAACAAATTGAAATTGAAAATTGATTTAAAGGTAACTGCTTTTCTGATTATTCATGATTTAATATGAATTAATTTAATAAATAAAGTGATTTATTTTCCACTTAACTGATTTTGAATTAAAACAATTGATTTATGGGTTAATCAATTATTAAATCAAACTTTATTCCAATTAAATCATTAAATTTGACAACTTTGATTTTAAATCAATTAAATAAATATTCAATTGATTGTTTGTAGGAATTTTGATTTATTGTCAAAATAAAAACAATATTAATTAGGAATAAATGCAATTAAATCTAATTAAATAATTAAGTGGCAGAATTAAATTAATTAGTTAAATATTCATCGTGTTCAATTAATCAACTTTAGGATAAATAATGACATTTATCACCAAATAATATTCAATTAAAGATAATTATGATAAATTAGGAATATTCCCTGATGCAGAATTAAGATAATCAATTAGGTTTTTGATAATTTGATGTGCAAATGTGCCTTTGGTTAGGACTTTGATGTCGATTTCATTCGATTTGAAGATGTAAGAGGTTAATGAACCTATAGCCCATTTTTGGGGTATTACACTTACTCACCAGATTTAAGACATCTTGGAAAGAGTTTTCCAAGGTCTTAACTTCTTCAATCCATGAACTTATCAATAGTTCACTAACATGGATTAATCCATTCAGTGTATATGATGTTGTCTCTGCTGCTTTAAGCTCAGTAAGAGTAGGTACAGACATTGAACCTTCAAATTTTATTATCTTTGAGAGATGAGTCTCCAACATTGTGAGCTTCGGAGTTAATAGGCTTCTTAATAAGCCAAATCTATATGTAACTTTCCCTTTCTCCATTTCCAGTACTCCTATCTTGTCCAATAGTCTGGATGATTCCCTATCTATTTCTCTCACAACTTGTGAAGATGATTCACAACTATCCATTTGACTGTTAAGGTTAGCCCTATCTTTGGCTATGATCTCCTCAATGTTCCTTAAATGTCTGCAAGGGTTTATGCAGTAGCTGTAAATTTTCCTACCTTGTGCTACACAACTCTTGGCCTTAAGAGTGGTAGCCTTAAGAATGTTTAAGTCCCATGAGATGGACTTACAAACTTCGCTCAGCTTCTTCTCCAAGAAGTTATTTTCAGCCTTTTCTTCTGTTGTTTTTAGCAATGAGTCAAAATGATTGTCAAAGTTGTCCAATACCATACCAAGATTCTCAGCTTCATCCTTGTCTTTGAAGATAATCGGTGAGGGGATTAGCTTGTTAACTGTTTCTACAGCCTTGAGCATTACCTTTTCTCTTTTGTCTCCTTTTTTAACTGATCTCTCCTTAGCTTTGGCAAAGGCCAAAAATGATAGTCTCATCAGCTCATCTTCATCCATGATGTCCACATCAAAGCTGACTGGCTTGGCCATACTTTCCAACAATAAAAATGTGTCCATACTGACTTCAACCACTTTTTCTGATGTTAACTGATCTTCTTCCTTTTCCTCCTGATTTATTTCCTTCTCCTATTCTTTTTCTTCGTGTTTCTCTTCTTATTTCCCTTGCTTTGTCTACTCTTGATCTTCAACCTCCATCGCACTATCCACATTGTCCAAAAATGGATAATTTACATCCTACGAAGTGTCAAGGCTAATAGGCACACCAGTGACAAAGAAGTATGGTTGCATGCTAACTTGAGCACTTTCATTTACTACCTTCGAACTCTCTCCTAAACCCAAAAATATAGGTTTAGAAACCTTGGGAGGTGAAACCTTCTTAGGCATGTCATACATTAGAACTTGGTCTAATGCCTTTTGGGTGTCCTCAATCACCTCATCATACTTCCTAGCCATAATCTTGACTAATCTGGCCTTTGTCTGTAGTAGGGGTTTTAGTGCATTTATGATTTTTGCTCTTTCCTGAATTGACACAACTAGCAACATATCATCAACTATTTTATTTCTTATGTTCTCATCCTTCGAATGTGCTAATTGTTTCCTTATTTCTAGTTTTCTATACAAGTCTTTGGGAATTTTTCCTTCAACCTCCAACAAATTCTTCTTAAAAACTAGCAGATGCTCAATGATAGTGTCCTCAATGACTGCTTGGCCCTCAGGGTTATATCTTTCATAGTATCTATTTACTAATATCATATTTCCATCTTTGATAACTCTTTTCTATACTGATTTAAGATCTGGTTTCCACAAGGTTTGTGGATTGTTTTGTGTTGTTTTCTCTTCCTGTTTCTCAGCTTCCTTTTCTGCCTTCTTCTTCCTCTTCACCTTTGTCTCTTTTATTTGGGACTGTCTTGCTTGCTTGTTCTTGTAGATCTTCTAGGAATAACTGTAGGAACCACATCTTGTGTATCTTCCTCTTGAGAGGCTGACAAATCAACAATATCAATAGTAGGAGCTATTGTCTTTTCTATCTCTAAAGGAATAGATGCATCGATGGCAATGCTAGAAGATGCCTCCATCTTATTTCTTATATCTATTAGTTGTGCTTTTGTGATACCCACCATAGTAGTGATGTCTTCAATAATCTTACTAACTTTCCTTTTTCTTGTTACCTTTTCTTGCTCTTCTCTAACTTTCTCATACTTTTCCCTATATGTTCCCCATCTTTCTTGGGTAGGGTCCTTTTCAACTACCAGTACATGCTCCACTTGCATAGTTAGCACTTCAACACTTACCTCACATCCCATAGGATAGCACCACTTAGTTTTGGGCTCAACTACCTCAAAGCAGACACAATCAGTTTCAACCATGAAATAGATAGTGTCCTCATACTTTTCTACTAAATTCTCAGGGATTTTCTACCTTTCTTTCATCTTCCTCTGCAGTATCTTTATCATGCCAAACAACTCTCCATCTACCTAGACTTTCTTTTGTCTTCTATAGTATTATGATATTTGAAGTCTTGTGGGTTCATTGACTTTCCATGCTCTAGGATACATGTTAGGAAAGTTGTGAATAATATGAATGTACATGTGAATTAGCAATGAACCAAACCTAAATGCCTTGGATTTATCCTTCTTTATGGCTTTTACATTCTCAATAAACTGTTGAGTTAGAATTTTGCAAAGATTATACTTCTTGTTATCTTTTACCATTCTATATGCCATCATGGTGACTCTAGTAGATACAGAATTGTGTCTACTACCATAAAACAACTTGTAGCCTAGAAACATTACTACCAATCTGACATCTTGCAAATAAATATCATTTACTGTCATTTCCCTCTTGTCTCGATTCAAATGCATTAGGGTTTCAGCTAGATTTCTTAGGCTCTTTTCTTGTATAGGTAGGGCTCCTTCATTATCAAGGCATGTGATCTCATGTATTAGTTGTGCACACATCTTAACAGGTTATTCACCTATCCATAAAAATTGGTCATGAACTCTACTAAGAATGATTTTAAACCATTCAACTTTCATCAATTCTATGAGCTGAGTTAGCTTAAGGATTGACTCATCCTTTAGGTGCTTAAATTCTTCTACCATAGATCCATCAGCTTCAATCATACTATTCAGTTCACTGAAGATGTTAACCTCACCAATTATCTCATATTTGTAGTGTATGTAAGCCCTAATGTCTTCTACATGCAACACACCTATAGGGGTTTGTGAAAATGATCCCCCCAGATCATCCTCATAGGATTTGTATGGATGCCTTTTGAAATTATATCTAGGCTTGTTTACAACATCATAAACTACTAGTGCATCCATGACTTCTCAAAGAGATTTAGGTCTAAATACCTTAACATGCTTGAATTTGATGTTTTATTTCACGTGATCATGTAACCACTCTGCCAGATGACTGGTAACCTTCTCTATTATGTTCTCCTTAAGCGCTAATCAACAAATGGTGTAGATTTGAGATCCTTTAAGTCCTTTTATCCATCACAAGCTGAGTGTGTGTAATAAATACAGGTAGCTCAACTTCGCATGCCATCCAGTCGATACAAAACTTGCGAACACAGAAGATGAATCTTCAAGTGTTGCGCTCTCATCCACAGACTCCACAACGTCTATACACATCATTCCTAAGCTCGCATGAGCTTACTCCACATATGAAGGGGCTGGATATTTTTTGATTATTGCATCCAATGCTCCCCATAAGACCATAAGGCCATTTAGGTCGATGCCTCAAAAAACTCATCATGCAAAGACACAGTATGCTCTTATCATGAAAGTTCTTCCATTTTAAGATGATACATCACCATAATAGCTTTAAGTTCTCATAGGACCACATAAGTTGGTATGTACCAACTCCAAAATACCTTTAGATGAATAGTCTTTGCTTTTAGAAGTAGATTTGGTCATCTTTCCTTTCTGAAATTGATTGCGCATTCTTATCATGGAAGTTCTTCCATTTTAAGATGATACATCACCATAATAGCTTTAAGTTCTCATAGGACCACATAAGTTGGCATGTACCAACTCCAAAATACCTTTAGATGAATAGTCTTTTCTTTTAAAACTAGATTTGGTCAACTTTCCTTTCTGAAATTGATTGCACATAACATGATCAATTTTGGTTAGACTCAATAAACCTCTAACTCTTCTCTCTTTACTGATCTTAACCATGTTATCAAAGTTCACATGACACAGTCTCTTGTGCCATAACCATACATCTTCATTTTTCACCAATAAACAAGAAGTTTCATCATTGTCAAGATAGAATAAATTACCTTTTGATTGTCCTCCAGTACCGACCAGCTTTCCAGTTTCATCATAGATTTTCACCTTCTTGCTTTCAAATGCAACTCGGTGACCTGAGTTATTCTCATGGAACTAGGGTGACTACTAGGTCTTCTACTACTCCATCAGGCTTGATAGTTAAACTATTAGTGAGCTACAAAACTATAGGTGTAGTTCTTAGGTCTGAAATAATTAGTTGTAACATAAGGTCTTTAGCCATGACATTAATAGCTCCTCCAAGGTCTACTAAAGCATTTTTAATCTGAACTCTGTTAATAATGATTTCTACAACATGACTACCAGGGTCTGAATATTTTGAGATGGTAATCTTCCCTAGCATCAAGTCAAAGATTTGACCTAATACATGAATAGTTTGAGGGTCCTTCCTTTTTCCAACCCAGTTTCTTCAAGCATGCTTCCTTAATAGCTTTGTTATAGATAAGTACTTCCTTTATTGCTTGGAACAAGGGTATTTTTACACATATGTGATTTAGTTATTCTAGAAGTTCAAAGGTAGGCTCTTCATTCTTTTGAACAACTTCACCTTCTAACCTTCATGGAAAATGAGGTGAGCTTTTATTGGACACTTTAGACAAAGATGGACTTTGCATGGGCTCTTTGGATAAAACTAGGTTACTAATGTCGTCTTGATCATTCCCCTCAAATGGAAACTCTGTGATTATGGTAGGAAAAGGTGTAGGTAACATTTTCCCTAGCCATCAGTTAATATTACTCAAGTTGAGAGCATAAGCAAGCTGTTGATTAGGATCAGTGAAATAAATTTTCTTATGTTGTTGAGGCTAGCTATTTGGGTTAGGTGTTGGCTGAGCAGGTAGCTGGGTTGGTTTAGAATTTTGGCTTTGGTTTTCTATAGGAGGTGGTATGATTTCCTACTGCTAGGGTTGTTGAAGGAAACCAACAAGTTGATTTGACCATTTTTGGCCTCCTCTCCACTAGTTAGATTGTTTCAAATTTCCTTGCGGAGGCTTCCACTGATTTTGGGGTTGTTGCCACTAATTTTTCTAAGGTGGCTACCACCAGTTTTACGGAGCATTTGGCCAAGGATTATTCCAATTAGGCTAGAATATAAACCATAATTTGGAGGGTACTAGTTTTTCCATTGATTATTATATGAACCAAAATTTTGCAAAGGGTATTAAGGCATACCTTGTCTTGGGGCCCAAGGTGTAAATTGAGCAACAAAGAACACTCCTTCATCTCCTATTTCTTTGAACTTAGTGGTAAGATGTTGCACCTCCAAATTAACCATCACCTTGCATCTGCAATCCCTCTTCTTTTGTTTACAGTGAGGGAAATATTCAACTAGCATTGTCTCTACTTCATCTTGCTTCCTCTTAGCTTGCATAGTGTCCAATTGAGTAGATACATTATTGATGGTATCTTTCTTGAAGTGAGACAATAGATTGTAAATTGCCCCTTTAGACACTCCTGATCCATTTAATTTTGTAATAGAGGATCTAAACCCTCTAATTTTCTTCACATTTTCTTTGGATTAGTTGAGACAAATCTTCTTGATATCATCCCAATTTCTTTGGGTGATATCCCCTCTGGCCATGAGGTCTAGTACCTCCATGAAAGTATCATTAATTCCTCTTAGAAAGAGAATTTTTTGAGACTCCTCATTCAGTTGGTGTTGAATATTTTTCTACACACTAAACAAAAATCTTAACACAGTCTTCCAAGGTTCCATCCTCTTTTTGTGACATCTTGAAGATGTCATCTCCTCTCATATCATTCCCCCTACAATATTCTTTTTACTTTCCTAAGAATAGATTCTTCATTTTAGCCCAAGTGGCCACTGCATTACCACCTAATCCCATGAACCACCTCAAGTCTGACTCCTTTAGGGTAGAGGGAAACAACTTTAGCTTGTGTGCATTAGTGGTGTAGTCATAACTCCTACAAAGGATGTCAAACTCAAACAAGAAGGTATCAAGGTCTTCTATAATAAGTCCATAGAAATTTGGGAGTAATGAGGCAAGGATGTTCTTGAGGTTATTATTGTCATATAGGCTAGGTATTGGAAATTGAAAGGGAAAAGTAGGCCTTTCCATCCTTGGCGGTCATCCTGGGTTAACTCTTGGTTGATAAACTACAAGGGCATGCTAATTATTATATGGGTCCTGGTTGTTTAAATCTTGTCGATTATTCAGATGCTAAATGAGTGGATTAAGGTCATCTATATCATCATACATGTTCAAATTTAACTCTGAGAAATAAGATGAGGTAACTAAATCCTGGCCAGCATCCACATATGGTTCTTCTTCTTAGAAAATATTTGGTTCAATTTCTTGGGTATCTAATCTTCTAGGAAGGAATCTTCCAAATTGATCTCTTCTTCTATGCATATAACAAAAAGTAAGTCTAAACTATGGAAAATACTGGAATGATGAATTATAAGCTAAATGTTAGGAATGAAATTAAAACTCATACTACTATGCCTGTAATAGGTTCTTATTTTGACACCATCCCTGACAATGGCGCCAAAAATGTAGAGTCCTTAATTAGGTTAATAAATAGGAACATATATCCCTCTACTCAAGGATTGGATATCACAACTGGAAGTTATAATCTACTTAAGGACATCATTTAATTGTCAATCCAAGGATGTTAGACTTGAAATGGGCTTGCACAATGTATGCACTAACAATCTATTTTAGATATGTGTTCTTCCTTGAAAATACCATGCTAGAATTGAAATTACTGGAAATAAACTTTAGCTAACATCTAGTTCCCAAAATGAAAACTAAACCTAGTTCTGAAGATAGAAACTACTCTGTCACTAGTGGTTGTAGGACTAGTTGTCAGCTTTGTAATTATGCCAACTGTAGGAACAATCACATTGAAGTTCTAGGAAAATGAAGTACAGTTACTCTAATCACAGAAATGGAAAAGATAGAAAACTTCCTTAAGTGGCCCCCTTAGGTAGTGTCTCAAGTACACAATAGATTAAACTACAAACTCCATGAAATTCTTTTATTGAATTGAAATTGAAAAGTACATTTCTCACAACTTGTAACTATATTACTTGCAACTAAAGCTAATACAACAGTAAACTTCCATCTCTTTCTCTAAAGGAGAACATAGCTATTTATTTAAAGTTGAAGCCTAACAACTAACTAATATTTCCCACATAAATGGGAAACTTTTATTACATCTGGACCTTTACATTGAAGAAGTGGACACAAGAGAGAAAACTGAGTCAAATCAGTTTGAAATAATTAATTCACCACTATCCTGGATTTGTGTATCATCAAGACACCTTTTGTTAGATTCCTAGAATGCTCTCCTTGTAGGGCAGATAACTTCTCAGTTGTCTCCTCATTTCTTATTGTTGAACTAGTCTTCTTTGAATCAATTTTGCAGTGATACAATGGAGGCTAAATCTTCTCCTTGAGACTTCGTACCTACAATTGATGATCTACAAAAAATTGAATATCTAGATGAACTGAAGCAAGAGTGATTAGAGATCATCGAGCTACTATATGTAAGATGATTAAATTAGTCAATATGTTGTCATTGATGTCAACTAGTTTTGACAATACTTATCATGATAGTTGCAAACATCTGAACATATGTAGAAGGAAGAAAAGATGAAGAAATGAGATATCTACATAAGAAAAAGATGGATATGATAGATAAGGATAAGGTAAACATTGGGTAACTTATTGATGAGTCTATGGCTTTATATTTTTGACTTGAACATGTTACATTAATCTATTATGAAGAAGAGATTTGATTTGAACAAGTTAATGTGGTCGGCAATTGAAGAATTTTGTATACACTGAGCTCGTGCAATGTATACCAAGTGATAGTAATAACTGAGTTAGTTATCATTGACGCATTCAACATTAACTAAGTATGGATGAAAACATTAAATACTAAGAACAACTGACTGAAATTGATGACCTGGATATTGTTATGATTTTGAGGTAAAGGATGAAGTTAGTTATAAGATCCACGGCTGACATAATTTAGAGATGATCTAAAGGATGAGATTGAAACGTGTTAAGAACACATCTGCCAAGGAAGGTTTAAGTGGAAAAATGGATGAAGGAGATTAAGAGGCAAAATTTGATGGCTTATATGAAAATGGTTTACTTGTCTATTTAAGAGACATGAGTTTCATTATTGGAAACATGTCAGACAAAGAGAGACTATAGAGATTTCATGTGAAGATTTTATTCATGCATTCTTGATCAAACTAGTTACAGAAAGAACCGAGCTGCAGACATTACCGAGTGTCAAAGAACTATTTACCAAGTGAATTAAGTTGAGAAATATTGTGGAAGTGAATCGATTAATGATCAGATGATTTTATGAGCATAGCATAGATCTGAATATTTACAATTGAGTTGTATTTGAATTAGATCAGAACTTTATCATTTTAACCATTGATTCAGAAAAATCTCTTAACCGAGTGGACTTAACAGTCTTATTGTATTTCCATATGACATTCAATGAATGTTAATTGTTATCTTGTTGACCCCATAGTGAATGCTGGTCAAGAGTTAACTATTAGTGATAAATCCTCTAACCAGGTCACACCTAACAGTGTGCATTGTAACCTTTAACAGGGTTGGCTCCTAACCGAGCTCACTTCAGAAGAGTGAATTATTTTGGTTTACCGGTCCCAGGTGGTTTTTCCCTTGGTAGGGTTTCCATGTTAAATCATTGTGTTATGTATTATGTGTTATTTGTTATTATTATTTTTCTATCATACTTTGCATATTGCATAGTTGATTTAATTGCTAATCATAGTTTGGATAATTACTAATATTCGGTAAAATGAACAGACAGGTTGATATTTTATGTTATCAAGTTGCATAAATTATTGACATTGTTTGTAAAGTACATCTAGGAGTTTGGGACTGTAGAATAACTTATTTAACTGATTCACCCCCCCCCCCCCCCCCCCCCCCCCTCAGTTATTCTAAAAATTGGTATCAAAATGCATTGGTTGCTTGGAGGAAATTTTTAAGGACTTGAGCAAAAAGATCACAATATGTATAAGAGGGAAGTGCCTAAGTTGAACAAAGATAACTTATCCACATGGAAAAGTGGGATGAGACTTCACATATCTAGAACTGGAGAATCTTCTCTACATCTACTAGACCATGGCTACATACAACTGACTATTGAACCTTTTGAAACTTGATCAGTTAAGAGACAAACATGAATATAATATTACTATGATAGAGATTGTTGTTGCTCTATCTAATGCTGAGTTTGAAGATGTCAAAGCATGCAATATAATATTACAAATGTGGGATAAACTTTATCTAGTTTATGGTGGTGATTTGAATGTAATGAGAGCTAGAATTGAAAGCTTGAGAAGCAGATTTGATGACATAAAGATGAAGGAAGGTGAGAACATCACACAATACTCTAACCGAATCAAAGAGGTAGTCAATGCTATATGAGGAGTAGGAGGTATTTTTTTGAAGACATTGTGGTAAGTAAGATACTGAGAACCTTGTTGCCTATCTATGCAATTAGAATATTTGCAATTCATGAAATGAGGTCTGCACCTAATAGCACTCTTACCCTTGATAGTCTGATTGGAAATTTAACTAGTTTTGAGCTGAATAATTATGACATTAGTGTTAGGAATAATAGTCCACAATACAACTGAGAGGAGGGGTGAATCGGTTGTATGACAGAATATTAAACTTTAAACTTTAAGCTCAACAATATCAGATCCAATGAACACAATGAATGCCAACACAATATTTTGGTTACAGGGAAACCTTGTTAAAGGTAAAAACCCCAGTGGGAATTAGCACCCACTAATAATGTACTGAGAGTATAGTAATCCTTGTTAGAAGATATAGCCCTGTTAGGAGCTTATTGAAATATTACAGTAGACAGTCCTTGTTAGAGGACAAACCCTATAAGGATTCAAGGAACAAAGAGGGCTCACTGCCTAAAGAAGGTTAAATCCACCTTCAGAAATCACTAGTTCGTAACAAGTGTATAGAAATACACAATCTTTTGAACTGTTTGCCAGCAACTGTCTTTGCTTGATCAGTTCCAATGAAGTCCACCAGTAAACCTCTGCTCTACATGCAACAAACACAAGCTCATAGCTTTCACAACCTCTCTATGTCACATTTATTCCAACCATATATTTTCCAAAGAAAAGACCTTTCATTTATACCTTATTATATTTTACCAAGATTAGGTCAGCCCATAAGGCTTTCCTAATTACAAACAATTACATAAGCCCTTGCTAAGATACACACGGTATCTAGAACAAGTTTACAATGATTACATTACAATAATTAAGGACCGACATCCTTGATTGATGCTTGCCAAACAAAACACACACTTCATTCCTTGAGTCAGCTTCAGAATAAGCCATCACCAGAGCACACGCCATATATGATGTCACCAATCACTCTGTACCTTGCACTAACTAATGAACATCCATCAGTACCTCTTCTATCATCCTTCAAGTTTCAATACCTTGAATCCAATCCCTCTGAAAGATATATCAAAAAGTCAGAGGCTAACTCTGTCAATTCTCACTGTCACAGTCCAGTGACCATTCTTTACCAAAATAGTTGTAACTTTCTTAATATGAAATACTTAATGATGCAATCATAGATATAAGATCATAACATCCACCTAAACTCTCATCTAACTTCGCAGCATCTAAAACATCTATACACTGTGATTACCAGTCTGGTTTCTTCACAAAAGCATATGTTGACATCAGTAACAAAACACAAATGACAACAGTATGAGTTCCCATTCAGTAACATAGTGATTAAACATATTACATGTCTCAATCACCACCCATGCATTAGCAATATCCAATAATCTCCCCCTTTGGCATTGATGTCAACATATGGAAAAATCTTATCCCAAAGTTATATCAATCCAAAGTCCTTCAACTGAACAATCTCCCCAAACAGTAGAGATTTTCTCATAGCAACACTCCCCCTTTGAAAACAATGGCAAAGGGTGCCATGAGCCTTCAACTACCTTCACATATAAACTTTCTTCTATGATCACTCCCCCTAAGGAGTAGATCCCTACATCCAGTCCAGAAAATGATAAGGCTCTGAATACTTCTGGACTGATGCATCTCTGCATCATTTAGTTCTAGCTAGGAGAGGCCTGAACCCCTAGCATACCTCTAAGATATTCAAAGGTATCTTTCAGTAGTGGCTTTGTGAAGATGTCTGAAATGTACTCTTTTGTATTGATATATTCTAATTTGATTTCTTTTTGTGCCACCTTGTCTCTCAAGAAGTGATATTTGATAGAAATATGTTTAGTTTTCGAATGTATCACTGAATTCTTTTACATGTTTACTGTACTAGTGTTGTCACAATGAATAACCATAGGCTCTTCAAAAGTTATTCCAATGTCTTTCAGTATTTGTTTCATCCAAATAATCTAAGTGCAGTTTATAGCAGTAGCAACATACTTTGATTCAATAATAGATTGTGCTATACAATCTTGTTTCTTAGTTAGCCAAGAAACCAACTTTTTCCCAAGGAAAAATGCACCACCACTAGTACTTTTTATGTCATCAATAATTCCTGCCCAATTAGCATCAGTATAGGCATGAAGTTCAAAGCTATCATTCTTGTCATACCATAAACCATAGTCTATGGTTCCTTTGAGATACCTCAGTATCCTTTTCACAACAAGTAGATGTGTCTCTTTAGGTTTTCCTGTTATCTAGCCACAATTCCAATAGCATTAGCCATATTTGGTCTAGTATGAGTCAAATATTGTAGCCATCCAACCATTGATCTATACAAAGTCTAAAAAACACATTTTGATTCATCATCAATTGTTAGCTTGTTTCCAGTCACCATAGGTGTTCCTACTAGTTTACAATCTTCCATACCAAATTTCTTAAGTAGTTCTTTGAGATACTTGGTATGAAAAATGAAAATACCATTCTCATTATGATCTGTTTGTAGTCCAAGGAAGAATTTCATTTCACCTATCATGGACATCTCAAATTCACTTTCCATTTCCTTAGCAAACTTCTTACATAGATCATCATTACCTCCAAAGATAATGTCATCCACAAATACTTCTATTATCAAGATTCCATCTTTAGTAGTTCTTAAATACAAATTAATGTCTGCGTTACCTTTTTTGAATCCAATTCCAAGTAGATACTTGTCCAACCTTGCATATCAAGCCCTAGGAGCTTGCTTCAACCCATACAAGGTTTTCTTCAATTTGCACACCATGTCTTTGTCTTCGCATAGAGGAAATCCATGTGGTTGTTCTATGTATACTTCTTCTTCAAGATCTCCATTCAGAAATGCAGGATTAACATCCATCTGATACACTTTGAAGTTTTTGTCTATAGCATAAGATAGGAATAATCTTACTGCCTCTATTCTAGCAACAGGAGCAAATGTTTCTTCAAAGTCTATGCCTTCTTGTTGTATCCCTTACACACTAGCCTTGCTTTGTTCCTTACAACTATTCCTTCTTCATCCATTTTATTTCTAAAGACCCATTTTGTTCCTATAACATTTTTATTTTTAGGTCTTGGAACATTCTCTACTTTTTCTTTAAACAACTTGAATTTGTCAAATGCTTTTGATTTCTCTCTCAAATAAGTAACCCACATCATTCTAGAAAAGTCATCAACAAAGAGTATAAAATACCTTTCACCATAGTATGAATTTTTTCTTGTAGGCCCACATAGATCTGTATGTACCAGATCCAACTTTCCTTTTGATGTAAATGTTTTTCTTTTATGACTACTTTTAGTTTGCTTTCCCATAACACATTCTTTGCATATAGTGTTAGAAGGTTTCACAATCTTCGGTAGATCTCTTATTGCCATACTTGCCTTCACAATGTTATCAAAGTTAGCATGAAAAAATCTTCTATGCCATAACCAAATATCATCTACCTTCGCAACAAAACAAGAGGCTCCAAATGTGTTTATTTCAAATACATTACCTCTAGATCTTGAACCGGTAGCAATCAGTTTTCCTTCCTTGCTTCTGATAAAGCATTTACCATTAACAAAACTTAACTGAAAGTTTTTATCCATTAATTGTCTAACACTCAATAAATTGTGTTTCAGTCCTTCAACAAGTAGTACATTGTCTATATTAGTCTTTCTGTCCAAAGTGATGGATCCAACTCCTATGATGGACTTAGGAGATTGTCCCCAAACCTTACAACACCTCCATCATAATTTACTAATTTAACAAACTTGATCTTATCACCATTCATGTGATGAGAACATCCACTATCGATTATCCATTCAGTTTTCTTGTCAACATGAGATACTAAGGCTTTTTCTTCATGAACAGGTTCATCTTTAATAGCAAAAAATCCAATCTCTTCATCATCTAATTCATCATCAAAAATTCCTTCACTAGCATAATAACATTCTTTGTCTCTTCTAATCTTTTCATAATCAGTTTTGTACTTAGGAACTCTTGTAGGACATCTAGATGCAACATGACCTATCTTATTGCATAAAAAAAAACATTTCAAAGGTAATTTGCCTTCAAATTTGCCCTTACCTCTTTTCTATCTTCTAGAAATTAGTGCAAAAAGTTCTTCCATCTTCTTTTCTTCTTCCATTATCTTCTCCCATTCCTCAGCATACTCACCAAGCTCTTCTTTCAGGTCTTCTTTGCTTGTGCTCGGAAGAGCAGATACTTTCTTGTGCGTGGATGCCCTTGTATCGTCTTAAAATGGAAGCATTTCCATGTCAAGAGTGTTTAGCCCTTTGAGTGAGTGGTCTGGGTCATGTCAAGCACCTTGAATCAGCTCTTTTCTCAGATCATACTTGTTCTCCTCATTTTGCTTCTATATGTCCCTAATTTTCACTTCATATCTGCATTTCCTAGCATTTTGGGTTAGGATCCTAAGGTTTTTGACCACAAGGTCAAAGTCAACATTATGGGGTCAAAGTTGACCTCGACCCTGACCTGGTCAGATACAAGCTCATCCTTGACCCCCTGTCTAGATTTCAAATTTCCTTGATTTTCGAGTGTCAAGTTTCAGGGATATTTATTTTCCCGCCTCCGGGTCAGCCATTTCGGGTTTCAGAATGGTAAATCCTCAAATCGCATTTAATATAGGTATATTTTCTAAAGGTTAGGACCTAATTGGGATTTAATTCTCCAAGGTGGCCCCTCTAGAGGATTTTGCCCTAGCTCACTATAAAAGGAGGCCTTCCTCTCTCATTTTATCATCCATCATTCACATCTTCTTTGGCCATTGTTGGTTAACCGTTTGTCCTCCTTTAAGATTTATACCTTTGACTCTCTAAATACCCAATGTGTAGAGAACAAAAGGATGTCACCAATGATTGGGTCAGTGTAAGTCATCTATCACTACCCTCTGAATTGATAGGTACAGCTCCCTAAATATGAAATGATATGCAATGAATGTGTTTTTATCTATCATCAGATTGTTTCTTATAGGATTTAACCAAATTGTTTGTAGGCACAAACAATTCAGGTAGGGAAAGAGTGGACAATCTATAATCCCAATGGAATGTTGATCATAGATTATCATGAAGTCTATTATCTAACTTAAACCTACCTCATCTAAGAATGCATATCTACTAATGAGAATAGAAGCAGAATCATATATAGACAACAAATAGAATTGCTTATACTACAACTACTAATCATGAAATGGAATTCAAGTAGGAATCACAGCTCCATACATAATTGTACTTTCTATTCAGATGCATCTAAATAATAGGGTGAATAGGAGAAGAATCATACATGAAAGGTAAATGGAATTACTTTCACTACAATTACAAACATGAAATGGAATCCAGCAAGCAATTACAACTTCATATATAACTATCTTGTCTATTCACATGCAAATGAAAACTACTAGTTCAACAAACATGAAAACCCAGCAAAGTAAATGGAATCACTTATGCTACCCTTACAAGTTTTCTGACCCCCACACTGAGTTTCTTTACAGAATATATAGGTTTTACAATACATCAGGCTCATAGGAGCCAATGACCTTCCCTCTCCTTTGAATACAAAGAGACAAAGCATTAAGAAATAAAATCTTCCAATCTAAGAACTCGAAAGGTCACTATGGAATCTGAAACTCTTCATCTCCAACCGGCATTTTTTGAGCTGAATCCATTGGGCTTCTAGAGTCGAATCATCTTCCAACAACAGTTAATCAGTTATACCACTGCATCCAACCTTTTTCAAATAGTTCAGAAATACTTAGCATGACCTTATCTGACATAAGGGCTTTATCATCACTACCACTTGTGGCAACCCTTGGTGCATCTACTAGGCCTTGAGCTATAACATACAACATTTTTAGCATTGTATTCTTCCTTCTTTTCCTAACCATGACCTCAATCGACATGTCGATAACACTATGTCGATAATCCACTATTCTCACCTTTGATGTTCCATTGGATTATATTATCTTTATTTGCTTTAAGTCTCAGGTCCCACTTGACAAGTTTCTCATCGGACGGTGATTCTCGACAATCAAAAGCCTCCAACTATGCACCCTTGTCAGTGGACTCATGTTGTCGCATGATTGCATGGCAATATTTCAACTCTTGCGATCATGCGACTGCTCTATCCTTATCGCATCTGCACTATTAGTGTATATAGGTTCTCTTTTTGCCTTGTCGCATGATCGCATGAGGAAAGAATATTCCTCGTGATCATGTGCCAGTCATAGATCCCCTACATCTGACAGAACTCAACACTAGCTGGGTCCACAAGACATATGGTAGTCGGTCATAATCCTTTTGCACTTTATCATGTCTGAAAACTTAGAATATCGGCCCCACCTGACAGATTCTCATCGGATGGTGGGCGTATGATCTGATGGGCTCACAAGATTCTATGAGATCATACGCCATCTGTAGATTTGGAATCTTAGCCAATGTCGTAAAAATTTGACCCCACTTGAATACGTGGCAAGATCCCGTTAACCCGCTAAGCAAAGGTGATGTAATAAAGACAAAATGGGAACCGTAGATTTTGCATCTCAAAAGATTACCACTGCAAGTGACTTTCCTCGGACCCACAGGGACATGCGTACGCATCTCACAAATTCACAAAGCATCTTCCTTCCCATAGCGACTAAGCGACTACTGTTGATTCAGCATCGCAAGCAAACCCTTTCCGGACCCACCAGGCTACGTGTCTTCATCCCGCCAAGCATGATGACTTACATTGTCACATGATCGCATGGTATTATTTTAATTCATGCGATCATGCGACTGCCCTATGATTGGCTCACGGGGATCCATCATATATTTTTTTATTTAACCTTTCCTGTCTTTCTGTTGACTTTCCTTATCTGCACGGGCTTCCATTGTCGCATGATCGCATGGTATTTTTTTTACCTCATGCGATCATGTGACTGCTCTATCAACATTATTCTTTGATCCCATTATATTTTTAGTACCTGATTCATTGCTATCTCTGATCAATATAAGTAATCTGATACTTAGTTTGGTTTGACACATATTCAAGAGCCAGAAATGTAATATATGTGATAGCTGTTTGATGCACAATGTAGAACATAATACAATGATCGAGCTTCTTGTTATTGCAAAGTCTTCAAATTCAGTAATGTACTAAAATCTTGATTTTCCTACCAACATTGCTTATGAGTAATGTACCGAACTGTAACATTCCCCATATTCAAGATGCCACATCTTCATTTTGATCATAATGCAACCTGTGGATTAATGAGTCACAACATAAAGGCTGACAGGATTATGTGACCGAATCATTCACCATTTTATTTATTTCATCTTCAAAAGACACTGAATACGACCAGATCTTTGACTGTCCCAAATTTTGCTATTATCATCAAATCATACAATGCAATGCTATCACCTTCTTGATACTGGGATAAATAGTATGTCCTTCTAAGGTGATTACCTTAATTATTTTGCATTAGGAGGCTTTCGAAAACTGAATCTAAGTTCATGTCTGTCCAAACTTTACTTCTGAAAATTGAATCAACCTTCTTCTGATTCCTTGCAAGTGCCTGAAGATCATGACTTGGAATCATCATTTCTCCTGAGAAAAATTACCAATCAAATCATGTTATTCTTGCCAAGTAGGTATCTATCACTTACCCATGATGACAAGGTTTTCAAGGCAACCCACCCGGCTTGAAGCAAGAAGGCAAGAAACCCTGGCAAGAATAGTCTATCTTAGAAAAGTTAGACCTAGACACCAGACTTGACAAGACCGCATGACTCCAACATTGCCAAAAAATGGGTGACTGAAAGTCAGACAACAGCCATCAAGCAATCAAGTTTTGCAATCTCCTCTCTCAAGTTCTCAAGGTGATCAAGAAAGAATTCATTCAAGCATTCAAGTCCTCTTCTCCATCCAAGTTCTCCATTGAAGATCAAAGATTCAAGCATTCAAGCCGTTGAAGGGATTTGGTTCAAGCATTCAAGATTCATTATTCAAAACCTAGATCTAGCCATCATAATGGTGTGATCTTCCTTCAAGATCCTTTTGTTCATCTTCAAGATCCATTCATTCTTCTATCAAGGTGGATTCCAAGCATACAAGCATGGAGGTTTTGTATTTACTTTCATGGTTTTAATTTACATTTACCATTGTTGTGTTCAAGCTTTCATATCAATATACTTGTTTACATTTAAAATACAATTATATATCTATCGAATTGCATAGCTTTATTGTTAGATCTATTTCTACTACTTGCTAGCATTCTTATTTTAATTTCAATATTAAGGTTGATTCCAAACCAGGGTTTGACCAAGGCAAACCCCTCAAACAAACAACAAAAACCCCCTTTTTCTTGCCGGTGTAGCTGCGGAATTTCAGACCTGAGAGTAAATTTGGATACCCTTTTCGGCGAACTTCCAAGATCTCTGAACAAAGTTAGAATTGACCTTCAAATAAAGAATGTAGCTTTTGACCTTTTATGAAGGTCAAAGACTACCTGTCATCGGAAAGACAAAATATTTTTGGGTTTTCTTTGTCTCGACATTTCTAGTCCGAAACAGATTGTAGAATTGCCAGAAAGTACACATAGACATCAGAAATTGGCATTTTCCAAATTTTCCCTAATTTGAAGTTAGTACTTGTATTTCAATTATTTCAGATTTCAAGCATAATTCTCCATAGCGAAATATAGGGTTTTTCTCCCTCTTTCATATTCTCCATAGATTGATTTGATTGTGTATTAATCTTTTGGTTGATCAAATTGAATCTCTCCTTTGGAAACTTGGATTTAGGAGTGGATCTCATATTTCCCCCATACATTACATTAAATAGAGGTGATTCCATTTTACCTCTATTAATTTTGGTGAACCCAACATACTTACCCCTTTCTTTTGTGGATTTAGACGCCCTATTGTGTTAGATCTCCCTTTCTACTATCTTGTGTGTTCACCTTCCCTATACATTTTGTTGAAACCGACACACTTACCGTCCTTTCTTTTTGTATATTTAGATGCTCTATTATGTTAGATCTTCTTTTGTATTTCCTTGTGTGTTCACCTTCACTATACATTTTGGTGAACCCGCGATAGACAACTCTTTCTTTTTGGTTTTAGATTTATATTTTGTGGTAGATCTTACATGCTTACAAAAGTAGGTTTATTTTATGCTTGTGTGATGATATTATTCACCTTCATGAAATTAAGATCAAGTAGCAACAATTTAAGCTAAATACAAAGGAAATTTACTCTAAAATGCAACTACAATCTATAACATCTCATGGATCTCTAGAAAGAAGTGGTAAGTGAGCTCTCAGCTCCAAATCCTCACTAGTGACACCTCTAAAATGAGAATAATGCTGCTATGATGCTTCTAAATGCTTATTCTATGATGGATTCATGCTTAATCTAGCTCCATTGATGACATTATGATACTAAATGCTCAAGAATGCTCAAATTGCTCTTATTGCTTTTAGAAATTATCTCAATTGACTATAGTAACAATGCTTTTCAATTGAAATTCTAAGATGGAATGCTCTTCAAAATGCCTCATACTTATAGTAATTTCCCAAGGGTAGGGGGTGGAGTGAAGTAATCATGGTTATCTCATGGTTGAGTCAAAAAATTTGCTTTGTCCATAAATGGGGGGACAAATGAGGGGACAAGCCTTTAAATGGTTTCAAATCTTTGGACAATTTAAACAAATGTGAGTGATTTATGTCTTTATGTCCTCCATTCTCATTGGTTGATCACTTTATTGAAAGAAAATAAGGATTATTAATTCAATTAATTAATTAAATTTAGCCATGCATGGGTAATGGGTTCATTTTGATTTTTAATTAAGACAACTATACAATTAATTGATTAAAATCAATTATATATTGTTTTTGACCCTTTTTATGCTTCATTTAATCATTTAACATCATTATTTAATTTTTCCTTTGCTTTAATTAATTTTGTCCATTTTTATTTAATTATGTCCCTTTTTAATGATTTAACCCCCTTTTTTATTAAAAAGTACTTGTCCAATTTTACGTGTCTACAAATGCCCCTCTTTGAATTAATGTGCGAAGAACATTGATTCAAAGACTCTTTATGTCCTGATTGCAATTCCCGATGTGATTGATTGTTGCCTCTTGATACAAAATTTTTATGATGCCCCACTGATTTCATGATGTATGATTGCGACCTCGATTTGATACCCTTATGCCCCCTCAGAAATAAAAACATATTAATTTCTTGATTCGAAAAAGATTGTTGATGTTTGATATAGCAAATATGTTTTAGTTTCTAACTATTGATGATATCCCACGATGTATGATTATGCCCCGGTTTGATTTGATATGTGAAGATAAGTCAATGGCTAATTTCACCTCCAAAATTAGGTCAAAAATACCTTAAATAGGTTAAGAAACCTTCTTTTACCATTCATTTTTACTTTTCACCCTTGGTGATTTTTTGCTCTGATCCTCTAGCGATTTCGAGATGGTTGTGTCGATTCAGGAGCATAGATTCGAGAGGTGTCAGAGATATGCAAGACCACCTGATTATGCACCTCTGGTAAGTCATTATGAACCTCAATTTGCATTTATTGAGCATTTATTGCAATTTTATGTTTCATCGTTGCATTGTATTTGAGAAATCACGCATAGGGAAGAATTGATTGTCACCTAGGTTGTTCTACTATCGCTTCCGTGGTTTTTATTCTTGCCTCCATATAATTTTTTATCGCTTACAAAACATTTGATGCTCGCCTAGCAGGATAAAAACTATCGCATACAACTAGGTCAAAATACACATTTTCGAATAGGTTATCACCTACACAAAACCTAACGATTTAGCTCTCGCCTAGGGCATGGTTCTCTATCGCGTTGCCAAATTAACTATCACGTGGCACAAAGTCTATCACCTGGTAGAATAATAATGTCACTTAGGGCAATAAAAAGTCATGCCTAAGATAAAATGTCACCTGGTATGATAAAAATCATGCTTGATGTCTTTTTTACAAAAAAATTTGTACTTTTCACACGTGTTGATCACATCTGATGAAAAATTTGATAACCCCCTGATGAGAAAGTCAGATAATTAGTGTAGGTCCATGATTGTCAACAAAATAATTGGTTTAGATATCAGGATAGTAGTACTTTAAAATATGATTTGTCAATTTGATTTGAATATTAACTGATAGGATAAATCAATCAGTGTGAAAATTGATATGATTTGATACTGTCGCTTCGTTCTTAGGATACAAAGAAATGAACGATGGTACTTGGTGTGATTACTTGATACTTTTGATTGACTTGAGATAATTCCTTGGTACAATGTACTGATATTATTCCTTTACCTGCCAACAGGATCACTATCCTACTTTATACGTCCATTCAGTTGCATCATGGGTTATTGACTTAGGTCAGAGACTCACAGCAGCTGAGTTCCAAGTCATTGAGAAATGTGGTTTGAGTTTCCTCCTTGATCTCCCACAGTTCCAACTGAACCATGGATTATTGACTATAGTGGCAAAGCGATGGCACTCTGACCACAATACATTCCATTTGCCCTACGGAGAGATGACGATCATGTCAGAGGAAGTGTATCGATTATTGCAGATTCCTTGCAGGGGTGAGTTGGTCTACTATGATTCTGCATATGATTCCTCTGTCTGTCGATGATTATTCAGAGACAACACTATTGGAGATGGGGATACTATTACATGGCCTCAATTTGCCTCTTTTCCCACATTACCAGTAGTTTTGGGTGCATTGATTGGCGGTCTACTTCTTCCCGACCGACGAGGTCATGGTTTTTCAATTGATTAGGGCTGGATTATAAAGGATTTACTTGCTCATCCTCGATGGTTTGATTGGGGTTCCTGCATCTTGGCATAGTTGTATCATGATCTACATGAGGTAGTCTATCGGGGTAGTGCATCATTGTCAGCGGGTGTTATTGTTGTGTAGTTGTGGATGTGGGAGCATCTTCCCATTACTAGGCCTATTTTTGATAGGGTTCGACCTCGGGGATATCCTTATGCTTTCTTATATATAGGCATGGTCAGATAGCATCATATGGGTCATTTGGATTATTGGCGATGTCAGATTTATGATCTTGATTAGGTTACATGGCATCCTTTCCTCGGTTGTGATCATTGGAGAGAGGATGGTGACGAGTTACCATATATGTTTGCCCCTCACTGGATGATTGGGCACACTCCTACCACTATTGAGTGCTTCTTCTTTGGTAGAGTTTTGAGATAGTATGGACAGATTCAAGATATGCCTCAGGGCAATGCATTATATGCTCAGGTACAGGTAGAGATCTCTCTATGGGGTCCATGTATTGATTACCAATTTGCATTAGATCAGATTGCGGGTATGACTATTTGCAAATGGGAGATACTTCCTGGTATGGCTGATGCCAGGATGTCACATGAGTATGTAGATTGGTGGGCTCACAATAGGTTTCCTCAGTTTACTGATCCAGCTGAGCCTATTCTTGGATGTCATGATGGTGAGAGGGGTGGTAGACATCGGAGAGGATGAGGACATAGACATCCTTGGGTTACTATAGGGGGAGGTCAGGTGAGATGAGATTAGGGTCATGATAGATAGGTTAGAGCACAAGATGATGTAGCTGATAGATAGCCTAGAGCAGATAGGTAGGATAGAGTGCATAGACATCAGAGAGCTCAGAGACATGCATAGATTGATGCAGCTAGGCAGGTTCTTGGGAGATTAGATCCCTTGGTATAGTTATAGAGAGTGGCCTTAGCTCAGCATGATGATGATGCAGCTCATCAGGATCAGGCACAGTAGGATGATGCACAGTAGGATGATGAGGCTCCACAGATGCCTCCGCTAGCTCCACAGCCACAGGGTGCACAGGGTGATCGCATGGATGGATTAGAGTGAGGTCTACAGTCTATGAGGATAGAGATATCCATTATTGTGGGTTGATTGGACCAAGTTGCCTCTTTATTATAGTAGCTTGTATTAGTCATGGTTGTTCAGAGGTAGGATGGAGCGGGTACATCACAGGCTCCTCCCCCATAGGATGGTAGAGGGCCAGATGGATCTGGTGCTACAGGCTCTTGATTGATATAATGATAGATTTACTCAGTGTTGTTGGTCCACCTTTCATGTTTTTCTTATTGATCAGAACATTTGATATATCACCTTGATGATATCTTGACATATTTGATGTATTGGATCCTCCTTTTGATGATGATATATGATGATATACTTCTTGATTCTCTTTGATGAGTTGATTATAAGATTATCTTTTATGTAGCTATATGATGTTTTATTTATGCATTTACTTGGATTCATGTTATGAATGCAGTATCTTACTTTATGATATATATAGATGTATGCAAAGATGTATGAATTTGGTGATGCTCTTTTGTTGTTCATGTATGGATGTAAAATGTTTAATGGAAATGCACATGTATGTTCCTATGTTTTTTATTTTTCAATGTATGCCAGTCTATCCTTAACTATATGAGTGCACATGATGTATGAATGATTTCTTGTTGTAATATGTGGATAATGAATAATGCTCAATGCGTGTATGCAAAAGATAATCTCATTTTCTTTATAGTGTTTTCATCAAGAGTAACGTTGTTATTGAACCCCCTTTGCTTAAATGTTTTAACTATCCAAGATTATTGATGTACCCCCTCGTTCCCTTGGAAAAGTAACCATAAACACATGCATTTGATCAAACAAGATAATGCAATTAATCTAATATGCCTTGCAATGCAACCTAAGTGTCACCAGCTTTTAGCAAATAAATGCCTTGAGGATAAATTTTCATCATTGAGCATTTTGGGACCGGAAAGCTTAGTACAATCACCACTACCCACTGACATGATGATATGAATACTGCTTTTTATCACATTTTAGTAACCTCTTTGTTGAACCAAGTACAACCCTCACTAGTTGGATGACCAAACTATGGGAGTCTGAATACCGGTGTCAACGGATTCAATGTTGCAAGTGGATTTTTGATATTAAGATATAGAAGATCTAAATAGCCAAGGGATCCATTTGCATAAACAAACAAAGGTCAATCCAACCTCTTATGAGATAGTCCTCGATGGTTCTTTGATGACCATGTCGTTAGATGAATTCTCATAAGGTGATGAATCTTCCTCCAAACAGTCACTCAAAGGCAATAAAATATCACATCTTTATCATGGCTAATCTAGTCGAACATCATCGAATAATTCCAAAGATATGATAAAAAGTCAAGTTCATCAAGATTTTAACAAAAATTCAAGTATTTTACCATGTTTCATTACTTTGCAAAGAAAGACAGCTTTTGAAAGTTTTGCCATGTTTTATCATTTTCAAAAAGATTTCCAAGTATTCCGATCTTTAAGATGTGTTTATCAATTTTTAATCTTGAATAATAAAGTCAATGAAGGTTCAAGGATCATGTTGTAGGATCAAATACTTAGGCTCAAGACAACTTTCCATCTCTTCTGAAATTTTGATAAAATCTCTCTCTGACGTGACTGATTAATTTGTGTGTGTGTGAATTACACCTTCATGAAATTACAAGATTAACTAAGAACAACAAGAATTAGAGAAAATTAATCTAACAAATGTACAATTAATCTATCAACATCTCATGGATCTCTAAAATAAAGTGGAAAATGAGGCTCTCAGCTATGATCCTCACTAGTGACACTCTAAAGATGAGAATTAAGCTATATGATATGCAAATTTAGATCTATTCTATCAAATTCTAGCTCTATTTGAAGAATAATCTATGATAATCAAAGTAATTAAGCAATTTAAGCAAGTAAAAATGCAAGTGAGTGGTGTGGATGCAAATTGCAAGAGCTTTGCTGCAATTCAAAGATATGTCATGGATCCATTATGCCTCTAAATGTTTTCTATTTATAGGATTTTCCCAAGGGTAGGGGGTAGAGTGAGATAACCATGGTCATGCTTAGGTTAGGTCAATTGGTTTTGCTTTGTCCATAAATGGGGGACAAGGAGGGGACAATCATTTAAATGGTCTCCAAAGGCTTTCC
Source organism: Chamaecyparis obtusa (assembly GCA_027943335.1). NCBI lineage: Eukaryota > Viridiplantae > Streptophyta > Pinopsida > Cupressales > Cupressaceae > Chamaecyparis > Chamaecyparis obtusa. The sequence goes on along the minus strand of BSBK01003667.1, from coordinate 693,697 downwards.
CTTTTCAACAAAAGTGAGTGATTTGTGTCCAAATTGTCTCCAATTCGTAGTATTTTCACTTTGTTGATGGAAATTAGTATTTATTAATTAATTAAAGTAATTAAATTTAGCCATGAAGGGTAAGAGGTTCATTTTGATTTTTTCTTTCAACAACTATGTCATTAATTGAATTTAATCAATTTCGTAGTGTTTTTCCCCTTTTCAAGCTTTATTCAATTATTTAATTATTTAATTGATTTTGCCTTTGATTTAAATTGCCTTGATTCCATTTATTGATTTTTCGTGCTATTTTGATGGTTTAATGCACCTTTTGATTTAATTAAGCCTTTTGCCCTTTTTTTGTGTCTACAATGCTCTTACATTTATATTTTAAAAATATAAAAAAATTGCAAAATTTATTCAAAAATACAAAATAATTTGCATTACTTTGTGGAATTAGATGCCCTATTGTGTTTGATTTCCTTTTCATGCTTATAAGTTTCATTTGAATGCATTGGGATATATCTAGATTTATTTTCTATGCATTTCTTTATTGGTTATTGAATAGATGTAAAATGGATTCACCTCTATTCAAATGTAAAGGGGGAAATATGAGATCTATTCTCAAAACCCAAATTCCCCAAAGAAGAGATCCGATTTGATCAACCAAAAGGTTAATGCACAATCGAATCAATTTTGTGGAAAAGAGTAGGAAGAGAGAGAGTAAATCCAATATTTCCATAATGTGGAGGATTATGTTTAGAATATAGAATAATTGAAATACAAGTACTAACCTCAAATTAGGGCAGATCTAGAAAATGTTGAATTATGATGTCTATGTGCACTTTCAGGAAAATCTAAAACCTGTCCTGGACTAGAAATGCTGAGACAAAGAAAACCCAAAAATCTTTCCTCAAGATGGCTCAGCTCGGGTTTGACCCTCATAAAAGGTCAAATACCACATTCTTTATTTGAAGTCTGATTCAAATTATGTTCGCAGATCCCAGAAGTTTTCCAAAAAGGGTATCCAAATTCGCTCTCAGATCCAAAATTCCACACCTGTACCTACAAGAAAATGGGGGTTTTTGTTGTATGGGGGGTTTGCCTTGGTCAAACCCCAGTTTAGGAATTAACCTTGCAATTGAATTGAAATGTATTGTGCATAAACAAAGTAATTGAAACAAATCACCTCGCTTATGTTGAAGTCCTTGTAGAGGATTCAAATCCTCAAATCCACAAGTAGGAATGAATGTAGGATGTAGGATGTCTCCAATCAATGGTATTTGATCTTCAACACCAATCTTGAATTGATCTTTGCATATGAGAAGGCTTGAATGAATGGAGAAGGATGGATCATCAAAGGGGCTCCAAAGAGATTGAATCCTTCAATAGCTAACAATGGATCTCCTTGATGGATGGATGCTTGAACACTTGAATGCTTGAAGACTTGCTTGCACTTGAGAGCTCTAGATGCTTGAGATGTGATGTTCTCACAAAACTTGATGATGAAAATGAGAGAGGAAGGCCTCCTTTTATAGTGATCTAGGGCACACTCCTCTAGATGGGCCACCTTGGAGAATTAAATCCCAATTAGGTTCTCACCTTTAGAAAATATACCTAGATTAAATGCAATTAAAGGATTTACCATCCTGAAACTAGAAATGGCCGACCCAGAGGTGGGAAAATAAATTTCCCGAAAGCCCGAAGCCCGGAAATTAAAGATCTTGAAAATTTGGAGAAAGGGGTCAATGTTGAGGTTGACACTGACCTAGTCAAGGTTGACCTAAGACCTTGACCTAGTTAGGGTCAACCTAAGACCTTGACCTTGTCAGGGTCGACCTAAGACATTGACCCTGATCCTAAGTTGACTTAGAATCAAGTCAAGAGGTCCTAGGGATGTCCATAAACCTAAAAATTGATGCCAGAACAGGACAGAATGTTAGGAATAGACATAAAATCCTATGATTACCAAGATTAAGTCCAAGATGATCCATTTCTAAATCCTACCTAGAAAATAGAGCCATGGAAGAGAGAAATTTAGGATAATCCTTAAGATCCTAACCCTAATTTCACCTAGAATGAAGAAATCAAGTGCGGGGAAGAAGTGGAAAGCGGGGAGAAAATCCAAATACATGCAAAGACCTGATCAAGGCACTTAACATGACCCCAAACCACCTACTTAGAGGGATAAATTCTCTTATCATGGAAGTGCTTCCATTTTAAGATGATACATTAAGCCCCCACTTTAGCAAGAGTATGGACTCGATGCAAACTCTTGGTAAAGGAGATCAGAATAAAAAGATAATCTTATCCTAATCCAAAGGACAAAGAGAAACTTTAAGCCCCCAGGGACTCAAGTCTTCATGGACTCCTAAATCACAATAAGAGAGACATCTCTAGAGAGAGAAAGAAGGTGTGATTACCTCACCCAATGAGAACTTATGTCCCATTGTGAACCACACAGGAAAATGGTGCAACTGGAAAGATGGAATTGAACCACCTAGTGAATGTGGCTACTCACTAGTCAACCCATCAAGGATTTATCCTTAGGAATATTCTATTCCATAAGAATAAAACCAAAAATAAAAAAGATCTAGTCTTAAGGACACTTACGACCTTAAGGGATCACAATATATGTGTATTTGAAACTGGAGGGATCAAGAGATCCTAAAATATAAATCTGTGCTTTAAGGATTAGTTACTAATCCAAAAAGGTAAAATAAGTATCTTGAAAAATATGTGTATTGAAAAGTGTGTGTGTGCAATAGGTGACCAGAGCGTGTGCCCCCACGTTAAAGTCATTGCTGACACTTTAACAGGAGCAATGGCTTTAACAGAAACATAAACAACTCCATTGATTACATTTCCACGTCGAGATGCCCCCAGACGAAGACAAATCAAGGGAAATATCATAGAAACATACAAAGAACACGGAAGGGATCTACTTATCGTGGGGTCAGTATGATCATAAGATAATATATATATGATATTATTGCAAATGAATTGACATCATTCCCCAAAGAAAGTAGAACTACAATCACAAAGGAGGAAAGATCACATAAGATATACGAAGGAGAATCTTTTCAGACCATGACATGGAGACCAAAAATAATTTGTGCTACCATATCTTGAATCCAAGTAGATTACACAAGGAAACATGTATGAACAATAGCACAATTACAACATAACATTGAACAACACATAGAAGAATAGAGATACATATAGAAGAATTTGAACAACAGGTTCGATTCCTTCATCACCTTGCACCTACTAAGTAACAAGGATCATTTAAAAGAATCAAACAAACATTTAGCAAACACATTATGGGAGAAGCACAATACAGCAGGCAAACACACAACAAAGCTACCACGAAGGACAAGCCGATCAAGCGTGTCACCTACTTCCCCCATCTCATTGTATATCATTTAGGGAAGGTGGGTAACTCACAAGAGGGACTATATCCAACATAGTAGGAATGATAGCCAGTTCCAAACAAGGATCCTCTTGAGAATCACAATGTTCGACACTAGGTGTAAGAGTTAATTGTGATGAAAGCATATCAGGTAAATCAATGTCAATGTTAATAGTCTCATATTCATCATTAACATCATCAGTATATTCAAGAGTATCTTCTTCATCCAAATTAATCAAAATAGGATCTAAGATAAAAATAGAATCATCATAATCATGCATGTGAATATCATTATTAGTAACAACATCTTCTAACACATTATGCATAGGTTTATCCGAAGAAGATAGAGATCTTTTAGCTTTAGCATGAACACGACACTTTTTATGACATTCATTAGCAGATTGGTTACGTTTTGATTTATTTGAAATAGGTTGAGAACTAGGAGGAGCAATCGCATGATCCTTTATAGGTTCTCTAGGAAGATTAATAGAATTATCAACCATAGGAGGAACAATCACAGGATTTTTGATAGGTTTGGTAGAAGGAACTTGATTAACAGAACTAGAAGCCATAGTTAAAGGAGGTATCGAAGGTGTAGGTAAAAGACCATGATTAAGATCCATAGGAGGTGAACTTAATTCAAGGATTTTATGATGTTTATAAGCTTGATATGATCAAAAAAGATTATTAGGTCTACGAGGACATGAATTAGGTAAGGAAGGCCAAAAGAAATCTAAAGCAGCACAATCTCTAGGCCTAGAAGGTTGATATAGACTATGATTGATCATCTTCACTTCACCATCATGAATGAACTTAAGACACTTATGGATAGGGGAAGCAACAACATGCATGGTAGTCAACCAAGGTAAACCTATCTTAACTTGAAATCGATCAAAAGTAGGAACCACAACAAAGGTAGTGTTCACAATTTTTCCAAAAAGTTCAACCGACAAGGTAATAGAACCAAATGATGGATAAAGAAAACCATTGCAAGTTTGAATCCACACATCTAATGTATCATAGAAGTCACGTTGTAAAATTTTCATAAAAATATTTTCTTCAATGATAACATTGACTAAGGAGGTAGGATCAACAAGACAACCATGAGTAGGTATTGAGCAATCCTAGCAGCAATGTAAAGGGGACCATCAGGAGCTTTAATAATCTCAGAGTCATCAAAGGTAATCAAAAGTTCCCAAGGTCTTTTATTCTTGAATTATTGTCGAGGTTTAGGTTGAGGTTTCACTTTAGGTTTAGGTTTTGGTCGATGTTGAGAGTGAACTTGAGGTGAGGGTTGAGGTGAAGATATAGACTTATCAATATGCTCCACTTGATTAACAACATGATCGAGATCATCCATCTTTGAATCATACATAATTTCCATAGCAGATGGTTGAGAAATAGTATTAGTATCATGCGTAGGTAAAGGGTTCGTATAGATTTGAAGGTTTTGATTAGGAGGAGAGATAGATTGATTCCCACTACTATCCAGATTATCAACAGATAAAACCTTAGAATCAATTAGATCTTGAACCTTGTGTTTTAAAGAATAACATCTCTCAGTATCATGACCATTCTGACGATGATATTGACAAAAATCATTTTGATCAAAAGATTTAGATGCAATCGTAGTAGGTAAAAGAGGTCAAATAGGAGGTAAAGTAATCATATTAGCAGCTAACAACCTATTCATAATAGCATGTAAAGTTTTAGAAAGAGGAGTAAACATACGATTTAATTGAAAAGAAGTGGATGCAAAAGTGGCATTATGAGATGCAACAACAACTTGATCAGCAACTGCATTCACTTGTTTGTTTATCTTGACATAATTATTGAATTTTTGAAACTTGTTTGGATAAGAAGCAGCATCACTCTTATCAACTGGAACATGAGCCATTGGAGTGGTGCTCTCAAATTGACTCACTTGTAATTGATAATGATGAAGCGCAACACAAAGTTATTGAAAAGAGGTAAATTCAGTAAGCAAAATCTTATCTCTAATATCCTTTTGCAAATTTGAAATAAACATACATTGAATATCAATATCAGGAACATGATAGGAAATCTGAGCATGCAAATGCTTAAATCTACCAATAAATTCAGTCAATTTTTCTTTAGCACTTTGTTTACAATGCATTAAATCAGTCAATGACACTTGCAGGCCAATATTATTTTGAAATTGTTGAATAAAGGCATTAGCAAGTTGTGGGAAGGAATCAATTGAATAGGGAGGCAAGGAACAATACCATTGTAAGGCCTTGTCATGAAAGGTTCTAGCAAACAGTTTGGCTAAAATTCGATGGTCATGAGCATAATCACTACAAAGGATTTGAAATGTTTTAATATGATGAACATGATCTCCTTTTCCATTATAATTCTCAAGATGAGGCATCTCACCTTGCTGAGGAATAGGAGTACGAATAATATCCCAGGACAAGGGACTTCCCATGTCACATGTAGGAATACTAAACTTGTTTTGAGTTAAGGAAGAAAGTTGTTGTAAGGATGACACAGTCTGAGCCAAACTAATGATGGTTGAATCATTACAGGAAATAGGGGGAGTAAAAACATTAGACACACTTGGTAAAGTGTAAGAAGCTGCAGGAATAGAGGACACAACTGGAGGAACACTAGGAACTACAATTGGAAGCGGATTGGAATAAGTAAAAGGAACATTATGATATGAAGGTTGTGATACAGGAAGGGACACAGGAGGAACACTCATAGGAATAGAGGGAACCGTCATAGTCACCAAAGAAGGAGTATAGATAGGAATACTAGGTAAAGGATTAGAAGGAGGTTCAACACTAGTGATAGGAGGAGTTAACCCTAAATCTTGAGCTTCTTGAGCTAAAGGTTTAATAGTGGAATGCACAAGATGAGTAATACCATGCAAGAGGTTAATACTTTGATCACTATCATGGAGAAATTTCTTAAGAGCCTCTATAGCTTGAATGGAATCTTGATTATGGTTTTCTTGAAGAAGCCAATTACCCATTTTATCAAGTTCAGTGGAAAGTTTTTGGACTTGTTCAGGAGGAACTCTTAAAGCGTCATCCTCATCATGAGATGAGTGAGAAGAGTTTTACTCCATAGTAGGATTGGAATCATGAAGAATCAAGTTATCATCAGGGATCCTAAGGAAAGGAGAAGAAGATTTAGGATCAAAGGCACCCATGAGTCTACGACTTCTTCTAACCGGAATGTTATAAGTAGGACTAGTGGTAGTAGAGCTCATAAACTAAGGAAATGCAAATGAACTAAACTAAGAACACATAAAGCATGAATATGAAATCTAATTAGCATGCAAGATCAATCACAAAGGACAAATCTAATACTAACAAGATAAAAGGAAAGCACAATAAGGCATCCAATTCCACAAAAGAAAAGTGTGTAAGTATGTCGGGCTCACCAAAATGAATAGTGAAGGTGAACACACACAATAAGACAAAGGGAAATCTAACACCAAAAAGAGAGTAAGCTAGTCAGGTTCACCAAAATGAATAGATGTAAAATGGATTCACCTCTATTCAAATGTAAAGGGGGAAATATGAGATCTATTCTCAAAACCCAAATTCCCCAAAGAAGAGATCCGATTTGATCAACCAAAAGGTTAATGCACAATCAAATCAATTTTATGGAAAAGAGTAGGAAGAGAGAGAGTAAATCCAATATTTCCATAATGTGGAGGATTATGTTTAGAATATAGAATAATTGAAATATAAGTACTAACCTCAAATTAGGGTAAATCTAGAAAATGTTGAATTCTGATGTCTGTGTGCACTTTCAAGAAAATCTAAAACCTGTCCTGGATTGGAAATGCCAAGACAGAGAAAACCCAAAAATATTTCCTCAAGATGGCTCAGCTCGGGTTTGACCCTCATAAAAGGTCAAATACCACATTCTTTATTTGAAGTCCGATTTGAATTCTATTCACAAATCCTGGAAGTTTGCCGAAAAGGGTATCCAAATTCTCTCTCAAATCTAAAATTCTGCACCTGTACCTACAAGAAAATGGGGGTTTTTGTTGTATGGGGGGTTTGCCTTGGTCAAACCCCAGTTTAGGAATTAACCTTGCAATTGAATTGAAATGTATTGTGCATAAACAAAGTAATTGAAACAAATGACCTCACTTATGTTGAAGTCCTTGTAGAGGATTCGAATCCTCAAGTCCACAAGTAGGAATGAATGTAGGATGTAGGACGTCTCCAATCAATGGTATTTGATCTTCAACACCAATCTTGAATTGATCTTTGCATATGAGAAGGCTTGAATGAATGGAGAAGGATGGATCATCAAAGGGGCTCCAAAGAGATTGAATCCTTCAATAGCTAACAATGGATCTCCTTGATGGATGAATGCTTGAACACTTGAATGCTTGAAGACTTGATTGCAATTGAGAGCTCTAGATGCTTGAGATGTGATGTTCTCACAAAACTTGATGATGAAAATGAGAGAGGAAGGCCTCCTTTTATAGTGATCTAGGGCACACTCCTCTAGATGGGCCACCTTGGAGAATTAAATCCCAATTAGGTTCTCACCTTTAGAAAATATACCTAGATTAAATGCAATTAAAGGATTTACCATCCTGAAACCCAAAATGGCTGACCCGGAGGTGGGAAAATAAATTTCCCGAAAGCCCAAAGCTCGAAAATTGAAGATCTTGAAAATTTGGAGAAAGAGGTCAATGTCAAGGTTGACCCTGACCTAGTCAAGGTTGACCTAAGACCTTGACCTAGTTAGGGTCAACCTAAGACCTTGACCTAGTCAGGGTTGACCTACGACATTGACCCTGATCCTAAGTTGACTTAGAATCAAGTCAAGAGGTCCCAAGGATGTCTAGAAACCTAAAAACTAATGCCATAATAGGATAGAATGTCAGGAATAGACATAAAATCATATGATTACCAAGATGAATTCCAGGAGGATCCATTTCTAAATCCTACCTAGAAAATAGAGCCATGGAAGAGAGAAATTCAGGAGAATCCTTAAGATCCTAACCCTAATTTCACCTAGAATGAAGAAATCAAGTGCGGGGAAGAAGTGGAAAGTGGGGAGATAGGCCAAATACATGAAAAGACCCAATCAAGGTGCTTAACATGACCCTAAACCACCTACTCAGAGGGCTAAATTCTCTTATCATGGAAGTGCTTCCATTTTAAGATGATACATTTATCATGTTGCACAAGTTGTTTCAAATATTTTCCAAACATTCTTCTATAACTTTTGGGATTACTCAACATTCTCCTCTTACCTTACCATTTCATGATGTTACACCTAGAAAGACTTTATCTAGTGCATGTGATGTTGCTTTGTCCTCTTTTGAATTTCCTTGTAAGGATATATTAGAGCAAGAAGATGACTTTAATCTATCTCTCCATCATATTTCTCTTCATGGAGATGAGTTGAGGATTAATGTTAATTCTTCTCCTAATATATGCCTTTTCTATGAGCCTACTTTAGAATATAATTTACCTTCTTTCCCCTCTAGGGATCCTACAATGTGCCTTATTGGTAGGGATGATAATCCTCCTATTTGGGATAAACCTTTGGATTTGGATGTTGATTACTCTCTTCCTCATGACACCATTGTGGATGAACCCTTGGATAATGACATTGATTTATCCCCTCCTCACAAAGAAGCTTTGATACAAGAGGGTGATTTATTAATAGATGACATATTGATACATGATGATAACTCTTTTTCTAAAACACATGTAGATATTTTAGTGAAAGAAAATGATATCATAGATGCTTTACCTCCATTTGAGATTCCTTCTAGTGATGAGGCATTAGGGGAGAATTATATGAATTCCCTTAATTCTCTCCCTTTTAGTGATGATCCTATGGAGAATCAATATCTTAGCTCATCTCCTCCTAGGATGTCCTCTTTTCTTCCTTCTTGTGAATCTATTTGTAGTGTTGAGACAACTAAAATGGTTTATCCTAAACCCTTGTTGACTGTCAAAGGTTATCCTTGCATTACTGTCAAAGGTAAACCTATGGAGTCTTTCAATGATAAAGATTCTATATCTCACACTTATCATACAAGGAATAACCCTCAACCTAATCTGGTGGTTTCTACTTCTTTACCACCTTCTCAACCCATTCTTCCTCCTAGCAAGGAGTATGATTTAATAAACCAATTGAAAAATACCCTTGCCAAGATTTCTTTATGGGAACTTCTTCAAACTTAACCTACCTACTACGAAGCCTTTAAAAAATCTCTAGAAACTCTTCCTACTCCACCTCCTAATCAAGAGAACATTAATAACTTCTTACAATGCATGCATGCTACCCCGAGTCCTCTTGATATTGTATTTACGCAAAAGGATTTACCCTCTAAAGAAGTTTAGAATCAATATGATGCTCTTATGGTTGTTGTTTCTATCAATAAAAGTATCATTCATCGGACCTTGATTGATGCAAGATCATTTTGGGTTCCTGAAGATCTTTCTTAGTCTTGGAGGAATTCCCTGTCAGAGGGATACAATACTTTATTTTTGGCAGTTTTCTAAGTTTCTGTGTTGCAATGATCTATGGAGATCTTTGGAATGTGCACTAAAATGAGTTTTTTCCTTTATTTATGTGGAATATATGTCTAAGGTATCATCTCTTAAGGTGGCATGGTTTGAGAGAAATTGGATGGACAGTCTCAAAGTTACAGTTGTTTCCTTGTCATTGGAACAGTATTTTCCTGCAGTTTTGGAGCTGATTGCGGGATATGGAACCCATGATCCTTAATGATTAAGCCTATTTTCCCTTATTTAATTTTATAGGACCTAAATTAATATCTTTTCCCAAGGTCACAACTCCTAATTCATTATGAATAAAAAGTTATGGCCATTTTGCCTCGGGGACCTATTTTCTGGCAGTTTTTCATGCGAAACATGGAGTGTTTCTTCTTGCATGGTTCCATGTGATCAAATGGGGCCTTGAATCATTAAATGAATTTTATTGGGTCATGTAAGGACCTAAATCCAAAGGTGCATCAATTTATATTTATTCTAGCATTAGTTTTGGTTTAAATCTTCTAGACTGGACCTATATTGTAATTAAAGCCTAACTGGCCGACTTGTGGCTTAGGTGGCTATATATTGAGAGCTTGGGTAGATGTTTAGTAGTAAGTGGAGTATTAGATGATCATTAGATCATTAGGAAGAGTAGAGTAGAAGTATATTTGTGAATCTGGGACTTTGTAGCAGAACTAGTGGCCTGCGGGCTTAGAACAACAAGGGGTTTCTTGGAAGTGTGAGTACAAGTTTGGATCTTGTGGTGGTTGTTCCTATCATAGGCTACCTGTTGCAAATCTGAACTATTTAGTGGTTTCTTGGATCTTGTGAGATCTTGCTGATACTTTTTTATTTCATTGTAATAGGCTGAAATCCAGAAGGCCTTACAGCCGGGCATGTTGAATGAAATTCAATTTTGAATCATTATTGTGTTGAATTCCATTGTGCTTCTTGTTGTTATAATCAGTAGTGTAGGTTTGGACTGTCCATTATTGGATCCTCCATCCTTTCCCTACATCAAGTGGTATCAAAGCTTGAATATCTTGAGTGTGCAAATTGATTTGAGGCTATTTGGACCATGACCTTTTTGATGATTTGTTGTCTTGGGTTTTCGAAGATCTTGAAGGATGTCTCCAAGAGGATTGGACCTTAGTGCAATTGCAGAGGAATTTAGAGCTTTGAATAAACAAGTGTAAGACCTACAAGAGGAATTAAGAAGGCATAATACAAAGAAGAAGGTTGTGTAGAGATGATGATAGCTTGTGGAAGTCCCTGATGACTTGGCTAGAGTTGATGAAATGTTTGTTGGTTCGCATGCGCAAATGGATGGATATAGCATGGAACTTGCAGAGTATCTTATTGTGCGTAATGAGATTGCTAGTGGTGAAGAGATTGGTTTTGATGCTCAGTTGGTAGAGTCTGACATGAAACTTTTAGAGCAACTTGTGGTTGTTGCTAAGATACCTATGGTTTTCGACGATGTTGTTGACCTTGTTGAGGCTAGTGAGAAGATTTGTTTTCATGTTCAGTCAGTTATGTCTGACATGGATATTGCAGAGCATCTAGTTGGGTGTGATCAAACTAATGTTGGTGATGAGTTATCTGTTATTGAATACCTTTGTGATGGTGGTGTTGGTGACTTTCTTTTGATCAGTGTTATGGTGCAGATCTTATTTGTTGGTTGTGGACTTGAATTATTGGTGAACAGTAATGAGTCTTGTGATGAGTTGCATTTATGTGATGCTGATGATGAGAGATTTCATATTGATGTGGATCTGACTTTGGATCTACTTGTTGGGGATTTGGATACTCTTTTTGTTGATACTGATTGTGGTGATCAGTGGTATGCTGATTGGATTGTTGAGATTCATGTGATCCTTCTGTTTGAATGGATGAAGCATAGATGGTTGATTTTCAGATTTGTTCTCTTATCCTTGAGGGATTGGAAGCCTTTGGTGAAGATGAATTTAATTGCAGGTAATTCTCTTGAGATTAAATTATGGGACATACTTTCTATTTACCTAGGTAGTTTGATGTAGGAGCATTTTGGGTTCCTGAAGATCTTTCTTAGTCTTGGAGGAATTCCCTGTCAGAGGGATACAATACTTTATTTTTGGCAGTTTTTTGATTTTCTATGTTGTGATGATCTATGGAGATCTTTGGATTGTGTGCTAAAATGAGTTTGTTCCTTTATGTATGTGGAATATATGTCTAAGGTCTTATCTCTTGAGGTGGCATGGTTTGAGAGAAATTGGATGGACAGTCTCAAAGTTACAGTTATTTTCCTTGCCGTTGGAATAGTATTTTCCTGCAGTTTTGGAGCTGATTGTGGGATATGGTTCCCATGATCCTTAATGATTCATCCTATGTTCCCTTAGGTAATTTTAGAGGACCTAAATTACTATCTTTTCCCAAGGGAAAAACTCCTAATTCATTATGAGTAAAAAGTTATGGCCGTTTTGCCTCGAGGACATATTTTTTGGCAATTTTTCATGCGAAACGTGGAGTGTTTATTCTTGCGTGGTTCCATGTGATCAAATGGGGCCTTTCTTCCTTAAAGGAATGTTTTTAGGTCATGTAAGGACCTAAATCCAAAGGCGCATCAAATTATATTTATTCTAGCATTAGTTTTGGTTTAAATCTTCCAGACTAGACCTATATTGTAATTAAATCCTGATTGGCCGACTTGTGGCTTAGCTGGCTATATATTGAGAGCTTGGGTAGATGTTTAGTAGTAAGTGGAGTAGTAGTAGATGATCATTATATAATTAGGAAGAGTAGAGTAGAATCTTATTTGTGAATCTGGGACTTTGTAGCAGAAGTAGTGGCCTACGGGCTTAGGACAACAAGGGGTTGCTTGGAAGTGTGAGTACAAGTTTAGATCTTGTGGTGGTTGTTCCTATCAGAGGCTACCTGATGCATATTTGAACTAGTTAGTGGTTTCCTGGATCTTATGAGATCTTGCTGATACTTTGTTATTTCATTGTAATAGGCCAAAACCCAGAAGGCCTTACAGCCGGGCATGTTGAATGAAATTTAGTTTTGAATCATTATTGTATTGAATTACGTTGTGCTTGTTGTTGTTATAATCAGCAGTGTAGGTTTGCACTATCCATTATTGGATCCTCCATCCCTGCCAGTTGATGAAATGTCTATTAGTTCTCATGCGTAGATGGATGGATCTGGTATGGAACTTGCAGAGTATCTTGTTGTGTGTAATGAGATTGCTGGTGGTGAAGAGATTCGTTTTGATGCTCAGTTGGAGTCTGACATGAAACCTGTAGAGAAACTTGTGGTTTTTGCTGAGATACCTATGGTTTTCAATGATGTTGTTGACCTTGTTGAGGCTGGTGACAAGATTTATTTTCATGTTCAGTTAGTTATGTCTGACATGGATATTGCAGAGCATCTGGTTGGGTGTGATTAGACTGTTGTTGGTGATGAGTTATCTATTGCTAAACACCTTTGTAATGGTGGTGTTGGTGAATTTCTTTTGATAAGTGTTATGGTGTAGATCTTATTTATTGGTTGTGGACTTGAATTATTGGTGGACAGTAATGAGTCTTGTGATGAGTTGCAGATATGTGATGCTGATGATGAGAGATTTCATATTGATGCGGATCTGACTTTGGATCTACTTGTTGGGGAGTTGGATACTCTTTTTTCTGATACTAGTTGTGGTGATCAGTGGTATGTTGATTGGATTTTTGAGATTCATGTGATCCTTATGTTTGAATGGATGAAGCATAGATGGTTGATTTTCAGATTTGTTCTCTTATCCTTAAGGGATTGGAAGCCTTTGGTGAAGATGAATTTGATTGCAGGTAATTCTCTTGAGATTAAAGTATGGGACATACTTTTTATTTACCTGGTTAGTTTGATGCAAGAGCATTTTGGGTTTCTGAAGATCTTCCTTAGTCTTGGAGGAATTCCCTGTCAGAGGGATACAATACTTTATTTTTGGCAGTTTTCTGAGTTTCTGTATTGTGATGATCTATGGAGATCTTTGGAATGTGCACTAAAAGGATTTTGTTCCTTTATGTATGTGTAATATATGTCTAAGGTTGCAACTCTTGAGGTGGCATGGTTTGAGAGAAATTGGATGGACAGTCTCAAAGTTACAATTATTTTCCTTGTCGTCGGAATAGTATTTTCCTGTAGTTTTGGAGCTGATTGTGGGATATGGCACCCATGATCCTTAATGATTTAGCTTATTCACCCTTAGTTAATTTGAGAGGACCTAAAGTAATATCTTTTCCCAAGGGCGCAACTCCTAATTCATTATGAGTAAAAATTTATGGCCATTTTGCCTCGGGGACCTATTTTCTCACAGTTTTTCATGCAAAACATGGAATGTTTCTTCTTGCGTGGTTCCGTGTGATCAAATGGGACCTTGTGTCCTTAAAGGAATGTTCTTGGGTCATGTAAGGACCTAAATCCAAAGGAGCATCAAATTATTTTTATTCTAGCATTAGTTTTGGTTTAAATCTTCCAGACTGGACCTATATTGTAATTAAAGCCTGACTGGCCGACTTGTGGCTTAGCTAGCTATATATTGAGAGCTTGGGTAGATTTTTAGTAGTAAGTGGAGCATTAGATGATCATTTGATCATTAGGAAGAGTAGATTAGAAGCAGATTTGTGAATCTAGGACTTTGTAGCAGAACTAGTGGCCTATGAGCTTAGGACAACAAGGGGTTGCTTGGAAGTGTGAGTACAAGTTTACATCCTGTGGTGGTTGTTCCTATCAGAGGCTTCATGTTTCAGATCTGAACTAGTTAGTGGTTTCTTGGATCTTGTTGATACTTTGTTATTTCATTGTAATAGGCTGAAACCCAGAAGGCCTTATAGCTGGGCATGTTGAATGAAATTCAATTTTGAATCATTATTGTGTTGAATTCTGCTATGCTTGTTGTTGTTATAATCAACAGTGTAGGTTTGGACTATCCATTATTGGATCCTCCATCCCTGCCCTACGTCATTGATTGATAATGGATCTGGGCTTAATGTTTGTAGCATGGACATGCTCAAAGTGATTAATGTCGATCTTTCAACTATTCAACCTGACAATGTTCCTATACGTGGCTTTGATAACATTGCTAAGAACACTTTGGGAATCATTTCCTTACCTATCAAAGTAGGACCAGTCATCCTGAATATACCTATTCATGTTATGCTTGGACCTCTCAATTATAATCTTCTTTTGGGTAGACCTTGGTTGCATGAGATGCATGTCGTTCCTTCCACCCTTCACCATAAAGTCAAGTTTATATATAACAATAAGATGTATACACTTCATGCGGATGATGCACCTAATCCTTTTCTGAATATTCAAACCCACACTACTCCTACTCCTAATAGTAATCCTTCTTCGTCTAATTCTCTTCCTGACGATAATTGGGGAACCTTGGATTTTAATCCTACCTTTATTAGAGAGTATAAAGTTTCTAATCTTGATTTTATGAAGAAACAAAGAGAATTTGAACAAGTTTTTACTTCTACTTCTAAAGCCCTTTGTAATAAATTTGTCGTTGATTCTACCCACAATGAACCTGTCAAATCTACTAAGGATGATATAGTGACTACTGAAGTTCCATTGAATCCTTCTGATATGGCTTCTTGTTATGGTCTTGGTTATCACTTCCTAGTTAAACAAGGATTTAATGGTCAAGGATGTGGTAAGCATAAACAAGGAATTCAAATGTCCTTACACACTAGGGGGCATGGGCATTCTTATGGATTGGGATTTAATCCTCGACAACAAATCAATGTTAACAACATCTCCAATAACACTTCAAAACATGATGAAACTATGAAGGAATTTGACCAAGAAGTTCATTTCCCTAAACTCCTTCGTGCTAAGATGATTACTAGACCTAAACGCAAAAAGCAATGCAGTCCACACTTGAATACTCTTCCTTTTTTTTATATCATAGATTTCATGATCACTCTACTAATGAATGTCATGTTTTACATTATAAGATTAGGCAACTCATTGATAGTGAGGCTATTTATATATCATGTGGCAATGAGTTGTATTTTAATCCTATTTTCTCTAAATAACATTTATGTTCCTATTATAAAGCTCCACATTATGTAAACAATGCTAGCCTAATCCTTGGGGGCTCATTGTCTTGCATAGTATTGTGAGCGATATAATAGGTCCCCTTCCATCCTTGTTCCTACACTTGGGGGGCAAGGATGCCATCTCCTTCTTTTCTATCTTTTTGGGATTCACCTCTTTCCTTGGTTAAGCAGTAGTTATCTATTATGTGATATCCAATCATACATGAAAATTTTGGTTTGCATTGAGGATCTTTGTCCTTGATCACAACCTATTTCATTGTTTGAAATTGAGTTTCCATGGTTGATATATCTCTCACCTTGGAAACTAAATAGTGTGCTATCCCTCACAAGGGTTACTTTTTCACTTCTTGCATGATATCTTTGCATTTGTCCCTTCCATGGCCTCATAGGAGTTGTGACCTTCTTGGCTTGGACTGGGTGTTGTCTATGGATATTGTCTTGATGCTGAAGAAGGCTTTATCCTTGTTCTTTTCTTTCCTTAACATGTCAAAATAGTATGTTTTTGCCATATTAAGGAGGGGGGCATAGATATGGCCTCCCTCATTCTATATTATGCATTTTTGTTCTAACCTTTTATTTTTTAGCATGCTAAATCTCGGAAGGTAATGCACATAAGTTGCTAAATCCTGAAGAGACATGCATTTTTTTTCAATTTTCAATATGCTAAATCCTCTGAAGGTAACGCACATAAGTTGCTAAATCTTGAAGGGACACATATTTCCAATTTCAAATATGCTAAATCTTGGAAGGTAATGCACATAAGTTTCTCAATCTTGCAAAGACACGCATTCATATGCTAAATCTTCCAAAGGTAACGCACATAAGTTGGTAAATCTTGAGGAGACACACATTTCATATTCATAGTGATACAAGAAGGTGGATCTATGAGTATTCCAAAAGCTGTCAGAAGACACATTACAACTGAAAGCATAGTTTATGGGTGAACATGTTGGGCTCTCCCTCCAAGGTGATTCATGGTAAGGTGGGCATCTTACTAGGTGAGGTAATCACTCTTTTTCCCTTTCTCTCTTTTCACTTTCATGATAGTAGGACTGGATCATGAAGCTATGCCATTTATAGTGGTGTTCTTGTCTTTCTTATGTAAACATTTATTCTTTTATGATAGCTTTCCAAATATGATGTTAGTATAAGAAATGTTTCTTAGCAAGGTTTCTTGTACTAGTTGATTTGGGTTTGTTTTAGCACTAACCTCTCTTTTGTGTCCTTTTGTCTTTCGCACCCTTGTGTGTGTATGTTGAGTTAGAATCCTTAGCCTAGGGGCTTGTGTCCCTAACTAAGTGTCATCCTATCTCATTTTGAATCCACTGGGATCTCTTCTTCCTTCTCCTTTACCAAGAGTTTGCATCGAATCCATACTCATGCTAAAGTGGGGGCTTAATGTATCGTCTTAAAATGGAAGCACTTCCATGTTAAGAGCATTTAGCCCTCTGAGTGACTGGTTTGGGTCATGTCAAGCACCCTAAATCAGCTCTTTGCTTGGATCATACTTGTTCTCCTCATTCTGCTTCTATTTATCCCTGATTTTCACTTCATATCTACATTTCCTAGCATTCTGGGTTAAGATCCTGAGGTTTTTTACCACAAAGTCAAAGTCAATATTATGGGGTCAAAGTCAACCTTGACCCTGACCTAGTCAGATACAAGCTCATCCTTGAACCCTTGTCCAAATTGCAAATTTCCTTGATTTTCGGGCGTCGAGTTTCGGGGATATTTGTTTTCCCGCCTCCAAGTTGGCCATTTCGGGTTTCGGAATGGTAAATCCTCAAATTGTATTTAATCTAGGTATATTTTCTAAAGGTTAGGACCTAATTGGGATTTAATTCTCTAAGGTGGCCCCTCTAGAGGATTGTGCCCTAGTTCACTATAAAATGAGGCCTTCCTCTCTCATTTTATCATCCATCATTCACATCTTCTTTGGCCATCAAGCAATCAAGTTTTGCAATCTCCTCTCTCAAGTTCTCAAGGTGATCAAGCAAGCATCCATTCAAGCTTTCAAGTCCTCTTTTCCATCCAAGTTCTCCATTGAAGATCAAGGATTCAAGCATTCAAGCCATTAAAGGGATTTGGTTCAAGTATTCAAGATTCATCATTCAAACCCTAGATCTAGCCATCGTAATGGTGTGATCTTCCTTCAAGATCCTTTTGTTCATCTTCAAGATCCATTCATTCTTCTATCAAGGTGGATTCCAAGCATACAAGCATGGAGGTTTTGTATTTACTTTCATGGTTTTGATTTTCATTTACCATTGTTGTGTTCAAGCTTTCATATCAATATACTTGTTTACATTAAAAATACAATTACATATCTATTGAATTGCATAGCTTCATTGTTAGATCTATTTATACTACTTGCTAGCATTCTTATTTCAATTTCAATATTAAGGTTGATTCCAAATCGGGGTTTGACCAAGGCAAACACCTCAAACAAACAACAAAAACCCCCTTTTTTCTTGCAGGTATAGGTGCAAAATTTCAGATCTGAGAGTAGATTTGGATACCCTTTTCGAAAAACTTCCAGGATCTGCGAACAAAGTCAGAATCGACCTTCAAATAAAGAATGTAGCCTTTGACCTTTTATGAATGTCAAAGACTACCTATCGTCGGAAAGACAAAAGATTTATGGGTTTTCTTCATCTCAGCATTTCTAGTCTGAAACAGGTTGCAGAATTGCTTGAAAGTACACATAGACATTAGAAATTTGCATTTTCCATATTTGCCCTAATTTGAGGTTAGTACTTGTATTTCAATTATTTCAGATTTTAAGCATAATTCTCCATAGGGAAATATAGGGTTTTTCTCCCTCATTCATATTCTCCATAGATTGATTTGATTGTGTATTAACCTTTTGGTTGATCAAATTGAATCTCTCCTTTGGGAATTTTGATTTAGGAGTGGATCTCATATTTCCCCCATACATTACATTAAATAGAGGTGATTCCATTTTACCTCTATTCAGCCCTAAATGCATATTCAACTTTAGGTGCAGCTTCTCCTAATTCCACAGCTTCAAAGGTAGTTAACTTTGCAATCAACATCTCTTTGCTAAAGTTTGGAGTTAGGGGTATAGTTTCTTGAATTGACATTGCCTTGAATTTGTAAGTAGGAGTTAGAGATCTGAGAATCTTTGCAATAACTTCATCTTCATCATAATTGCCTCCATAATTTTTGATCCCAAATACAGCTTTTGTAACTCTTTGAACATAGGCTCTAATGATTTCATCTTCATTCATTTGCAGCTTCTCTATCTTTGTCTTCCAGTTTTGCAATTTCGCTTGTTTGGTATACTTGTCTCCTTTATAGAGTGCCTCTAGTCTATTCCAAATATTGAATCTAGGTCTTTAATTTTAGTAGACTCGCCCTTAGATAGTGCACTGATCAATGCTTCCCTTGTGACCATATTGCATTAAAATAACTTCTTTTCATCCTCATCGGTTGTTTCCAAGTCATTCTCAGCCTTCAGAGATTCCTTCTTCACAATCATCTAGTAGTCTATGCCCATACATAGCAAATGTGTTCGCATCTTGTTTTTCCAACTGTCAAAGTTTTCAAGATCAAACTTAGGACTTTCCTTCCTATAGAATGCCATCCCCAAGATCACCTCAAGCTATTAAGCTTTCTCTCTAAAGACCACAAGCTCTGATACCAATTGTTAGGAATAACAGTCCACAATACAACTGAGAGGGGGGGGTGAATCAGTTGTATGATAGAATATTAAACTTTAAACTTTAAGCTCAACAATATCAGATCTAATGAACATAATAAATGCCAACACAATAACACAATATTTTGGTTACGGGGAAACCCTGTTAACGGTAAAAACCTCGATGGGAATTAGCACCTACTAATAATGTATTGAGAGTATAGTAATCCTTGTTAGAAGATATAGCCCTGTTAGGAGCTTATTGAAACATTACAGTACATAGTCCTTGTTAGAGGATAGACCCTATTAGGAGTCAAGGAACAAAGAGGGCTCACTGCCCAAAGAAAGTTAAATCCACCTTCAGAACTCACTAGTTCGCAACAGGTGTATAGAAATACATAATCTTTTGAACTGTTTGCCAGCAACTATCTTTGCTCGATTAGTTCCAATGAAGTCCACCAGTAAACCTCTACTCTACATGCAGTGGACACAAGCTCACAGCTTTCACAACCTCTCTATGTCACATATATTCCAACCATATCTTTTCCAAAGAAAAGACCTTTCATTTATACCTTATTACATTTTACCAAGATCAAGTCAGCCCATAAGGATTTCCTAATTACAAAAAATTACATAAACCCTTGCTAAGATACACACGATATCTAGAACAAGTTTACAATGATTACATTACATCAATTAAGGACCGACATCCTTGATTTATGCTTGCCAAACAAAACACACGCTTCATTCCCTTGGTCAGCTTCAAAATAAGTCATCGCTAAAGCACACGCCATGAATGATGTCACCAATCACTTTGTACCTTGCATTGACCAATGAACATCCATTAGTACCTCTTCCATCATCCTTCAAGTTTGCATACCTTGAATCCAATCCCTCTGAAAGATATATCAAAAAGTCAGAGGCTAACTCTGTCAATTCTCACTGTCACAGTCCAGTGACTAGTCTTTACCAAAACAGCTGTAACTTTTTTAATATGAAATACTTAATGATGTGATCATAGATATAAGATCACAACATCCACCTGAACTCTCATCTAACTTTGCAGCATCTGAAACATCTGTACACTGTGATTACCAGTATGTTTCATTCATAAAAGCATATGTTGACATCAGTGACAAAACACAAATGACAATAGTATGAGTGCCCATTCAGTAATGTAGTGATTAAACATATTAAATGTCTCAATCACCACCCATGCATTAGCAATATCCAACAAATAGTGTTGAGTTAGCTTTTAGGCCATCTCTAAAGATTGGTAAATCTAGTAGTAAGCATAATATAAAGAATGAAAGTGATAGTGACAGTAAAGCTGATCTTGATGAGCTTGAAGCACTTATGGCTCAGAGACTTCAAAAAGTTAAAGGAAGGTCTAAGGGAAAGTTATATTTAGCTTGTTTTAATTATAAAGAGATTGGACATATTGTTGCTAGATGTCCTAACAAAAAAGAAGAGGATAAAGACAATGACCGATCTGGTGATGGAAAGTTTGGCAGAAGGAATAACAGAGGAAACTAATACTTCAATAGAGACAACTGAGATTACAAAGAAAAAGGCAAGAAGGCATGTTACCTTGTTGGAGAAAATGAAGATGACATCGACACCGACACTGATGATGAAATTGAAGTCGTATTTGTCACAATGAAAGATGATTCAGAAGAAGAGGAAAGGTATGTAGAAACAACCCTTATTTCTAAAGTTAGTAAGAATGATACTTGGATCATTGATAGTGGTTGTACACATCACATGACTGGTGATGAAGATAAATTTGAATATCTTGAGCATTATAATGTAGGATCAGTGAAAATGGGAAATGATACACCTTGTCAAGTGAAAGGAAAAGGGTCTATCTTATTGAATGATAGGATTACATGTGGTAATGCTTACTGGGTAAAAGGACTTAACTACAATTTGTTGAGTGTAGCATAGCTGAATAACTCAAGTCACTAAGTTGCATTTGAAAGCAAGAAGGTGAAAATCTATGATGAAAATGGAAAGCTTGTCGGTATTAGAGGACAATCAAAAGGTAATTTATTCTATCTTGACAATGTTGAAACTTCTTGTTTACTAGTGAAGAATGAAGATGTATGGTTATGGCATAAGAGACTATGTCATGTGAACTTTGATAACATGATTAAAATCAGTATAAAGATAAAATTTAGAGGTCTACCAAGTCTAACCAAACTTGATCATGTTATGTGCAATCAATGTCAGAAAGGAAATATGACCAAATCTAGTTTTAAAAGCAAATACTATTCATCTAAAGGTATTTTGGAGTTGGTACATACCAACTTATGTGGTCCTATGAGAACTCAAAGTTACTATGGTGACAAATATTTTATTTTATTTGTTGATGACTACTCTAGGATGATGACAGTCATGTTCTTAAAAGAAAAATCAGAGGCATTAAAATTGTTTAAATGGTATAAGGCTAAAGTTGAAAACAAACTGGGAAAGAATTAAAATGCTTAAGATCTAATAGAGGAGGTGAGTTTATTTTTGATAAATTTACTAATTTATGTAACGAGCATGGAATCAAAAGATAAGTTTATGCACCTAAGACACCACAATAAAATGGAAGTGTTGAAAGGAGGAACATATCTATTGTTGATTGTGCTAGAACATTAATGATTGAGAAAAATGTTGCACAAATGTACTGGAGAGAAGCAATTAGCACTACAGTATACACCTTGAATTGATTTCAACCAAAGAAAGACATGAACAAGACACCTTATGAGTTATGGTTTGGATATACACCGAATGTAAGTTATTTCATAATCTTTGGTAGTAGGTGTTATATTCTGAAAGATAATAGGAATGGTAAATTTGACTCTAAAGATGATGAAGGAATATTTTTAGGATATTCTACTAAGAGTAAAGCTTATAAATGTTTGAACAAGGCTACTAATAAAATGGTAGAAAGTGCTAATGTAAAACTTTATGAGTTTGCAAAAAAGAGTGATGAAGAAAGCATGAAGGAACCATAAGACTATGGTAGGTTTACATATGTTGAGCATCTAGGCTATCTAATGAAGCCACAAGTTGATTCTACTAAGCATCAAGAAAATGCTATCGAGAATCAGCAAATGTAAACTGAGAACCAGGAAGAAGCTATCGAGCAAGAAAATGAACATGAACCGAATGATGAGCAAAGAAGAGAACAAGTGCTAGCAAGATTTGTTAGAAGACACCATTTGAAGAACCAAATCATTTGAGATAAGCAAGCTGGCATGATGACCCAAAGTAAGTTAAGACATAACACATGCTTAGTTTGTGAGTTTGAACCTAAGAATGTTAGGGATGCACTTGAAAATGAGGAATGGATTAAGGCTACAAATGAGGAAATTGAACAGATTGAGAAGAATAAGACATGGACATTAGTACCCAGATCAAAAGATAAAAATGTAATTGGTACTAAGTGGATTTTCATAAACAAGTTAAATGAAAATGGTGAGGTCACTAGGAATAAGGCAAGACTTGTATGTAAGGGATATGCACAAGAAGAAGGTATAGATTATGGTGAAACTTTTTCACCTGTTGCTAGACTTGAAGGAGTCCGTATATTACTTGCATATGCTACACATAAGGGATTCAAAGTATATCAAATGGATGTGAAATCATCATTTCTGAATGGAATTCTTGAGGAGGAGGTCTACATAGAACAACAAGAAAGTTTTGTTGATCCAAATCATAAGAACATGGTATGTAGACTGCACAAAGCTTTATATGGACTGAAGCAAGCACCGAGGGTATGGTATGAAAGACTACATGCTTATCTTATCAGTATTGGATTTGTAAGGACTCGTGAAAATAGTAATTTATACATGAAAGGAGAATCTGATGATAATATTTTGATTGCTAAAATTTTTGTTGATGGTATAATCTTTGGTGGACATGATTTGATTTGCAAATCTTTTGCTGATGAAATGAAAAAGGAATTTGAGATGTCAATGTTTGGAGAGATTAAATTATTTCTAGGTTTGCAGATTATATAATAGAATGATGGGATTTTCATCACTCAATCAAAATACATTAAAGAAGTGTTAAAGACTTTTGGCATGGAAGATTCAAAACCGGTAGGAACACCAATGGTAACATGATGTAAGTTGATGAAGGATGATGAATCTACAGAGGTAAATCAGACACTGTATAGATCAATGATTGGAAAATTGATGTATGTGGTACACAGTAGGCCTGATATAGCACATGCAATTGGGATTGTGGCAAGATTTTATGCCGAGCCTAAAGATTCACATATGGTTTCTATTAAAAGAATTATGAGATACTTGAAGAAGATTGAAGACTGTGGTTTATGGTACACAAAGGAAGGCAAATTTGAACTTTGAGTTTATACAAATGCAGATTGAGTTGGAAACATTGATGATCGAAAGAGCACAACTGGTGGAGCATTCTTTTTAGGAGAAAAGGCTTGTGACTTGGATAAGCAAGAAACAAGCATGTATTTCTCAGTCTACTACTAAAGCAGAGTATGTTGCTATTGTTTCAAATTGTTCAAATATTGCTTCGATAAAACAAGTGTTGGAAGGAATGAATGAGGTAATCACCGACCTGATGATTATATATTGTGACAACACTAGTGCTATAAATATTTCCAAGAATCTGGTGATGTATTAAAAAAAAAAGAAGAAGCATATATTTATTAAGTATCACTACTTAAGAGAACAAGTTCAAGAGAAGCAAGTGAAACTGGAATTTGTAAAATCTAGAGAACAACTTGCTGATATCTTTACCAAACCCTTACCGAAGAACACATTTGAGTATTTGAGGACTAGACCAGGGGTCTGTCCCCTGTCTATCAGTCACTAAGGTGATTTGGAGGTTGCATCAACCTATACTTTATCATAAAATCATTCATGTTGATACACATAGCTCACACTTTAGGATTTCTAAGGTTGTGAGAGATTATAGAAGCTGGAACAAAAAATTGTTTATCAATACATGAAGGTACTTGATCTGGACCGAAAAATAGAGGATAATTTGGTTGTTGCAGAGCTATTTATTTTCTTTGGAATTGTTGTCAAAGGGAGAGGAACTACATATTGAAATATCTATTGCTGAGAACATATATGGGAGAAAGAATCAAAGAACTGAAAAAGATCAAATTCGTAGGGAGAGTCTGCATGGAATGTTGTTTGTTTATTTTGTAGTGATTAAACATATTAAATATCAAGCTAGGGAGAGCTTACTGAGCTACAATATTTACCCACATAGTTGTAGAATACATGTTTGGTATGTGTATGGAATATTTAATATTATTTGTGTTTCCATCAATGTCAAATGGAAAGATTGATGATCTACAACTGATAGAATATCTAGATGAACTAAAGCAACTATGATTAGAGATCACTGAGATACAAAAGTGATATGTAAGATGATTAAATTAGTCAATATGTTGCCATTGATGTCAACTAGCTTTGACAATACTTATCATGATAGTTACAAACATTTGAACATCTGTAGAAGGAAGAAAAGATGAAGAAATGAGATATCTACATAAGGAAAAGATGGATATGACAGATAAGGATAAGGTAAACATTGGGTAACTTATTGATGAGTTTATGGCTTTATGTTGTTGACTTGAACATGTTACATTAATCTATTATGAAGAAGAGATTTGATTTGAACAAGTTAATGTGGTCGGTAATTGAAGACTTTTGTATAACTTGAGCCCATGCATTGTATACCGAGTGACAATAATAACTGAGTTAGTTATCACCAACGCATTCAGTATTAACTGAGTATGGATGAAAACATTAAATGCTAAGAATAACCGACTGAAATTAATGAGCTAGATATTGTTATGACTTCGAGGTAAAGGATGAAGTTAGTTATAAGATCCACGACTGACATAATTTAGAGATGATCTAAAGGATGAGATTGAAACGTGTTAAGAACACATCTTCCAAGGAAGGTTTAAGTGACAAAATGGACGAAGGAGATTAAGAGGCAAAATATGATAGCTAATATGAAAATGATTTACTTGTCTATTTAAGATAAATGAGTTTCATTATTGAAACATGCCGGACAAAGAGAGACTGCAAAGATTTCATGTGAAGATTTTATTCATGCATTCTTGATCAAATTGGTTACAGAAAGACCTGAGCTATAGACATTATGGAGCGTCATAGAAATATTTACCAAGTGAAGTAAGTTGAGAAATATTGAGGAAGTGAATTGATTAATGATCAGATGATTTTATGAGCATAGAATAGATCTGAATATTTTCAATTGAGTTGTATTTGAAACAAATCAAAACTATATGATTTTAACCATTGATTTAGCAAAATCTCTTAACCGAGTGGACTTAACAGTCTTATTGTATTTTCATATGACATTTAATGAATTTTAATTGTTATCTTATTGACCCCATCGTGAATTCTGGTCAAGAGTTAACTGTTAGTGATAAATCCTCTAACCAGGTCACACCTAACAGTGTGCATTGTAACCTTTAACAGGGTTGGCTCCTAATCGAGCTCACTTCAAAAGAGTGAATTATTTTGGGTTACCGATCCCAAGTGGTTTTTCCCTTAGCAAGGTTTCCACGTTAAATCATTGTGTTATGTGTTATTTTTAATGATTGTTTTGCTATCATACTTTACATACTACATAGTTGATTTAATCTGTAATCACAATTTGGATAATTATTGGTATGTGGTAAAGTGAATAGATAGATTGATATTTTATGTTACCGAGTTGCATACATTATTGAAATTGTTTTGTAAAGTACATATGGGAGTTGAGACTATAGGATAATTGATTTAACTGATTCACCCCCCCCCCCCCCCCCCCCCCTCTTAGTTATTCTAACAACAATAACTAACAACTATTCCTATGACAAAGGGTCATCTCAACACATCCAACTCACTAAATGATCCATTATCTCATTCATACATTCATTAGGTATTGACTTCAATCAAACAACATTTCATATATAGTTGCATGAAGGTGAACAATAGTGGTTGCAAGAAAGGAATGTCATCTCATAGAGTCACAAGGAACACATCTTTCATCAAATTGATAAAACATCAAGCAATAACTATGGAAATTATTTCAAAGACTTATCATAATAAATTTGTTATATTAAGCATAAAAGTCTATATATTACTTCCATAATCACTACTTAATGTATGTTTCAGTATAATAAAATATATAAAGATACTAAAAACATAGCCTAAAACATGGCAAAAACTGGGCTCAACACTATGTATGTTCGACACCTCCTTATTTGGGTCAATAGATATTCACAAAAACTAAAACTCTTCTCATTGATCGCATAGGCATGGATATATACATTTGGCATTATTTGTATATTCTCTAAAAATAGAGCTTCTTCACCCACAATGGCCTTCTTTGCTCACACATTCTACTTCCACCATGGCATTTTAGATCAAATCAGACTTACATCATGTGTCATAATCCTTGATGTTCTATAGTTTTAATATAAATCTTGTAGCAAAAACCACCATCATGAATACCTATATGCATCCAAATTTTATATGATGTGCTAACCTACCCCTTCCAAAATATTGATTTGCTTCTTAGAAAATTGAAAACCCTTTCCATTTTGAAAGACCACAACGTAGCTCTACTTAGAACCTTTTTTTGAACCAATAAATAGTTTATGAGATGGCTCATTGCATTATTATCAACATTTTCCAAAATGAGATCTTCTAATAGAAAACCAGTTGTCTTTGAAGATAATTTGTTGACCTTAGAAGACCTCTCCTTGATAGAACGGGTGGGCACCGACAATACCTTTTGATTTTTGATGGAGATGTACTAAATGTTGGAGATTTATGATCCCTATTTACTTCTACAATGGTCAAGCTTTGATGTTTGATGAGATTGCACCTTTCTTCATCATGTTGTTGAGAAAAGGAAGATATTGACTTTTTAGTCACATTGTGAACTTCAACACTTTTTGAATTTAGTTAAATGACTTTGATTGGGTTCACAACCATTTTTAAGTTGTGTCACAAATTTGAGATTTTTGGAAACCCTACTCATCATCTGAAAATGCACATAGTCAGCAATTAGAAGTCTCAAACCATGTAGGGGAGTCACTAGTTCTTAGAGTCTTTGAAGCCAGTGACTTCTATTTAGAAGTTATAAGAAAAGTTGACTACCCGATAACATACATGGGTCATAGGATTTTATTAATTGAAAATTAAATATTGTTCACCTATAATTATTGAATTCATTATGTCTTCGCAAACAAACATGTGATGTCCCAAAGATGAATCATTAGTAATAAAACTAAAACTTAGTTTATTTGACAATTTGTGAACCATGTGTAAATTGATGGTGCCATTGGTGTCTTGTGAGCTACCAACTTGTTAGTTGTCCATAGTCTGTTGGGACCACTGGAAGAGACCAAATTCAAAGGATTAACATTCAAATCCAATCTTCAGTCTTTTTCTCACTCGATCATTCAATTATATTCAATCTGCAATAACATATCATGGAGTTGTGAGATTTGGAATTTTGGGAAAAACTCATATGGCTCGATAGCATCAAATCTAATGAATTGGCATATTTTTTATTTTTAAAATATTAATTGCCTCATCCATTCCAAGAATGAGATTAATATGACTAGAGGCTTATCTTTAATCATGCTTGCAGGTGAACACTGAGTCAAGCACGAGCTCTTTGCCACAACAAGTCTACATCTTGTAATTTTGTAATAGCTTACTGCCATCCCTCACAAACAGAATTAATGAGTGAATCTTTCCTTGTTGTCAATGATATGATCTATGCCAAGTCCTATTAGAATAACTAAGAGGGGGGTGAATCAGTTAGATCAGTTATCCTACAATCCCAAATACAAAGATGTACCTTATCAAATAATTCCAACAAATTATGCATCTCAGTAACATAAAATATCAATCTGTCTGTTCACTTTACCAATTACCAGTAAATAGCTAAATGTGATTATCGACCAAATCAATTATGCAGTATGTAAAGTATGATAGCAAAATAATCATCACAAGTAACACATAACACAATGATTTAATGTGGAAACCCTATTAAGGGAAAAACCACCTGGGATCGGTAACCCAAAATAATTCACTCTTCTGAAGTGAGCTCGGTGAAGAGCCAACCCTGTTAAAGGCTACAAACACACTGTTAAGTGTGATGTGGTTAGAGGTTTAACACTAATAGTTAACTTTTGACCAGCATTCACTATGGGGTCAACAAGATAACAATGTACATTCTCTGAATGATATAGGGCAAAATATAAGACTGTTAAGTTCACTCGGTTAAGAGATTTTCTGAATCAATGGTTAAAGTGATACAGTATGATCTGATTCAAATACAACTCAATTGCCGATATTCAAATCTATGTTAAGCCCATACAAATCCTCTAATTAATAATCAAATTCACTTCATTAATATTCTTCAACTTCCTTTCACTCGATAAATGGTTCTTTGACGATCGGTTAACTGTGCAGTTTGGTTCTTTCAATAACTAGTCTGATCATGCATGCATAAATAGCCTTCACATGATATCTCTGCAGTTTTCTTCTTCTGGCATGTTTCATCAATGAAACTCATATCTCTTATATGGATAAGTAAACCATTTTCATATCAGCCATTAGATTTTTCCGCTTAATCTCCTTTGTCCATTTTGCCTCTTAAACCTTCCTCGACAGATGTGTCATTAACATGTTTCAATCTCATCCTTTTGATCTTCTCAAATTTTATTAGTCGTGGATCTCATAACAAACTTAATCCTTAATCTTGAAATCATAACAGTTCCATCTCATCAAATTCAGTCAGCTATTCTTTGCATTTAATATTTTTATTCATACTCGGTCAATATAGAAATGTGTCGGTGATAACTAGTTAAACTAGCTAGGTTGATACTGTCAGTCGGTATACACTGCACTGGCTCGGTGTATACAAAAATCTTCAATTACCGACCACATTGCCTTGTTCAATTTCAAATCTCTTCTTCAAAATAGATTAATGTAACATGCTCAAGTCAATAATATAAAGCCATAGACTCATCACTAAGTTACCCAATGTTTACCTTATCCTTATCTATCATATCCATCTTTTTCATAAGTAGATATCTCAATTCTTCATCTTTTCTTCCTCAAACAGATGTTCAAATGTTTGTAACTAACATGATAAGTATTTTCAAGACTAGTTGACATCAATGACAACATATTGGTTGATTTAATCATCTTACATATCATTTCAGTACTCGGTGATCTCTAACCACTGTTTCTTCAGTTCATTCAGATATTCAATCAGTCACAGATCCAGTGATAATTGTAATCACCGAAAAGTGGACAGACTCATTCATGTGATTAATCAAGGCGAATCAAGGCAAAATCGAGGCAATTGAATAGAAACAAGCATTTAGCCAATCAAAATTAAAATCAAGCTCTAATTCAATTTAATTAAAAATCAAAGCCATAAAGATCAATTAAAACCTATCAAATCGTGATAAATTAAATCAATGTGCAATTAATCAAATTAATTGTATAGCTCGATTTAAAATCAAATCAACCCACTCAAGGGGTACGCATGGCTAAAAAAATTAATTAAATTTAATTAATTAAGTCTTATTTTCTCTCAAACCCACATGGGAGGAAAAATCCTCAACCAATAGGATTTAAGAAAAGAGCTCACATGGATCAAGCCAAATTCAATCTCAATCACTCAATTTGAAAGAACATCTTGTCCACTCATCTTGTCTTCTTGTCCCAAGCTTTGAGGACACAATATTTAAATTATCTTCAAAGGGTAGAACCAAAGACTTAACCCTAACTCAACCTTGATCAAATCCAACTACGCCCCCTACCCTTGCCAAATCCTATAAAAGGGAGGCCTAATTCACTCATAATTAATCCATAAATCTGAGAATTGCATCTAACCTCTTGAGACTTTGAGCTAGGAAGGAAAATTTAGAAGTTAATTAAGCATTTCAATTTGGAATTGAACTATTTTAGCTTGCTTTATCATATTTTCTCATTCTAGGTCTATCATTAATGGATGCTTGCTGAGAGCTTCACCATTAACATCCCTAGTTAGAGATCCATAGAGTGCATAATTGTCTTTATTTGTTAAAATAGCTCTTCCTTTGTGGTTAATTTAGTTATTTTATTCAATTATTGTCAATACTAACCCTATGAAGGTATAAATTCTAGTACACAAAATGGCACCCACCGTGGGGCCTTAGGCTTCACTTTCTTAAAAATCCAAAAAAATTATTTTGTTCAAACTTTTGCATGTTAAGTTCTCTATTTTGCAGGTGAAACAACACTTCTGAGACTTTAAAGAACACGTTTGAGCAATTTAACAACATTTCCAAGCACTATAATAGCATGTATACGACAAATTGTTGCACCTTTGCGTAGGGAAATAGTGCTTTCGATTCTTTCTGGCTTTTGTCTAAATTTCTATCAGCACTTATTCCTTGACTAGCCAACGCGTTTGATCATTTTCTGATGCCTTTACGCAAGATTTTAGTGCTTTTACTCTCTGTTCTACACTTTTAACAATTTTCTTTAGTGCTTTTAATTCGATCTCTAGCGCGTTTGAGCATTTAAAGAGCACTTTCAATAGCGCTTTTGCTTAATTTGAAAACAAACAGAATCCAACAGTCAGAAAATGTTTTCTTTGTCTTTGCAGGATGTCTAGACATAAAAGAGTAAAAAAACCAGAGAGCAGATTCAATCAAGAAGGAAAAGCTTAGGCAAGGAAGATCAAAAAGGAGAATATTGCTCACATTAAGCTAGTTCTTGAGGATTCTCAACAAGAAGGAAAGGTATATGATCATTACATCAAAGTTGTAGAAACATATAAAACAAAATTTGTTTCATTGAATTGGATTTATTCACCTTAATCAAGTTTTTCTTAAATTTGACAGATAAGGCTTAAAGTTCAATTTTATCTTTGTTTCTTCAATTTTATTTTGTTTTCTTCATTATGGTTGGTTTTGTTGACTAACTTGTTGGAGGGAAAGCACATTGGAAAGGAATGATCACCAAGGTAAGCATTAAAAAATGAAAATCAATCAAAAATGCCCCTAGCCTTTTTCTAGCTACAAGAAAAAGGTAAGCCTAAACTTTGTCATTTTTTTAACTTAAATTGTGGCTTTGTTGTTTTCAAAATCTAGTAATTAAAAATAGCCTATCTTTGTTTGAGGAAATTTAAAATTAGGCCTATGCTCTTCACTTCTTTTAGTGAATCAGAATGCCAAAAGTGTTAAACTCTTTGATTAAAAGGAAAGGTTAAGGAAATCAAGCACATAATCAAATAAACCCCTTGTTTGTAGAAAAGAGTAGCAATACTCGATTCTCACTAGTTAGTGGGTTGGAAATTGAACATTTCTAATTGTGTTTGGGAATGGATAAGTAGATAGGGATATGCTCTTCACCTTTTTGGTGAATCAAACTCCCACAACCTATTTCTTCTTTCCACTTTCTTGCTTTCAAATGAACATGCTAGATCAATAGTTGGGCTTGCCTCCCGAGATTTGCCTTAATAAGGCCGGTGAGAGGGACAACCCAAAGTGGGATACAATCACATTTGTCATGATCATCCAACCCACTATAAAACAAAATGCATGCATCCTTAATGGGGTGTGTGACAAAAGGGTGTTAAATTTTCAAACTTCCTCGAGCAGTCCTTCGAGATTGTGCAAAACTCCAACATACTAGTGGTGGGAAGCCTCTTAATATACTTGGAGGATGAAATTTTAATATCCATTTTGAATGAAATCCATACTAAATCCTTGATAAATTAGCAAGCCTCCCTCATTAGAGCCATTTTAAAACCCAAATTTGACCTTAAGTAGATTTATTGGAAGCATTTCTTGTAATAATTGATAAAATTATTGTGTTGTGCTTGAAAGTCTTTGATTACAAAAAGAAAACATCCATTAAGATCCAAAAATCAATTAACAATAAAGATTCAAAAGAATATTCTATTCACAAGAATTCAAGAAATGGAAACATTATCCAACCAATTCTCATTAAGAACATTGTTTCCTTACCTCTATGATCAAGAAAAACATCATGAACGCCATATCTTTGATAATTCAAAATTTGATCAAAAAGAATATCATGAAAACCCTATATTTGATCAAGAATATCCTAATGATAAACCAATATTTGATGAAGAACCTATTTCAAAATATCGAGATAATCTCATCTTTGATCAAGGAAATCAAGAGGAATTAGTCACATCTCAACAATATTCATCATATGACAACTCTTTGAGAAACACAAATATATCCAAATATCCTTGGGATAGATCATTTACTCCTTTGGGAATTTCATACGAATCGGCTTTGGAAAAATTCCTTGAAAATGATCTCATCAGGTTGCCTCAAATCACTTCATGTGGTTTTATCTTTTTTAGCAACTATTGTGCAAATCATAGACATAATGAGCATGAAACTTCAAATTGCATGGAGTTGAAACATAAAATCCAAAATCTTATTAATGATGACTTAATTGAAATTTAAGATCCTAATGAATCATCTAATGAAGATACTACTCTTGAGCAATATCAAACTTATGAACACATGTCTAGTAGTGGTCCTCTTGTAGCTTTCACCTATTCCACCATTTCATATAAAAGAAAAGCTATCCAATATTCCTCCATCAAACAAAGATCCAAATAGTTTTCATAATGAGTATGTATACCCTCAAGGGCTACCTCTAAAAGATATCCAAGCTAACCTACATCTTTCTACAAACTTCTTTCATGCTTCAAAGGTTATAGACTCCAAGCCTTCATGTGCTACAATGCCTATCATTCCTATTTTTGAACATCCATCATCCCTTCAAGAATCCATCGTGCGGATCCAAACTCTTACATTGTCCTTAGAAGTGGCTCCATGTTAAGAGACTAATCAAAATTGCAAAGAAACAAGTCTTATTAAGGATCAAGATCAACATAATATCCCTTCTTATCCTATATTTGACCAAAGTCCCATATCCCAAGAATACCATGATGAATCATTCATACCCTTCCATTTATTTCAAGAAGATATACTTCTATCTCAAATAGCCCATATTCCTTCACCTCTTATATCCTACCCATCTCCTAAGCAATATCAAGGTATTATTTCCATCTCTAATGAACTTATTGAAAATCAAAAGAAAGGTATTCTTCCTAGGCAATCAAAAGATGATCCTTGTCAAGATCAAAGTACCCCAACATCCACTTTTCATGAGCCTCCATATCTATCTCAAGATTCAACTAATCCTATCAATGTCACTCCTATCAAAGCTACATATAAGCCTATTGGTACAAAGATAAATCCAAAAGACAAAATCCTTGACCATGCAACTCAAAATAAAGATGTTGATATCCCTCCCACATCCCATTTACCTCCATTTGTGCATAAGCATATTCCTTATACATCCTCCAAATCAATCCTTGGTCCCTATATCCCAAAATTGAAACCTTATACATCCTCCAAATCCATCCTTGGTCCCTATATCCCAAACTTGAAACCTTATACATCCTCCAAATCCATATTGGGCCCTTACATTCTTCCATCAACCTTTCCCACCATACCTATACCACAATCCACTTACCCTATACCCTATCAAGATCAACAAAGACATACATACTTGAGAAACCAAACACCCATCCATATGAACCCATCCATATAAACCAACCATATCAACCTTATTCATACACCAATCCCAAGTCCTTTGGAAGAAATTTGAATGTGCAACATAAAAATCAGAAATCCAAGAATCCACTTATGTATGAAGAGCACCATGTCCCATCTAATTGACATGTGAATGCAAGAAAAAAAGAAATATTCAAGAGACCACAAAGGTCCATCAAGCAAAAAGAAAAATCAAAGAAAATGTGGGTTCCTAAATCCCTCATCAAAGAAATGCATTCTAAAGCATCCAAAAGGAAAGAAAAATGAAAGAAAGTGTGGATTCTCAAGTCACTTTTGAAGGACTTACACACAAAAGAGAAATCAAAATTGACATTCAAGATTCCAAAGGATTCCACTCCACATTCTCCCAAACACATTCCATCTTATCCATCCATTTTGAGTCCTTATGTCCCAAGATCTGTATCCTCTCTTACATCAAAGTCTCAAGTTATCTCACCCATTTTTCCTTCATTATTCCACTACCCTTCAAGGTGTGTATTGATGTTGATCTTGATAATACTTCTTATCCTCCTATTCATTATCCTTCCATTCCCTTTTTCACACCCACTTATGCAAAGACTTATTATCCTCTCATTCATTAGCCTTCCATTTCCATTATCTAATCTATTGCATAAATCTTTAGCCACCCTCTACCTTATCCACCATATCACATTTCTACCACCCTATCAACATCTTTGAGAATACCTTTCAACGGTCTTGGCCCACCATATCATACCTTTTCAAGGAGTATACAAAGAGCATGAGGCTTGAGTCCATCCAAAAAGAGAAAATTGAAAAAAAAAAAAAAAGAAGAAGAAAAAAAATCCGTCCTATGGTGAGAATCACTTCTAGTGGCATCTTGGACAAGTACCATGATGAAAACCTGGCAAACAGACGTCATGAGTAATTCCTCTCTCTTGCACTCTACACTTGGGGGCAAGTTTCATCCATCATATCCTCCATCTTTCTACCATTTATCTCACTTGCATCTGTACTCCATATTTCATCTTTTATCTTGACAAGGTTGAACATATCCATGAGCATTAAGTATCTTGACATGAGTTATCCTATCCATCAGCCTATTCACTTGTTGCATTCACGCTACCTTATCATGATCTTTCTTATCCTAAAGCCACCTTCATTATTCCTAAGAAGCCTTCCCACAATACCAAACCATTCACTCATAGCCTTCACCACCCCTTTATCACGATTGTGTGATCCTATCCACATTGATCCCTTAATCTTGATCCAATTGAAAAATAAAAGAAATGAAAAAAAATGTTAGAAAAAGTCTCTTGATATGTCCACTCCTTTGGACCATTGTCATGACACCAAGTCATTATTCCATATGCTATCCAAAACCACATCATTGTCCTATATTGAGATATTATTTTTCCCTAGCTTGGATAATCTTGAGGAGATGGTCCTATGGGTAACACACTTGCTTCATCCATCATTGCCTATTCATTGGTGAATCATCAGTTTGCAAATCCATCTTTCATGTCCTATACCTTGCTAGACATTGGGGACAAATTCAATGTGATCTTGTTCTAGAACTAGTAATCTCTAAAAATCTTTTTAAAAAGGTGAAAATGTTCCTCAAATAATACTATATATTTGTGTGTGTGTGTGTGTGTGTGTATGTGTGTGATCTTAAAATGGAAGCACTTCCATGTTAAGAGTGTTTAGCCCTCTGAGTGAGTGGTCTAGGTCATGTCAAGCACCTTGAATCAACTCTTTGCTCAGATCATACTTTTTCTCCTCATTCTACTTCTATCTATCCCTGATTTTCACTTCATATCTGCATTTCCTAGCATTCTGGGTCAAGATCATGAGGTTTTTGACCACAAGGTCAAAGTTGACCTTATGGGGTCAAAGTTGACCTCGACCCTGACCTGGTCAGGATCAACCTCGACCCTGACTTGGTCAGATACAAGCTTGTCCTTGACCCCCTGTCTAGATTTCAAATTTCCTTGATTTTCGGGTGTCGAGTTTTGGGGATATTTGTTTTCCCACCTCCGGGTCGGCCATTTCGGGTTTCGGAATGGTAAATCCTCAAATTGCATTTAATGTAGGTATATTCTATAAAGGTTAGGACCTAATTGGGATTTAATTCTCCAAGGTGGCCCCTCTAGAGGATTGTGCCCTAGTTCACTATAAAAGGAGGCCTTCCTCTCTCCTTTTATCATCCATCATTCACATCTTCTTTGGCCATTAAGCAATCAAGTTTTGTAATCTCCTCTCTCAAGTTCTCAAGGTGATCAAGCAATCATCCATTCAAGCATTCAAGTCTTCTTCTCCATCCAAGTTCTCCATTGAAGATCAAGGATTCAAACATTCAAGCCTTTGAAGGGATTTGGTTCAAGCATTCAAGATTCTCATTCAAACCCTAGATCTAGCCATCATGATGGTGTGATCTTCCTTCAAGATCCTTTTTTCATCTTCAAGATCCATTTCATTCTTCCCTCAAGGTGGATTCCAAGCATACAATTATGGAGGTTTGATTTACATTTATTGATGTATGTTCAAGCTTTCATATCAACATACTTGATTACATTTCAAATACAATTGCATATCTATTGAATGTCATAGCTTCATTGTTAGATCTACTTCTACTACTTGCTAGCATTCTCCATTTCAATTTCAATATTAAGGTTGATTCCAAACCAGGGTTTGACCAAGGCAAACCCCCCCAAAAAAACAACAAAACCATTTTTCTTGCAAGTATAGGTGCGAAATTTTGGATCTGAGAGTAGATTTGGATACCCTTTTCGGTGAACTTCTGAGATCTGCGAACAAAGTCAAAATTGACTTTCAAATAAAGAATGTAGCCTTTGACCTTTTGTGAGGGTCAAAGACTACCTATTATTGAAAAGACAAAAAATTTCTGGGTTTTCTTCATCTCGACATTTCCAGTTTGAAATAGGTTGCAAAATTGCTTGAAAGTACACATAGACATAAAAAATTGGTATTTTCTAGATTTGCCCTAATTTGAGGTTAGTACTTGTATTTCAATTATTTTAGATTTCAAGCACAATTTTACCATAGGGAAATATAGGGTTTTTTTCTCTCTCTTTCATATTCTCCATAGATTGATTCGATTGTGCATTAACCTTTTGGTTGATCAAATCGGATCTCTTCGTTGGGAATTTGGATTTAGGAGTGGATCTAATATTTCCCCCATACATTACATTAAATAGAGGTGATTCCATTTTACCTCTATTCATTTTGGTGAACCCGACATACTTACCCCTTTCTTTTGTGGATTTAGATGCCCTATTGTGTTAGATCTCCTTTTCTATTATCTTGTGTGTTCACCTTCCCTATTCACTTTGGTGAACTCGACATACTTACCCCTTTCTTTTGTGGATTTAGATGCCCTATTTTGTTAGATCTCCCTTTCTATTATCTTGTGTGTTCACCTTCCCTATTCATTTTGGTGAACCCGACACACTTACCCCTTTCTTTTGTGGAATTAGATGCCCTATTGTGTTTTCCTTTTTCATGCTTATAAGTTTCACTTGAATGCATTGGGATATATCTAGATCTATTTTCTATGCATTTCTTTATTTGATATCATGTTGCACAAGTTGTTTCAAATATTTTCCAAACATTCTTCTATAGCTTTTGGGATTACACAACATTCTCCTATTACCTTACCATTGCATGATGTTACACCTAGAAAGACTTTATCTAGTGCGTGTGATGTTGCTTTGTCCTCTTTTGAATTTCCTTGTAAGGATATATTAGAGCAAGAAGATGACTTTAATCTATCTCTCCATCATATTTCTCTTTATGGAGATGAGTTGAGGATTGATGTTAATTCTTCTCCTAATATATATCTTTTCTATGAACCTACTTTACAATATAATTTACCTTCTTTCCCCTCTAGGGATCCTGCGATGTGTCATATTGGTAGGGATGATAATCCTCCTATTTGGGATGAAACTTTGGATTTGGATGTTGATTACTCTCTTCCTCATGACACCATTGTGGATGATCCCTTGGATAAAGACATTGATTTATCCCCTCCTCATGAAGACACTTTGATACAAGAGGGTGACATATTCATACATGATGATAACTCTTTTTCTACAACACACTCCCCTTGTGCAAACATTTTAGTGAAAGAAGATGATATCATAGATGCTTTACCTCCATTTGAGATTCCTTCTAGTGATGAGGCATTAGTGGAGAATGATATGAATTCCCTTAATGATCTCCCTTTTAGTGATGATCCTATGGAGAATCAAGATCTTACCTCATCTCCTCCTAGGATGTCCTCTTTTCTTCCTTCTTGTGAATCTATTTGTACTGTTGAGACAACTAAAATGGTTTATCCTAAACCATTTTTGACTATCAAAGGTTGTCCTCACATTACTATCAAAGGTAAACCTATGGAGTCTTTCAATGATCAAGATTCTATAGCTCACACTTATTGTACAAGGAATAACCCTCAACCTAAACTGATGATTTCTACTTCTTTGCCACCTACTCAACCTATTCTTCCTCCTCCACCTCGTCTTCCTAGTAAGGAGTATGATTTGATAAACCAATTGCAAAATACCCCTGACAAGATTTCTTTATGGGAGCTTCTTCAAACTTCACCTACCTACTATGAAGCCTTGCAAAAAGCTCTAGTAACTCTTCCCGCTCCACCTCCTAATCAAGAGAACATCAATAAATTATTACAATGCATGCATGCTACCCCGGGTCCTCTTGACATTGTATTTACTCAAAAGGATTTACCTTCTAAAGAACTTCAGAATCAGTATGATGCTCTTATGGTTGCTATTACTATCAATAAAAGTATCATTCATAGGACCTTGATTGATAATGGATCTGGGCTTAATGTTTGTATCACGAACATGCTCAAAGTGATTAACGTCAATCTTTCAACTATTCAACCTGACAATGTTCCTATACGTGGCTTTGATAACATTGCTAAGAACACTTTAGGCATCATTACCTTACCTATCAAAGTAGGACCGGTCATCCTAAATACACCTATTCATGTTATGCTTGGACCTCTCAATTATAACCTTCTTTTGGGTAGACCTTGGTTGCATGAGATGCATGTCATTCCTTCCACCCTTCACTGTAAAGTTAAGTTTATACATAATAACAAGATGTATTCACTTCATGCGGATGATGCACCTAATCCTTGTCTAAATATTCAAACCCACACTACTCCTATTCCTAATAGTAATCCTTCTACCTCTAATGCCCTTCCTGACGATGATTGGGGAACCTTGGATTTTACTCCTACCTTTATTGGAGAGTATAAGGTTAATGATCTTGATTTTATGAAGAAACAAAGAGATTTTGAACAACGAGTTTTTACTTCTACTTCTAAGCCCTTCATAATAAATTTGTCACTACTTCTACCCACAATGAATCTATCAAATCTACTAAGGATGATATTGTGACTACTAAGGTTCCATTGACTCCTTCTGATATGGCTTCTTGTTATGGTCCTGGTTATCATTTCCTAGTTAAACAAGGATTTAATGGTCAACGATGTGGTAAGCATAAACAGGGAATTCAAATGTCGTTACACACTAGGGGGCATGAGCATTCTTATGGATTGGGATTTAATCCTCAACAACAAATC
Source organism: Chamaecyparis obtusa (assembly GCA_027943335.1). Classification (NCBI taxonomy): domain Eukaryota; kingdom Viridiplantae; phylum Streptophyta; class Pinopsida; order Cupressales; family Cupressaceae; genus Chamaecyparis; species Chamaecyparis obtusa. The sequence goes on along the minus strand of BSBK01003667.1, from coordinate 653,750 downwards.
AATGTTAACAACATCTCCAATAACACTTCAAAACATGATGAAACTATGAAGGAATTTGACCAAGAAGTTCATTTCCCTAAACTCCTTCATGCTAAGATGATTACTAGACCTAAACGCAAAAAGAAACGTAATCCACACTTGAATACTCTTCCTTTTTGTTTATATCATAGATTTCATGATCACTCTACTAATGAATGTCATGCTTTACATTATAAGATTAGGCAACTCATTGATAGTAAGGTTATTTATATATCATGTGCCAAGGAGTTGTATTTCAATCCTGTTTTCTCTAAATAACATTTATGTTCCTATTATAGAGCTCCACATTATGTAAACAATGTTAGCCTAATCCTTGGGGGCTCGTTGTCTTGCATAGTATTGTGAGCGATATAATAGGTCCCCTTCCATCCTTGTTCCTACACTTGGGGGGCAAGGATGCCATCTCCTTCTTTTTTGTCTTTCCGGGATTCACCTCTTTCCTTGGTTAAGCAGTATTTATCTATTATGTGATATCCAATAATACTTGAAAATTTTGGTTTGCATTGAGGATCTTTGTCCTTGATCACAACCTATTTTGTTGTTTGACATTGGGTTTCCATGGTTAATATATCTCTCACCTTGGAAACTGAATAGTGTGCTATCCCTCACAAGGGTTACTTTTTCACTTCTTGCATGATATCTTTGCATTCGTCGCTTCCATGGCCTCATAGGAGCTATGACCTTCTTGGCTTGGACTGGGTGTTGTCTATGGATATTATCTTGATGTTGAAGAAGGCTTTATCCTTGTTCTTTTCATTCCTTAACATGTCAAAATAGTATATTTTTTCCATATTAAGGAGGGGGGCATATATACGGCATCCCTCATTCTATATTATGCATTTTTGTTCTAACCTTTTGTTTTGTAGCATGCTAAATCTCGGAAGGTAACGGACATAAGTTGCCAAATCCTAAAGAGACACACATTTTTCAATTTTCAATATGCTAAATCCTCTGAAGGTAACACACATGAGTTGCTAAATCCTAAAGGGACACACATTTCCAATTTCAAATATGCTAAATCTTGGAAGGTAACACACATAAGTTGCTAAATCCTGAAAAGACATCCATTCATATGCTAAATCTTCCAAAGGTAACGCACATTAAGTTACTAAATCTTGAGGAGACATGCATTTCATATTCATAGTGATACAAGAAGGTGGATCTACGAGTATTCCATAAGTCATCAAAAGATGCATTACAATTGCAAGCACAGTTTATGGGTGAACCTATTGGGCTCTCCCTCCAGGGTGATTCATGGTAAGGTGGGTATCTTACTAGGCGAGGTAATCACTCTTTTTCCCTTTCTCTCTTTTCGCTTTCATGATAGTAGGATTGGATCATGAAGCTATGTCATTTATAGTGTTGTTCTTGTCTTTCTTATTTAATCATTTATTCTTTTATGATAGCTTTCCAAATATTTTGTTAGTATAAGAAATGTTTCTTAGCAAGGTTTCTTGTACTAGTTGATTTGGGTTTGTTTTAGTACTAACCTCTCTTTTGTGTCCTTTTGTCTTTCACACCCTCGTGTGTGTATGTTGAGTTATAATCCTTAGCTTGGGGACTTGTGTCCCTAACTAAGTGTCATCCTATCTCATTTTGAATACACTTGGATCTCTTCTTCCTTCTCCTTTACCAAGAGTTTGCATCAAATCCATACTCTTGCTAAAGTGGGCGCTTAATGTATCGTCTTAAAATGGAAGCACTTCCATGTTAAGATCATTTAGCCCTCCGAGTGAGTGGTCTGGGTCATGTCAAGCACCTTGAATCAAATCTTTTCTCGGATCATACTTGTTCTCCTCATTCTGCTTCTATCTGTCCCTGATTTTCACTTCATATCTGCATTTCCTAGCATTCTGGGTCAGGATCCTAAGGTTTTTTACCACAAGGTCAAATTTGACCTTTTGGGGTCAAAGTTGACCTCGACCTTGACTTGGTTAGATACAAGCTTATCCTTGACCCCCTGTCCAGATTTCCTAGCATTCTGGGTCAGGATCCTGAGGTTTTTGACCACAAGGTCAAAGTCGACCTTATGGGGTCAAAGTCGACCTCGAACCTGACTTGGTCAGGATCGACCTCAACCCTAACCTGGTCAGATACAAGCTTGTCCTTGACCCCCTATCTAGATTTCAAATTTCCTTGATTTTTGGGTGTCAGGTTTCGGGGATATTTGTTTTCCTGCCTTCGGGTCAGCCATTTCGGGTTTCGGAATGGTAAATCCTCAAATTGCATTTAATCTAGGTATATTTTCTAAAGGTTAGGACCTAATTGGGATTTAATTCTCCAAGGTGGCCCCTCTAGAGGATTGTGCCCTAGTTCACTATAAAATGAGGCCTTCCTCTCTCATTTTATCATCCATCATTCACATCTTCTTTGGCCATCAAGCAATCAAGTTTTGCAATCTCCTCTCTCAAGTTCTCAAGGTGATCAAGCAAGCATCCATTCAAGTATTCAAGTCTTCTTCTCCATCCAAGTTCTTCATTGAAGATCAAGGATTCAAGCATTCAAGCCTTTGAAGGGATTTGGTTCAAGCATTCAAGATTCATCATTCAAACCCTAGATTTAGCCATCATGATGGTGTGACCTTCCTTCAAGATCCTTTGTTCATCTTCAAGATCCATTTCATTCTTCCCTCAAGGTGGATTCCAAGCATATAATCATGGAGGTTTGATTTACATTTATTGATGTTATGTTCAAGCTTTCATATCAACATACTTGATTACATTTCAAATACAATTGCATATCTATTGAATGCCATAGCTTCATTGTTAGGTCTACTTCTACTACTTGTTAGCATTCTCCATTTCAATTTCAATATTAAGGTTGATTACAAATCAGGGTTTGACCAAGGCAAACCCCCCCAAACAAATAACAAAACCATTTTTCTTGCAAGTACAGGTGCGGAATTTTGGATCTAAGAGTAGATTTGGATACCCTTTTCAGTGAACTTCTGGGGTCTGTGAACAAAGTCAGAATTGACCTTCAAATAAAGAATGTAGCCTTTGACCTTTTATGAGGGTCAAAGACTACCTGTCGTCGGAAAGACAAAAGATTTATGGGTTTTCTTCGTCTCGACATTTCCAGTTTGAAACAGGTTGTAGAATTGCTTGAAAGTACACATAGACATCAGAAATTGGCATTTTCCAAATTTGCCCTAATTTGAGGTTAGTACTTGTATTTCAATTATTTTAGATTTCAAGCACAATTTTACCATAGGGAAATATAGGGTTTTTTTTCTCTCTCTTTCATATTCTCCATAGATTGATTCGATTGTGCATTAACCTTTTGGTTGATCAAATCGGATCTCTCCGTTGGGAATTTGGCTTTAGGAGTGGATCTAATATTTCCCCCATACATTACATTAAATAGAGGTGATTCCAAAAAACATAAAAAATCTCTAAAAATAAAAATAAAATAAAAAATCTAAAAATTGCAAATCTTAAGTAAACACTCAAAAGTTGCATTTCCCAGCAAAGCATGATCTTTGCTAAATCAAACCAGGGGCACCAATCCAAATTCAATAAGCTTATCAAAATAGATGCAAGTTGGCTCAAAATCATCGCATCAAACTTAGAAAATTGCTACACTTGAACTTATTGATCAATATTACATTTCAACATCCAAACACTTGATCTAAACAACAACATTTGACACATTAAATCTTCAAACAAAAAATCAGATCAAAATCTAAAAGGCTTAACATAACTAAGGATCAAAGTGGATGAATTTTTTTTGAAATATGAATCTACAAACAAAATAAAAAATGTTCAAAGTGTTACTAAATATTTGGAATCATGTCTTTTTAGCAAATCGATGAAGTTTTACTAGATGAGCGATGATGAAGACATGACATTTTCTTGATTTCTTCTTGAGTGCTTGTCAGGTTGATTCATAATAGTATGCAAATCCATCTAATGACATGATCATCAAAGAATCATTGAGGACATTTGTATATGAAAGGGATCAATTCTTTGTCTGTTTACTTGAAATTGTTAAAATCTGAGGAAAGAGGTATTCATATCATCATGGTTAAACTAGTGAGGTTTGTACCAATTTCATGTTCCAAAAGCTCTATGATGAAAATAAGCATCCAAATTCTAAATAGTGATAGCTAGTTGCATCCATATAGATTAATTGCATGTTAGTTTGCATGGGTGGATCCTTTTTCTCAATATATGTAAGGAAAGCTAAAGGGGGTAGATTTATCATCATCAAAAGACAAAATCAAGAAACATCAAATGATCAATGATATCATCAATGGTACATCATCAATGTCTATAGCAGAATAAATCAAGGAAATGTACATAATCAAAGGTCCATCCATATAATCAAAGTCCTGATCAACATCGTAAAAAAGGAAATGTTTGATCCATTAAATGATTCATGCTTCATCAAGGACATCATCAATAATCAATCATGTTGATCAACTAGGGGAAACCTAATCCTGTTCATCACTTTCTCTTCTACTAGTCCCTAATTTTGTATCACGAGAACATCCAATCAACTCCATATCATCAAAACATCTAATCATAATCATATCAAATATCAATCAGTCAAATCATTCGAGTGATCATCAAACGTCAATCAAGTTATCCTATCATCAATTTTCTCATCTTGAGCACATCAAATCTCCTAACTCTAGATCTTGAGGAAGGAAAATCAATGTTTTATCTCTCTAGATTTTGAGAGTGAAATATCAACCCATCAACTTATCCTATCAGATTGACATCAACATCAACCAAGTGATTCTGAATGACATCAAATGATACCAAAACCATCATCAACTTATCTGGAGCATCAACATATTATCAATCAAATCTTTTCTCATAAAATTCTCTCATGATCGAGGCATTTCCAAATTCCTATATTGGGAAACAAATCAAATTTTTCCATTCTCAACCAAATCATCCAAAATCATTTTGATTCATTTCTCAAGGGGGTATACACTCGAATTATCAGGATCATCAAATCAAAGGCATAACATCAAATTGGAGTGCGATATTTTAACAAAAATTTTTTTTGCTTATTAATCGAAAGGGGCATCAAACATCAAATCAAATCAAATCAGGTACCATATCAGGCAATCTATCATCGAATCGACCATCTAGGACACCAAAATCAATAAGAACTACATCAATCTTATCATTAGAATCTACATCTCATATCGAACATCAAAATTGACCATCAACAAATTTAGGACCTTTTATCAAAATCAAGACATTCTTTGAATCGACACGCTTCGCATGTCAACTCAAAGAGGGGCATTTGTAATCACCAAAAAGTGGACAAACTCATTCATGTGATTAATCAAGGCAAATCAAGGCAATTGAATCGAAACAAGCATTTAGCCAATCAAAATTAAAATCAAACTCTAATTCAATTTAATTAAAAATCAAAGCCATAAAGATTAATTAAAACCTATCAAATCATGATAAATTAAATCAATGTGCAATTAATCAAATTAATTGTATAGTTTGATTTAAAATCAAATCAACCCACTCAAGGGGTACGCATGGCTAAACAAATTAATTAAATTCAATTAATTAAGTCTTATTTTCTCTCAAACCCACATGGGAGGAAAAAGCCTCAACCAATAGGATTTAAGAAAAGAGCTCACATGGATCAAGCCAAATTCAATCTCAATCACTCAATTTGAAAGAAGATCTTGTCCACTCATCTTGTCTTCTTGTCCCAAGCTTTGAGGACACAATATTTAAATTATCTTCAAAGGGTGGAACCAAAGACTTAACCCTAACTCAACCTTGATCAAATCCAACTACGCCCCCTACCCTTGCCAAATCCTATAAAAGGGAGGCCTAATTCACTCATAATTAATCCACAAATCTGAGAATTACATCTAACCTCTTGAGATTTTGAGCTAGGAAGACAAATTTAGAAATTAATTAAGCATTTCAATTTGGAATTGAACTATTTTAGCTTGCTTTATCATATTTTCTCATTCTAGGACTATCATTAATGGAGGCTTGCTAAGAGCTTCACCATTAACATCCCTAGTTAGAGATCTATAGAGTGCTTAATTGTCTTTATTTGTTAAAATAGCTCTTCCTTTGTGGTTAATTTAGTTATTTTATTCAACTATTGTCAATACTAATCCTATGAAGGTACAAATTCTACTACACAATAATTTATTGCGAGAACACAAGTGCTATTAGCATTTCAAAGAATCCACTGATGTATGGAAAGACAAAGCACATATCTATTAAATATCATTACTCGAGGGGGAAAGTTTAGGAGAAATAGGTTACATTGGAATATGTGAAGTCACAAGATAAACTTGCTGATATATTCACAAAACCCTTATCGAAGGTGATATGGGGTTGCATCAACCTATTCTTTATCAGAAGATCTACTTATGTTGATGAAAGATGTTGACACTTTGGGATTCCTAAGGTTGTGAAGAAGATGGAAGACAAGTTGGAATAGAAAACATATTTGTACATGCAAGGTACTGTAAGAATCTGTAAAGGAACAACAAAGATACTTATTTGGCTACTAGAGAGTTGATTATTTTTGGCATTGCTATCAAAGGGAGAGAATTATGCATGGAATATTAGTTAGAAATGAAGCTAACCGAAATGGAGAGAATATGCACTAAATAGTAAAGGAAAACATACTACATGAGAGACAAATGTCATGTAGTGATTAAACATATTAAAAGCATAAGCTAAGGGAGAGCTTACCGAGTCACAACATAAAGACTGAGTTGTAGACACTTAAGATGTTTGGTATTCTATGACATATTTCATAGTGTTGTCATCAATGCCAAAGGGAGAGATTGTTAACGCTACAACTAATTGACTACTTGGAGAATAGAATGGGAGAATGTTATATGATGATCACTAAGCTACTAAGGTATATGTGAGACATTAGATCAACTGTTATATTGTCATTGATGTCAACTAGTTTTGACTTTACTTATCATGATAGTTTCAAACATCTAAAGAAGGTAATGTTGGTGAAGGAAAAGAGATATTAGCATGAAGATGAGATGTATGAGTAAGTTATGATTAAGGTATTCATTGGGTAACTTATTGATAATTCTATGACATTATGATAGTGATTTTATTGGCTTACATGATTCTGTTAAGTATTGAAGATAAAAAATGTACAAGTTAATTTGGTCGGTACATGAAGAGCTTAGTGTACACCAAGTAGATGTAGTATACACCGAGTAGGTGTAGTGTGTACACTGAGTGCAATATTAATCAAGTAGGAAGAAACTGACACATCATGGTATTGATCAAGTGGGAGAAATAAGGAGGAACATGTGATTGTCGACATGAGATGATGAGTTGGACAAATCTAGAAGATTCTAAGGATAACGAAAAAGTTTGTTATGAAAGATCTACGACTGACAAAATTCAAGGTTGACCGAATGATGAAGATTGAAAAAATTTCAAGGCACAAGCTCTAAGGAAGGTTGAAGAGGAAAAATCAATGATGAAGATTAAGAGGCAATATCTATGGCTGCAAAGAAAATAGTTTATCATGTCTATATAAGGAGACAAGAAATTCAAAGAGTGTAATCACGAGAGAAGAAAAGATTGCATACATGCGAAGGTGGTTAGACAAGTTGAAGTAAGAACCGAGTAATTCTGCAGACCTAACCGAGTAATAGAAGGAGATAACTAAGTAGAACATAGTTAGAGGAAGAAGAATATTGAAGAGATTATGATGAATAGAGTGATATTAAGCTTGGCATAGATTTAAAAATGAGCAAAGGAAGTCGCATTTGAATAAGGTCATATATTGTTGCTTTCTAACCATTGCTATGGACAAAATCTCTTAGTTGAGTGAGACTTATCCTTCTTTGTTATTTCTTAATGACATTTAATGAATGTTGCTTGTTTTCTTGTTGACCCAAGTGAATGTATGGTCACAAAGAACTATTAGTGATAAATCCTCTAACAAGGTCACACCTTACTTGTAACCTTTAACAGGGTTGGCTCTTAACCGAGCTCACTTCAAAAGAGTGAAAATATTTTAGTTATCGGTCCTAGGTGGTTTTTCCCTTAACAGGGTTTCCAAGTTAAAAATCAAGTGTTAAATGTGTATGCATGTGATGTTTTGTTATTTTACTTCACACATTATAATAAATGGTTAGATCGGTATATGTTTACATTATCAGACAATCAGTTAATGAATAAAAAGGCACAGTCAAGTGTTTATCAAGTTGTTTAAGTTTATTTGTTGAAATTGGTTTTATACATCAGAGAGGAATTTGGGACTATACAATAACCGGACTTAACTGATTCACCCCCCTCTCAGTTATTTAACACTCATATATATTTTCTCACCTAAACTCTTACTGGTTAGTTGATCTTGAACTCACATAGTGGTAAAATGCTTTGACAATTTCTGGTCTTCATAGGTGGAACCTAAGAAAAGATATTTCTTTTGGAGGCTGATTCTTCATAACCTCCCTATTAAACACCCTAATGGGGACATCAACATTTTCTCTATGTGTAGAAATCCTCAAAATATTAAGCATCTATTTTTTGATTGCTTGGTGGCCATCTGAGATTTTGTTTGGAAACATCTTGGGCCTTACAAAAAATTACAATGCTTTATTTTCTATCATATCAATTGATATTCTTTAGTATATTTGGAAGCTTAGGAATGACAATGTTTTAATGGCAAAGAAAGAACTCGTACCGAGTCTCTGCGGAGACTCATGCTTCATAATATTAATGTGCAGGTAATAGTCACTATGAGAATTGCAAGGAATAAATTTGAGAATCTTCTCCATGATGACACTGTAAGGGTGTTTAGAGAAGAAATCTCACATAGTCATATATGGGCACATGGTTCAACTGAAATAACTCCCTTTGAAATAAGATTACAAAATATCATGGCTGAACTAAGAACACAAAATGAGAGGAACATGCATCATAATGCATATTCGATTGTGGTTGCACAAGTTGCTATTGTTCCCCCTGTTGCACTAGTGCCTCATGTTGTGCTTGTTGTTCTAGTAGTTGTGAGAGTCAACCATCCATATGAACATAGGATACATGATGACAATATGCTGAGGTGGATGAATGGTAACACGAGTTGGATCAAATAGATTGAGAGACGGGGCAATGACAACACATAAATGACATATTCTAAAGATGACATAGCTGATTTTGATATTTTGGCTTGCAACTCTTTTCTTGATGAATTTTTAGTATTAGATAAAAGTCTTTTCGAGCTTGATGTACATTTTGGATCAACTTATATATAATACTTTTTTTTCCTAAATACATAATAATACATTATCATTTAATTTGACAAACAAATATTTGATTTATATAAAATAAATTAGATATTTAAAAGAAAACAATGAAATAGTTTTGTTTAGAGATAAATATTTAATTTATATAAAATAATTTTATCACTATTATATTTTAAAAGAAAATTAGAAATATTCAATTAATTAAAAATAAACTTACCATTTCATTATTAAAATTGAATATATATATATATATATATATATATATATATATATATATATATATATCATTAATGAATTTTTATGATTTTCTTAAATAATAATAAATTAAAATATAAATATACAATTTATGTAAATAATTGATTTGAAAAAATAGAATTAGTAAAAATAAAAGTCACGTATAAAAGTTAAAATTATATTATGATACAAAAACAATTTTGATAACAAAAATCTCTTTTCTTATGTAGTAAATAGTTAAAAAGTAATTACTCAAGAAAAAAAGTTTAAAAGTAAAATAAAACAACTATAATTTAAATTAATATTTTTCTTTAAATAGATATATTGGAGATATTTATACTTATTATGATAATAATATTTTCATAAGAGAAACTAATATTAATATTTATATTTTACCATAATTCACTTGATTCTACTATATATAATTTTTCTTTTAAAATATTGATAATTTTTCAAGACAATTTCAACAAGTGCCACGTAGTGGCGCACTTACCATTAATATTGTAATAAAATAATAAATACAATTCATATAAACATAGTTGTATAATAGTTTGAAGTTATATAATTTATTTAGAAATAGAAATAGTCAATGCAACTTGAATTATATGCTACATTATAACTTATTTTAATTTTAAAAAATGACGTTACATTAGAAATAATAAAATATATTGTAGTTTTATCTAATTATATTTCATTCATCTAAAATATTATTTTTTAAAATATTTTATTTTTTAATTTTATTATTTTAGTATCAAAATTATATATAATTACTAGATTGTATGATGATAAATCTAAGTGAAATAATATAATATATAATATGCTCAGATAAAAAACAAAATAATGAAATAATAAGTGATAACTTCAAGGGCACCCCGAGCTTTACGTTTGTTAAAAGACTCAAATTGGTTAAAGAAAAAATTAAATCTTGGAATCAGAGCACCTTCAAAAACATATTCCAAGAAACGCTTAGGGTGGAAGCTGAATTGGAGGATCTAAATCAGATTGTCATAAATACAGGCATGTCCAACACAAACTTTGAAAAAGAGAAATCACTTAAAAGAGAATTGGCGGAGCTTTTGCTCAGAGAGGAAATTTATTGGAGAGATAAGTCAAGGGAACTCTGGATTCAGGATGGGGACTTGAATACAAAAATTTTCCACACCTTTGTTAAATCCAAAAGAGTTAAAAATAGAATCAATCACATACAAGATGGGCAGGGGAGGTGGTTTGATAATTCTACAAAAGTAGAGAAAATTGTGGTCCATCATTTCAAGCTCTTTTAGGACCCTAATTTGACACCGTATCTCAGTCATCTTCGACTCTTTTGGATGCTATTGAATGAGCTATATCAAACGAAGATAATACCATGCTCATGTGGCCATTCACACTTCAGGAGATAAAAAAAGCCACATTTGACAATCCCCCCTACAAAGTGGCGGGGCCAGACAGTTTTCCCTTGAAATTTTTGTAGAAATGCTGGGATTTTATGGGCTTCGACATACTCAATGTGGTGGAAGCATTTAGGTGAAAGGGGTAGTTTGTGGAGGAATTGAACAATACCATCATTGCTTTGATTCCAAAGAAGTAGGACTATTCGTCTATGGATGATTTTCATCCAATCTTGTTATGCAATGCTTTATACAAAATCTTATCTAAAGCCATGGTTAATAGATTGAAACAACTTCTTAATAGGATTGTCTCGGTAGAAAAACATGGTTTCATTCCGGGTCGTGAAATTGTGGATAGCATTCTCTTGGTGGGTGAGTTAATTCATAGCTTACAAACTACAAAAAAACAAGGTATGATAGTTAAGCTTGATGTCAACAAAGCATATGATAGAGTTCACTGGCCCTTCCTATGGAAAGTGCTTTCTAGATTTGGTTTCGATCAAGACTGGATTAAATGCATTTCTTACTGTATGTCTTCTGTTCATTTCTCCATATTTGTGAATGGAGCGGTTTGTGGTTTTTTCCAAGCTACTAATGGGTTAAGACAAGGTGATCCCTTGTCTCCATTTTTATTTGTGTTGATGACATAAGTTTTGGGAAGATTTATCATAAAATAGACTACCCTTGGTAGATGGAGAAGGATTTATGTAGGATTTGAGCAATACAAATCCACAGAATGCCAAGATCACCTGCATACAAAAAACCTGTTACAAGGAAGTAGAGAGAAGAAGAGGCCAAGGGTTTGACTCAGAATATGAAGAAGAAAATATCCTCAATAATGAATGAATAATAGTGTACAATGGATCATCCATATAAAGGAGATCAAAGACCTTGAAAAGGCAAACCTAAAAAGCTTAAGTGCATGTAATAATTAGTTAAACTATTACAAGACTAATGCATGCAAAAAACAACTGATGCATAATTAGTGCATGAGTCAACTAAAGCAAACTGATGCATAACTAGTGCATGAGTTGACTAAAGCAAAGAGTTGATATCTTAAGAAGGGAGTAAAATATTAATAAAATGAATAATTTACTCTAACACCCCCCCTTAAGATGAGCAATGATGCAGCTACAAACAATGCAAGAAGAAAGCAAAGGAAACTACAATGCTGAAAGCAGAAATGGGTCCCGACAACATGGCCTGATGAGGTACCTAGCACAAAAGAGAGTCTCTAAAAAGCAGAGAAATAGAGAAAACCACATGGGAAAAACACTACTCTAAAAGGAGACCAAGAATGTTCCAGAAAATAGGAACAAAGAAAGAGCATGAAGCATCTCTGAAGCATGAAGCTGCAAACATTGTCAGAAGTAACTGCTGGAACCCCCACTGAAATAGTGCATGACCAGGTAGAGAAGATAAAGTCTGAAGAGCTGATCAATCGAAGAGGTGACCTCCAAAAGTAGGAATGAATGAGTGTCTATATAGTAGATGAACCATCTCACCGAAATGCATAGGTGCCTAGCCACTGCATCTGCCTAGTACATAGGAACAAAAACTAAATACGTAGATCACTCAACTGAACCAAGGAAGCAATAGAGCCAATAGGTGATCCCCCCCATAATGCTGAACAGGGAGAGGGGTGACAGGAACACTGAAATGCAATGCCAAAAACATCTGCAAGAAGAAGAATCAGGAACACCAATAGTGCAATAGAAGTACAAGCACAGGATAAAGGACAGTGTCATAGACACACAACATGGGCTAATGTCATGGAAGAAACACTCACTTGACAAAGGTGGATGAGCACAAAAAGGCAAAACATCATAACTCCCCATGGCACTTTATAACTGAGTGCGAGTATAAACAAACACAAGGTGCTCGAAATCCTAGATATGCAGAAGCAGGCACTTTATCTCAATGCATTTACAGAAAAGAGAATGCAACAAAAGAGAAGCATACAATGCTTAGAAGAAGATCAAAGGAGTCTGAACCAAAAGAACAACCTAAGATGAGCCATCCCTCAAAGGGAAGAGATCCCAGGACCTGAAACAACCAAGATATCCACCAGACTGCAAAAAAGCAAGAATCTGAATAAAATAAACCTAGAGTAGAATCTAGAAAAATGACTCATATCATTGAAAATATCTCTAAACAAGCTTTCCAATGATATATCATTTTCCAAAAAAGGAGACCGGATGTGCAAGATAGAGCTCCCGGAGTGCAGAACTGAAAATCTAGCTTTGACAGAGAAAAATACCATCAGAAAAATAAAACTAGAAAAAATAACCTCCAGATCTGGAAAGAGCTCGGAATCAACTTTTCGACGATATCTCATTTTCCAAATTTTGACACCGTATGCTCAAGATATGAGCAAAAAACCAACAGCTGCGCTGGAGGGCCCAAAGAAGGTGTCTGCAAAGATCTAAGGATGGGTGACATCAGCAAAAGGACACAAAACCACATGAAACCATCAGATCTGAAAAAATCTCAAAAAGAGCTTTCCGAAAATATCTCATTTGCTGAAAACGGAGCCCGGATGTAAGAGAAACGGATCCCGGAAGGTAGGAGGTCTGAAACTCCACTATCACAGAAAACATCTGACTTTGATAGCAAAAAAGAGCATCAAAATGGAAAAATCACAAAACCATACTAGCAAATTCAGATCGGGCTCGAAACTAGCTTTCCGACAATATATCGCACGCCTAATTACGATCCCATATGCTCGAGATATCGCGAAAAAATGCCCAAGTACCCTTAAAAAACCAAAAAATGGATTGAAAGAGCAAGAACTCTACTGACGTCAGCAGACACGAGCCAAAAATTGACGACCAAATGGCCATCACGACTCAAAATCCTCTGAGGGCTATAAAGATAAGGCCTGGTCCCCCATATGACCAGGGGGCGCTGCAGGTGGGGGCTGCTGGGCGGAGCGGGGGTTACCGGCGGTGGTGGAGCGACGACGTTGGCAGTGGCGGCGGCATGGGAGGCGGCTCCGCGGGCGGTTGCGTGGGGGTGCAGACTGCGGCGGAGCGGGGGCCGCGGGGGCCAGTGGCGAGGGAGTGGGGGCTGTTGGGACTGGTGGCTGCGCGGTGGGTGGGGCGGCATGTGGGTGGCCGTCGGCCAAAGAAAATATTTTAAAAATTTAAAAAAAAAATTTCGCTATTTGTACCTCTGTCTCGGTCCGTGTGCCAGCGTCGTATGACCCTGGTAGGCAAATTTTTTTTGCCTCAGAAGCCAACTTGTTGGAATTTGACAAGTTTTATATGGATCTTGAGTATCTCAGGCCTTCTAGACACAATCGTGACGTCCGTTTAGGTCAGAAGTGCTCCAAAATTAGTAATTGCCTCGGAATTCGTGCCGGGGCCAATTATAATTTTTTTTTCTCACAGATCCAACTTTGTCCAAATTTGACAAATTTTATATGGATCTTGGGGTTCTTGGATGCTTTGAATGCAACCGTGAGGTCCGTTTGAAGCCAAGATGACCAAAAAAATAGGTCCCCCCTAGATTCAATAAAAAACCCCAAAAAAGCCCTCATCTGAAACAAATGAATTTCATCTCTTAAATCCTTCAAACTCAAATAAGCTATAGCAGATTAGGCTCTGATACCATGTAGGATTTGAGCAATACAAATCCACAGAACACCAAGATCACTTGCATACAAAAAACCTGTTACAAGGAAGTAGAGAGAAGAAGAGGCCAAGGGTTTGACTCAGAATATGAAGAAGAAAATATCCTCAATAATGAATGAATAATAGTGTACAATGGATCATCCATATAAAGGAGATCAAAGGCCTTGAAAAGGCAAACCTAAAAAGAAGAAGTGCATGTAATAATCAGTTAAACTATTACAAGACTAATGCATGCAAAAAACAACTGATGCATAACTAGTGCATGAGTCAACTAAAGCAAATTGATGCATAACTAGTGCATGAGTTGACTAAAGCAAAGAGTTGATATCTTAAGAAGGGAGTAAAATATTAATAAAATTAATAATTTACTCTAACAATTTCTATTCACAACAACTTGGAGCCTTTTTCTCATTCCCAATTCGCTGATGATGTAATTATGTTCGGGGAGGCCACCATAAAGGAGGCTAAGATCATCAAGGAGGTGCTAGACATTTACGAAAGGGATTTGGGCCAAAGTATGAACAAACATAAATCGAGGGTGTTCTTTCTCAACACCAATCACAGAAGGAGGTCAATTATCTCAGCCACCCTGGGCTTCGAGCAAGGCACATTCTCGATTATCTATTTAGGGGTACCTTTATATGCGGGATGGATGGACAATAACTTTTGGGAGGAGATTATAAACAAATATTGAGGGAAAGCCTCATCATGGAAGAATAAATGGCTATCTCAGGCAGGGCGAATTCTCATGGTAAAATCTGTGTTATCGACCATACCAATTTATTATTTGTTAGTCTATAAACTCCCTAATAGAGCTTCTAGCGGCCTTGAAAGTATATTTAAAAATTTTCTTTGGAAGGGTTCTAAAGAAGAGAAGAAGATTCCCCTTATCAATTGGGATACTTCCTATTTGGCGAAAGAGGATGGAGGTGCAAGACTTCGAAAAATGAGTTTTTAGAATTGGGCATTAAGAGCCAAATTAGCATGGAAATTGTACAAGTCACTGAAGAAACCGTGGTGCCGAATCATGGTGGCAAAGTATCTAGACTCGTGGGAACCAGACATAATCTTGACAGTAGCCAATGCCTCTACTGGCTCACATTTTTGGAGACATATATGGGAGAGTCGTAAGATTCTTACAGAGCACCTTACGTGGAGGATTGGAAATGGGCAGAAGGTGAGATTTTGGAGGAACTCATGGAACGGGGAATTGCCTATTGACTCCTTCTTCTCAGACAAAGATTGAGTGGATCAGATGGAAGCCACAGAGGGCCAATGGGTTGCAGAATACATGTTGTTTGATTCCCCATCCTCTTCTAGGGCAAGTTGAAGGATTATAGGAGTAGCCTCCTTGACTAATTCTATCACATTTCAAACTCTACTTTCGAGCAAAATTGTGCTTCATTCACCAACCGGAGACTATTTAATCTGGTCTACTTCCAAATCTGATGAATACAAGGTCAATCTTGGCCATGAACTACTAAGGAAAAGGCAAATTGACTCATATTAGCCATCAAAGCTGTGTTGGGGCAAAGGGTTGTTACCAAAGGTAGGGGCTTTTCTTTGGGTAGCTTTGCACGGTAGGATCCTGACTATTGGTATTGCAGGTCCCAACTGGTGCATTCTTTGTAAGAAGGAAGAGGAGACGATAGATCATTTGTTATTTTGGTGCCCTTATGCATGTGAATGCTAGGAATGACTGCTAGATAGGATGCAGTGGGTTTCAGTCAGAAATCTAACTTTATTAGCATTCCTCTCCTTGCAGCCCACAGATAGAGTGAAATCTAAATGGGGAATTCTTTGGATAGTGAGCCCATCGATGCTGGTGTGGCATATATGGAAGGAGTAGAATCAGAGGATCTTCAAGGAGGAAAGTTTGGCAGTAAACAAGATAAAGCCTATGATTGAAGTAGCCATTGAGGAAGTAGTCAATTCTAGAACTCTTGCCTTGCACTATCACTTTCAGTCGAGATGGGACCTTGATATGGAAAAAAATTGGCAGTTTAAACAGCATGGGGATCACATGCTCAAAAAAAAGAAGGGTCAAAGGGTCAACATAGTTTGGCAGGCTCCACCGATTGGATGGAAGAAGTTGAACTTTGATGGTGCCAACATAGGGAATCCATGAAGAAGTGGTTTAGGAGCTATTATTAGAGATGAACAAGGTATAATGCTGCAAAGAATTGCTCGAAATGTGGGTGTTACTACCACCAATGTGGCCGAGATATCTACTCTAGAGGCAGGGATAAGATGGTGTTCAATAACGACATAGACAAATTAATAATAGAGGGGGACTCACAAGTCACACTCATTGGTGTGGCTAGAGCTGAGTTCAATAGCTGGAGATTGGCCAACTGGCTTCCATGGATTGAAGAGGCATTGAAAACCTTGAACGATTTCTGCATTCAACACATTTTTCAGGAATGGAATAGATCAGCAAACCACTTGGCTAACCTGGGGATTGATTCCGAATCGGAGTTGATGTTTGGACATGCTGATCAAATCCCAATGGGGCTACAGGAAATCATTTCAACTGACATAGCCTCACTCCTGAGAACAGGGATCAAATAACATAGGCAGGTTTTGACAGCTCTATAGGAGGGAGGTGGCAGTTGGACATAGGGATCAATGTCTCAGTACTAGTCACATGGCCCTCAACCTTTCATGTTTAGTCATTCATATCCGCTTTATAGATTTCTGCAGAACTGACACAGAGGAAGGACATATCTGAGCATGTTATAAGGAATCGGGACTTCACTAATATCGCAGTAGCAAAATGGCAAGTTTCATGGGAATCAACTGCCGTTGCAAGCAGGAGGAGTCACTGGTGGAGATGCCAGAAGAGAAGCTCAACTATATATTCAAACATGCCAATGAATAGGAGAAGGCGATCATGATAGTCATATTGGGGGTCGAATACCGGTCAGACAACCACATACATGATGGGAGGCTCATAGCGGATCTCTTTCAGCCCATCATTCAAGTTCTAGGCAACCCGTTGACTGCTAATGACATGATTCACATAATGGTTGCAGAGGAGATATACTTAGAGGTGGCTAATGCAATGGATTCTATAGACATCAATCTTTCTAATGGTTGTATGCTAGGCCATTTTTGTCTTGAAGCAGAAGGGAAGAAGAAGCTCATGAAGAAGGCTTGGGCGCTGTATAAGATGTGCATCGTGAAGGAGTATAATATGAGCAAATTTGAGGCCTTCTATCAGGCTAATGACAAACTATTTCTAGCAGAAGTAGCAGCTAGACTGATCTCCATTGGCAAAGGGATTGGTTATCTGTATCATTGAGCCAGGTGGCTTAGCTTGTTTTGTAATTGGAGAGATATCTCCTCCTCCATATGTAAGTTTTATTTTGGCAATATAAAGGGTATTGCACCCTAGGCAGAGCTTGATTTTTTTTTTTTAAAGTGATAACTTCAAAATAAATGGCTAAATATATGCAAAACAATAAAATAATAAGTGGTAACTTCAAAATAAATGGCTAAATTTATGCAATATAGGTAAAAGAGTGGCACTAAAATTGTTCACCTTTTATATTCCGAAAATTTTGATCACTCAATATTTTTTAACCAATCATATAATTAATAAATAATTTTAACAATTTATTAACTTAAAAATGTGCACGCAAACTATAGAAAATATGAATTTTTTCACACAATGAGAAATATATTGATGGAGATTGGTCCAAAAAAATCATTTAATCACTAGTTAAGATTAAAAATCCATAAAATGATGCAATAGTACCTTGCTTAGCCTACCAACAAGTACTAATAATAATATTTTACATTAAAAATGTATGAAACTAAGAATCATCAAAGATTATTACATACTCAAAATCAAAAAACTATTTTAACTACTTTCAATTAATTTCTAACTTTCTAAATTTGGTCCTTTAATGAATAGGTTGAAAGTTTAGCTTTAACAATTCTAATGTAGTTTATTTTTAGTTTTAATATTTTGTTTGAAACATAGTCTTAATTTTTAAAATTCAAGAATCTAATTATTTTTACACTTAATTCTATAGTAAATTTAAAATTATTAATATTCCATAATAAATTTAAAATTGTTAATGTTGAGTTTATCTTTTAATGTTATTGTTTATGATATATAAACATGTAAAGAAGAAAAAAGGGAATAGAGAGAGGAAGAAAAAAGGGCGAGGGAGATAAAGAGAAGATATAAAAAACTAAAAAAAGAGAAAATAGAAAGGAATGAGAGAAAGAAGAGAAACAAATGAGACAAATTAGGAGAAAGATATACAACGTCCACACAAGAGAGATCTCCCCTTCTTCTCCATCTCCCTCTCTACATATCTCTTTTACTCTCTCCTAGCTTTTCTCTTCTTCCTCTCTTTCTACATATCTCCTCTCTATCTCCACATCTCTCTCCCTTTCTCTTCCTCTACACCTTTCTATCTATATTTATCCCTCTTTTCCCCTCTCCCTATACCTCCATATCTATCTATATGCCTCTCCACATTTCTTATTTCATCTCTCCCTTCATTTCTATTTTGATATCACTTCATCTCTCTATCTTATATTTCTCCCTCTCTCCACCTCTCTATATAACACTTCCTATCCCTCCTCTCTCCCTATTGTAAACATAGCATGACTCTAATAATAAAGCCTAATTATCTTTTTCATTCAAAGATTTTTCCCAAAAGTGTTTTGATCATTACAGATTTGAGCCTATTAGTTCTTTATTGATAATTTTATTGAAAAAACAACCTCATTTGCTACATAAATTTATTTACAAATAAACCCAAACTTTCTTAATTGACTTTTCATACCCATTCGAAATACCCATTGCTAATAATAAAATAGTGTATAAACCAGCACGGTACCTATGACTACCTAAATCTTGCCCTCCACTCAACGCAACTCCCGCGGCCTAACAAAAATTCTGTCAGTCACCTCGTTATTTGTTCCAAGATTCCCAACGAGATACCTAAGCATTTCATAGAAAGTAAAAAGTAAACATAATATTAAGATTATGAAGAAGTCACAAATATATTTTCCCACTAGTTTAATCATAGCGATTTAAAAGGTCTGATTGATTGTAAACGCATCTACATATTTCCTTTGACTCGGCGCAAATTTCTCTTTTATTTGGTCCGTCGATGGCGTTCGGCGGGACAAAATAGGAATAACTTCTGGAAACCCTTTCTTGTCCAATTCCGACTCAATTTACACAGAATTTAACCAGATCATGTCATTTTGAGTCTGCTGTCAGCATTTTTCAGAAGGCAGGTGTGATTGAAAAGCTTTGAGCTCCATTATTAGGTGAATTATAGGAAAGGAGATATTAATGCCTTGAAGTTGAGCAGGAAAGGGCAAAAAATGTGGGTGTTTTACTTGATATCGTTGCCGCTAACGCTGGGCATGGTGGCTGCCACGCTCAAGTATTTCGCCGGTCCGGACATTCCCCGCTATGTTCTCTTCACCGTGGGATATGCCTGGTTTTGTTCGTTGTCTATCATTATACTCGTGCCCGCAGATATTTGGATGGTGAGCTTTTGTTTGCACAATTTAAATTTTTTCTCTAATATTTGTTATACGATCCTCTGAATTAGGGTTAGGAATAATTTTAAGGAAGTGAACACCTTTAAAATATATAAATTCTGCCCATTTTTTTCAATACCGAATTTCGAATGTCTGTTATATGATCATTTGATCTAGATTTTTTTTTTCAATTTATTTAAAGATTTTTATGTGTTATTTGCAAAATAATCGTGCGAATTCTTGATGACATGAAAATTTGATGCGTACAAATTTTGGCGGATCTTCGCGTCCGTATGGCGAATTAAACAAATTGACAAATATCAGCCATAATAGTTATCCCTGTATTTAAGGTTTGAATAGGTGACATTGGATTCTGAACAGTTTGAAGGAGGCGAATTTCTGGATAAAAACTTTCGAAATAGTTTTCAGAAAATATCAGTCAGATCTAATAGGACTTCAAATACAAAAAGACTCCGGTTGTTATTTTAAAATTTTCTTTCTTTTCACGTGAACTTGACGGGAACAAATTCAAAAAGTTTACATTGGAATATTTAAAATAATGAGTAATCAAAACTGTCTGCCTCCTAAATTCTTTAGGCAGCTGTTATCTAGGAAAGATACTAAAGATAAAGTAGTCACATTCTATACAAACGCTCTGTAGCGAGTTTCGAGAAAATATCAGTTAAATTGAATACAACGTCAAATGTTAAAAATTCCCGCTTTTCGCTTTTCTTAGCTTCATATGCTACAGTAGGTTCAGAAAAGCCGAAAATAAAAAATGGCTGCTCTTCAAAATTAAAAAACTAGTGGATCAAATTTGTTTGCTGGCAAGTCTTTACACAAATTTTAAACATGCATTAATCTTGCTCTGTTATGCATTTATTTGCTTATGCATGGAATCAGTGGCATAAACAAATAATTTCAATAGCTGACAAATCTTTTCGTCGGATAGAAGAAATAAAAATTGTATGTTAATATGTGGGGAGAAAAGTATAGGATTTAGTGCAAATACTTTTATTATTTTACAAGCACAGTGAATCATGTAGCTCATGCGTATGTTCTTAATATTTTAGGTTTTACATAAACAAATTATTTTGGCTTTAAAATAAAAAATTAGCCACTGGGGGAGAACTGGTCGTAAAGATTATTTGATTCTTTCTGATGTTTCTTTTAGGGTTTGAAGAAAAAAATTCAATTTTGTAACAACTCTAAAGGTCACACACATGTTACAAGCAAGTCTGAACCTTTTTCAACAGGTTTCTGTTTTCGTGTGTTATTTTAGCAAGTCTTGATTAATATTAGTGCTTGTTTAAACCCATGTGGACCTTTCAAACCTGTCAAGGATTATTGGTTTTCAATTCTAGGATGTGTTGATGTTTACATTAAGGTGGATTCTGACAGTTTTATGAGGGTAATACGATTTTGGGATGGATGGTAGCATCGCCATAACTAGGATTTACCACATTTAACCTGCATGAAGAAGTTTGGTTTTGATTTGAGCTTGTGATGCTTATGGGTCAAATGCCTAACTCTTTTTCTTATTGTTATGCCCAACTCAAAGCCTTCCTGCAGATAGTTCATCCAGCAGGTGTCAGCTGATGGCCACCACAATTCCTGGTAATTAGGTGAAATTTTCCCAGTTGTAGTGTAGTACTTAGGTTTTTGGACGAGAGATACTAATTTATTCTAGAAAGTAAATACACTTTTTATGTAATAGCTCTGTGGGTAAGTCTATACAAGAACAGCTTACAGCCTTTTAAGTTTTGTCTGTTCTTCATTTTGGTGATTACTCATGCATTTTGTTCCCATTTTTGAAGACTGTCTAACTCAAGTACGTAGAATTTAAGTACAATCAATGTTTGATGTGGATGATTGTTGGGATCGCTAGTTTTAACAAGTCTTTTTGTTTTTCAAATAGGTGGTGTTTTTCGTAGCGTGTCAAATAATGTGACGTTTTATTAGGATTCAATTCAAGTCAATCTTCATTGATCCATATTTCACAAAGAGGGGTTCACAAGAACCCATCCTTCATGAGCATGACTGATTCACTTAGCACTCATTGCATCTTGGTGATTCTCATAGGGGTGCAGCATTGGCACTTCTTGAGAGGTCACCCATCAAAGTTGTACTTTGACTCAAATGTGCTTAACAATGGAGTTTCTTCCAAGGTCAAGCCCACTTGACTTGCAAATGGGGTTACAAAAATGTATCCTCCCTTGTATCTTTTGAATTTATTTGAATACAGGTAGATTTAGGAGGACATTAGTAGTTTTAAATTTAATTAGGTTTGTGATTGATGTAGGCTTGTATCTTATGATAATTAGTGTGAAATATTGTATCACAAGTCTTCATCCCGGAGATATTGAGTGGGATGCATTGAGTAGTCCCTAATATTTCACAAGAATCCATTGTACACTTAGCACTCATTGCATCTAGGTGATATTTACAAGAGTGAAGTGCCAGGATTTCTTGGGAGGTCACCATCCCAGTTTACTTTGTCTCAAGAGTGCTTAGGTATGGAGTTTCCTGCAAGATCAAATCCACATAGCTTGCAAGTGGGGTTTCTTCTTCTCCCTCTTATATTTTTAATTTCTTTGAAAGCATGTAGATTGGGGCAGATTAGCAGTTTCAATTTCTTTAGTTATGTTTGTGATTGATTTATGCTTGTATGTTATGATAAATAGTGGGAAATATTCTGATCACTAGTCTTTATCATTGAAATTTGAGATATTGAGTGGGATTTGCTGATAGCCCCAATATTGTCCCTTAAGAAACCAAACATTGTGCTGCATTTTCCTGAATTTCAACATAGCTTCTTGAGCAGAACCGTTAACACTGACCTCTAGTTTACCCTACACATGCCTAGACTAGGTGATATAAACCTCAGGGAACAATTCCCTTTCAAGTGGGAACATTTTGTTCCTTGAGTTGGTGCATCAAAAGCTGAACTAACATCTTGCACAAATGAAAATCAATAGTTTGGGCTCTTCTTCCATCATCTAAATCCACCAAAAAAGAAAGAGAGTTTCTATATCCCCATTATATGCAATATCAGAGCCAGACTACAAATGTAAAGGCATCATTCGATTATATCTGTAAATAGATTGAAAAGGTGATGGAATAGAAACTTTCTATATCCCTGAGAGCGAAATAGAAACTTTCTAAAAAACTAAGTAAGAAAATAGAAATTACCTAATAAACTACCTAATAACCTAAATGACCATTAATATAACATTACATATTTTATTACTTGTAATACCCATAATGAGGTTGTATGTAACAACGTGTGACTGATTCTGAATTTGCTCTTAGGTCCTTTAATCCCTCAGGTTTGAGACTTTAATAGCCATTTTTGGCTCCCTTTTTGATCACGCTATTTTTACACTCCATACCTCGTCTTCATCGTTGCCCCAGTCTCCCCTTTCCCTCCCTTGAGTTTGACAACTTATGTTAAACCACATATTACATGTTATCTTCTATCTTTTGGGAGGTTGTCCTCATCTTCTCTTCACATAGTTTTCCATTCAAATTTTGTTTGCTCCATTGGTTGCCCTATGTACCAGTGGTATGATGAGGATTATTAAACTATGCATAGGAGATTTTGCTTTGTCCTAGTTCACCACCCTATTTCCTTCTCCTCCAAGTTTGAGAGTATTATTGTCTCCTTTGATGTTAGAGAGGATTGTTAAATTATGAAGTCTACCTGTCTTCACCTTTGCTCCTAGATTTTTGAGTGGTTCTGCTATAGTCGGTAAAGACTGAGGCTTGCATTGGGATTTTAGGTTGAATGAGAATGAGTTTCTTTTATTTACACTCTTTTGTTCTTTAGAGCCCACACATTGAGCTATTTTATTTCTTCTTTTGCTGTCGCTTGATGTGTTGTGTTCTTTTTCTGATACACGACTATGTGGTATGATTGCACCTTCTAAGATCTTTCGAAACTCTTCTCAATGTTTTTCAGTTTGTGTTTTTGAGGAGTGGTCGATGGAAATATTTGACGTTTTCTGAAGGGCTGTTAGATAGGCTCTTATTTTGACAGCTATTGTTGTTGGAAAGTAGCATTTTACCTTCCTAACTATTGTACGCACTGTTTTGTAGTCGGTCATGAAAGGTGTTAAACCTCTCAATTTTTACACACTACAGCCTATCTTGTATTAATGAGGATACATGTGTCATGTTGCAACATTTTACAAATATCGAAGTGAAAGATTACTCCAAAAATTACAACTTTAGGTTTTTGGATAAAATAGATGGATGATGGCCTACTTTTTTTACAGTTGAAATAAAATTTCATGTAGAAGAATACAAGCTACATGAAATGACACCCTCAATGTTAAATACAAGAATGATAAGGGAGTAGTCCGAAAATAATTTGTTCTTATCACAGTATGTGACAAACAATAATAGGTTAGGATACCTTAGGAGATTAAGAATAACATTGTAGACTTTGGAGCTATACTATATAACATCTGTAATTGGAGAATAAACTGAGGAAACTGGTTTTGTCTGCATTTGCTTCTAAAGGAAATGGTGATTGACCTAAATATGGTTAGTTCCAGCATGCAATACACAGTTTGATGAAACTGACTGGCACTCTGTTTTTTTTTTTCTTTTGATAAATAAACTTCTAAGCCTTTTTATTAATCAAATTTTTTACATAAATTCCTCCATTCAGTGCCGGCACTGGAGGAAAAGAATGGAGGCAAGAAAAACCTCCGGTTTCGCCCAGGAGTTACGTCCAGCACTTTACAATATATCTAATGAGGCATACCTCATTTTACATCAGAGTTTTACAAGGGCATACTCTTGTTTACATAATAAACTTTTGATAATCTTCTGTTACATTGGGAATTATTACCAATTACAAAAGTTAACTGGAGTATAACTTCCATTAATCTTTTCCTGATATCCTGTACGAATTGGACCTGCACATGAAAGCCCAACTTCCACAACAACTTCATATGTTGTTAGTTAGATAAGTTCAAATTTTAAACATTGTGAAACCTTGATATAGGAATGAATTTACATTATTTTGAGGTTAACAAATAAGTGCTAAAGGGTATAAATAGAGAGATCTCTGTTGTTAGGATTCTTATCATGAATATAGCCAATAGTTTTATCTGAACTTAATTTAAATTCTAAAAGAAATCCTGAAAATTGTAGCCTAATAGTCACTGATCTGATTATTACCTCTAATAATAGCCAAGTAAGAGACTATCAAGGCTATCTGGTTGTTACAAAGCAGTATTTGTAGGTTTATTCTGTAGAAAGGCAAAGCAACTTGAAAAAAAGTTTTCTTATCCAAGATTTCTAGTATTTACTGCTGCTTTATATTCTGCTTGGATTGTGGAGAAAGAAGCAATGTCATGTTTCTCACTACACTGAGAAATTGCGCCAAAAAGAAACATTATTCCCAAAACTTAATGTTGCATTGAGTTGAGTGTACAACATGGATCATGGTGGCGTAGTGGAGCAGGAATTGTCTTATCAAAGTTTTGATCAACTGTTCTATCCTCTGCTATCCTGCCAAAACAAATGGCAAGATCTTAATCTGTCACTGGTGGAGAGGTTGGACGTGCTAGATTATAGTGGGGCAAAGAGAGTGTTTTTAATATTTATCCTTCCTTCAGTCTTTGTTTTGTTTTGTACACTACCTTTGAATCCAGGCATGTTTTTTTTATAGCAAGGAAGCATCACAGCAAAGTAAAATGGCAGAATAATCCACAAATATTTGTTGTCTTGGCCTGTTGTTTGCTGTTACTAAAGTCCAAAAGATTGAACAACAACTGAAGATGGCAACAACAAGCTAAGATACATGGCAAAAAACAAGATCAATTGGACATCTCTAATACTGCATCGTGAATCATGAAGCACCTTATTCAATCATAAACAGGGAATCACGAGGACATTCATGGACATGGTAGAATTGTCAGAAATTGAAAATGACAATAAGCATAAAGAAGCTGTTTTGATTCCAGGGCTTTTTTGGCCTCTCAGATCCATTCTTGTAAATGTTTTGTTATGTTGGTGTGTAAAAAATAGTTAATTTTGTTGAATGAGCAGGGGTGTTTTTTAGCAGTCTCAGTTAGAATTCCACATATTGTAGAGGATACATCAAAGTCGGCAGCCAAGGAAAGGCATATGTATCCTTTAGAATCTTCAAAAAATGAATGCACAATGTCTAATTTCTCTTTTGCAAGCCAAATTTTTCCATTGCATATAATTTGTATGTTCATTGAAGTAGGGCCATAGCCTTAATTCTTTCCGGAGCTTTTCCAATCACAAGTTTCTTTGGGTAAACATGTTACTATTCATGTGTGTTTCATGCTGCTTATTGTTTGATATTTTCTTGACATGTTTCACTTTCAGTTTGTTGTAGTTTGACTTTGTAATTGGATCATGATTTTAATCTATTTCCATTGCTCATTAAGCACAATTTTTGTCTGCATGAGTAGGGAAGCATAAATATAAGACTACATTAGTAGGAAAGCATAATTCTACAGTTCATTCTAGAGAAAGGTCTTAACTGGTGAATTTCTCAATAACATCTGGAGCAATTATAGATATGCTGCAAGGATATATTGTGTCAGTGTAGGTTGAGACAGTTTTTAGCATCAGATTGCAGCAGAATAATGAGGAGCTTTTCCCCTCTCACTTTGTCCTTGCTATCTACCCAGTGCTTTGCTATTTTTGATTTTTTCTGTGTTTTAAACTTATACTTGGTAGCTATTATTTCACATGTTCCTCTTGTGTGCGCCTATTGCAGCTTAGTTAGTCAATTCATGTAAGCTTCTTGAGACTCATTAACTCCTCTTTTCTCCATCTCTCTTTGCATGTGGGATATTATGCCTAGATCCTTATGCCCAATTTCTTTTTCATGGTTCTCAAATTCTCAATATCAATAATTTGACTCAATGTAATAATGTAGAAGGGCCCATTAATCAATTTTCCAGCATTGCAGAGAAATCTTGAAAGATGCCATGCTTTGGATTGCATTATTATTGTTCTGCCTTGGTCTGTTTCATGTTTGCTCATGGATGTAGATCACACTCGTCCGTACCAAGGTTCCCTTGGCTGAGTAATTTTGCCTTCCTTTTGGATCAGAAGGTTTTATTATTTCTTCCTCTATTAAATAAAGAAATTTGTTATTTAAACTTATCATCCAACATGAGTACTTGAGAATGAGGCCACTGCTTCCATCTTCTCACGAGGCAAATGGAGTTCTCTGATACAACTTGTATGTGCCTGATCTGAAATCTGTGATTATAACAAGATAAGTTTTTATTTTTATTTTTAATCTGTGTTTTTCTGAACTGAAATTTGAAGAGGGCCAAACTATTTTGAAAACAAGGAACGGTAATTCAATATCCACATAATGTCAAAAGAGATCTATAGTGACGATACATATTTTTTTAATAGCAATAGAGAATAAAATTTCCTGAGAAGTTGTTCATACCAACAATTTTTAAATCCTAATTTGATTGTGTTGCTCTGAATGTTATGTTTGGAGCTTGAAATATATATAAATCTATGTTATGAAGATAGTTATAATTCCTCTAATACCTGTATGCTTATGCTTGTGTTATTATAAAATGTTTTATGCTGTATGTCACAGAAGTTTTCCATAATATGACTTTATGTGCATGCAGTTATCACTTAAACAAATTCAATGAGGAAAAGTCTGGCAATACTGATTTTTTTGTGAGATTAACAAATGGCCATAATCTTTTAATATCTTAAGATATCAGTGGATATTCTGACCTGGTTTACTAGTGTTTATTTGATTTTTAGATCTTATCAACAGTATTTAGTTTGTAAGCCAAAATAAAACCTTGTGTGTTATGTTGTGCAGACTATTCTTGGGCAAGATAAAGGAGGAATTGCTTTCTTTTGGAGTTGGTCTTACTGGAGTACTTTTCTCCTTACATGGTATCATTTTCTTTTATTGAATATATTTCGTCATATGTTTTGAATTACAGAATAGTATTTATAATCTATTCTTTTTAAGCAACTGAGAGGCATTAAGTATGTGGTTGCTGTACCTTATATTGATTTGCAGATTTTAAATTAACAGACCATCTATACTTGATAAAAAATCCAACTAATCAGGTCAGAGAACATGAACAGCATAAAAACTCAGTTGAGATTTTATCACAGTTGACAGGAGAAAATCATCATAATTAACATAATGAAGCATGGCCATTGCCTATATTGAAATAGCCTCTCGTATTAGTCACATAAGAAACTATATCAAGCTTATCTAGAAATCTCATAAAATAGATCTGGCTGAAGAGGTTTTGTCTAAATGTGAAGCTTGCGATGAATTATGGAGCTAGTTGTGCCACTTTTGGTCAGTTGTGTTATCACGACCTCTACGAAGAGGTAATAACATACTGAAAATAACCCAGAAAAAAAATTGTATCCAAGAGACAACCTCAGAAGTATTCTAATAAGCAATATTTTTATGTATATTTAATATTTCTTCAAATACAGCACAAGCTAATCGAAGCTCATCAAACTAATACAACTTATTAAACATGCCTACTTGCAGAACTGGGCACTACTGCTATTCCAGGTGCCAGTCTGAATGCCAGTCTAATGCCTAAGGTTTTCCATCCTAAAGAAATCTAGTCTCTGCACTTGAAGGGATTTATCTCCAACCTAGAGCTGCTGAAACGCAATGACCAGCCGAAGAAAATAAATAACTTTTTGTTTTTCAAATTTGAAGTGTCTTCTCTTCTTGCCTATTGCTGCTTAATTTCCACGCTTCCTTAATCATAGGCAGTCATTGTTCAATAGATGGTGCTTGACCGACAAGTTTCTACTTAAACCAATGATAGTTAACTGTCAAGTTCATTCCCTTGCTTAACTGATCTTAACTGAAGTAACTACACTCCTAACTAGCTTTATTCTAACCACTGATAGGTTTGATCCTTTTGTTTTAATTGTAGACAAAGCACTTACCTAGTGTTGCTGTTGAAAAGGCGTCATTACAAATCCACTCTTACTAAAGTTCCTTGCTCACAAGTGATGCAGTGCTGGAGGGCTTAGTATCTCTGAAGGGCTTAGTGTCTCTGATTGTTAACAAACAACAGTGGTCCTCTTTGTTTCTTCTTTATGTATTTGAGGATAATGGTAGGGGGTGATCATGATGGAATTAGAGACCAACTCTATGAAGTGTTCAGATTCCTTCTCCAGTGGCCATTTTGAAGCAAGTCATTTAACACCATGGTATACTTGTCCATCATAGTTTCCATACTGCTATGCCATATGTAGTGCTTGCCTGAAGATAGAGTTGGCATACCTTTCAATATAGAGCAACTGGCTGTCCATGTGGTTGGTTCTTTACAAAGAGTTCCTTCCACACTCCTAGTTGTGGTCACTCAATGTGACTTAAGTATTGACTATTGTGTCCTTCCCCTGAGATTTGAACTTTTGTTCCATGGACTGATAGTTTTGGAAAAATTCTTTAAGGAATGCAACTACTGTACACCAAGGACCATATTTGCTTCACCCCAGTCTTACTACATAGAAATCATCATACACATTAGAATAATGAAGGGGTAACTCAAGCTGACAAATTGCCTAGGTACGTGGAATAATGAATGCATCAGCAAGAGTGACATTGAATCCAGCAAAGTCTTTGATCTTCAATCCTTTAGTAACCACCAGGCCTTCATCAATGAAGTTGTGGGTAGCCTTATTATTTATAATCATTGTAACTGGTTGTTCAGGTAGCTCCTTCATGTACCCCGAATGGATGATATTGTGGTGCTTATTAGAGAGCTGCAAGCATACCTTTGCTAATCTTTGCACCTTCTATTTCGAGCTCAGGTACAATGCTTTTCTTTCCTGTTGCTTGCAGTAGTTTTGATTCTTCAGCTTTAGTTACTTAATTGAACATCATCTGAATATAATGAATTTGGCCCTTGCCAAGGCATCTGTGATGAGGTCTCTAGGGATCCTTGCATGAGATTTTTTTTTTCTTTTGAGCTCATTTCTAGCTCGCTCAACAATCTTTTTTTGCTTCAATGGGCTGAGGTGTAGCTTTTTGTGAATTAAATCCACTTTTCCAAAAGTTGCCCTTTTTTGATCCAGTAGTACCTAACGTAGGCTGAAATGAAAATTTGCTCCTTAATAGAGATGGCTTAAGTGTCAAAGCCTTCTTACTAGCTTCCTGAAGTGATGACGGTGTAAAGGCCTTAACTAGACCCGTGAGGGGCTCATATAAACCTTCTACAAAGAGGAAGCTATTCTCTTTTCTGATATGTTAGCTACCTGTTGGTAAACAAATTTGTCAGATAACGACTTCAGAACTTACACATAGGAAACATCTTGAATGCATATCCAAAACTTTGTTTTCTATTACTTTGCTTGAACAATACTATTCAAGGTTCTGTGTACGATATCTCATGTGAAGAGTTGGAACCCATAGAAATGAGTACATCTTGAGTTGACAAAATCTTGATTTTAATGGTTTTTGGGATTAGGTCACATAAAATAGAAGCTTTAAAATCTTGTAATCCGAGAACTGTGACAAGACGAAAATTGGCCATGTTGCTTGGAATAGCTTCAAGATTAGTTCCATAAACAGGTTCAACGAACTGAGTCAATACAATCGTTTTAACACTTTTCATCAATATGCTACATCACTCTTAGGATTAGAGAACAAATTTGTGATTCATCGTGGCCATAAGACCTTGACGTCATCATTATCTTGCAACCAGTTGGTTTTAGTCTTCGGCTCAGGGACTATAAACAGTAACCTGGAAATTTTTAGGATGCACACTAGTCAAATTGACTCAGTAATAGGCTCTTGTGTATGTTGTTTGAAACGTTTTCAGTCTAGTTCAAAACAGGGTAGCAGTACCCTAATTGCGACTTGCTAGAATTCTATCACATAAGCATTTTCTAAGGACTGTTGCTTTGTTTTGGCCAGTTCTGTAAAACACCCTTTACCATCTTTTTGCTTGAATGGATTCGGCAGCCTTTGGTTGAATTCATGAAAAGTATGCACAAGATCATGCCCTTGTGTGCCTAGACCATGGTGCCACCATTCATAGACATCACTTTCCATACATACAGTGGCAAACTGGATTGCACCTTTCATCATAGGGCAGAGTGAAAAGGAAGTCTGCAGCTTTTGCAGTCAAGTCTGATCATATATCTTGTGGCTGCAATCAAATGTAGGTGCATTTAGTTTGCTCATGTTCTACTTCAATTCTATATAGTTACCATTCCAATTGCTCATGGGCCTCTGGTTACCTCTGGTTGTACCTTCTTCCATCATAGGGATGAGTATGAAGAAAATAAACAACTTTTGCAACTAATTCTGAGCAATCTTGCTAGTGCCTTCAAAGCTGGTTGAATTTAGATTGCTCACCTTTCATTTCAATTGTTATAGTTATCATTCTACTTGATTCTCTGATCTTTTTTATTGCTGGAACCTCTTCCCTAGTACTGCCAAATAATTGGCAAAAGATGCGGTGGCTTTGAACTCCTCAGATTTCCCTTGGTATTCTCCAAAATGTCTGTCAAGCTCATTTGTCTCCAGTTTCATTTCTTCTCTCTATAAATATGGGCATGGTAGGTTTGGGATGGAACTGTTCAGTTGTTGGTTATTTCCAGATGAAATGTTTTTTCTTTGTGATGTTCTAATATGACTTAGATTCTGCAAAGGGATGGTGGTGGGCGTGCTGTTTTGGATTTGTAGCGACTGCATCAGCAAGTTGGTCATTCTTTCTTGTTCTGTTGCCAACAACTGTCATTCGATCTTGTCCCATTCAGATTTCTGTCATGGTGTCTTGAAACAAATCTGCCTTTTCCTCCTTTATCTTGGGTTTTTTGTTTCTTGCCACACTCTACATGTTGGCAGCTCTAATACCACTATAATGACCTACTAATAGCACATTGAAAATTGTTAGGAATAAGGTGCCATCAACTGTGAAAATCCTATTTTAATTAATTTGTTACAACATCCTTGTGAAGAGGTCTCTAGGCATCTAAGGTGTTAGTGAGAAAATAATGTATAATTTTATTCCACTGATAGTTTGTAAATACATTTATAAGGGATGAAGGGGTTCATCTACACCGATAAGTAATTACTTGTGGTATAATTAATTATCTCGAGTTGGCCGCTTGGAAAGTCGGGAAAAATTAATTTTGGTATTCCATACAGATTATTGGTTTCTACAAGTTGGGTGCTTGAAAAGGAGGGAAATGGTGTCTGTTGGCAGGCCAGAATAGATGACTTTACACATTCTGGAGGGAATTCCAAGTAGTTGATTTTTGCAAGCGGCATTTGGGTGCCATTTTTTACCATCGTTTGTGCACCTCTTGCTTTCGAAATTCCTAATTTGAAATTTCTGAATTTCTTATAAATTGGAACCTTTGAATGGTGGTATGCAATCTTGTTTTGGTTGTTTTGTCGAGAGTTCATAGGTACACTGTTAAAGTTTGGAAACAAATAAAGTGAAGGAAGTGTGTTGCTCTGTATTGTTGTTTGTAAAGATAGCCTTGACCTCTTGTTTTTGTGGATTTTTTTTCCCACAAGGGTTTCATCACACAAATCTTGTGTAATGCATTCTCATGAGGTTTGGTGTTTCCTTTCTCTAAAACTATTAATGGTATTCTACAAATTAAGCACAATAAGTCGAATGGTAATTCATGAACAAACAAACTAAATTTTAGATCTGCACATCTAATTTCAGATTTCCATATTGTAGTTACCTTTTTATTCCCAACAAAAATAGCCTAGGAAAACAATTGCAGTCAATAGATAAATGTAGAACTATTCTAACAACCAGATATATTGTATGTTTCAAAGTTTCAAACAGTGCACTAGCAAGTTGAAGTTCATCAAACTAATACAGTTTTACTAGATACACCAGCTTGCAGAACCGGGCAATACTGGTATTCCAAATGTCAGCCTGAATGATGATCTCCTACTTAAGGGATTTTATCTTCAAGAAGATTGATTTCTGCACTTGAAGGCCACAGCTGCTGAAACACAATATTCAGCCCATGAAAAGATTTTTTTTTTGGATTTTCAAATTCCAATTGTCTTCTTTTCTTCCCCAGCGTTTGCATAGATTTCAAGCTTTTTTCAATTGTAGGCAATCATTCCTCGGGGCCAGTTGATTGACAAGTTCCTCCCTCAATCAGTGGAAGTTAAATGGCAAGTTCATTCCTTAATTTAACTGATCCTAAGTGGGAGTAACTACATTCTTAACTAGCCTTATTCTGACTGCTGATAGACTCAGTCTTTTTATTCTAACTGTAGATTGAGCACTTTCTCTGTCTTGCAAGTTAAAAGTGGACATTACAACTGTCCCATAAGTGAAGAGCCTTTATAAGCACAATAAATATGGAAGTAGCGATTTGGAGCTATAGGGAACCATTGGAAAATCATCAATTCATATCAGATATATAATAACACAAGTGCTCAACCTATTAGTCCAGCTTCTCTCCCTTCTTTGTCAACTTGTCCTTGAGAATCTTGATCTCTGTGCTTGAAGGTCAGCACTGCAGAAACACAGCGTGCACCCAGGCAAAGAAATGATTTTTTGTTTTTCAAATTTCAAATTGTCTTCTCCTCTTTTCCAGTGCTGCTTATATTCCAGGCTTTCTCAATTTTAGGCAGTCATTCCTCAATTGGTGGCAGTTGATTGACAATTTCTTTATCAATCAATGATAGTTAACTAGCAATTTCATTCCTTTATTTAACTGATCCTAACTTGGAGAAACTGCATACTTAACTAGCTTTATTCTAACTGCTTATAATTCAAACTTTTTATTCCAACTGAAGACAGAACACTTTCTCAGTCTTTCAAGTTTAAGTAAATATTACAAATGTCTCATTCGGGAAGAGCCATTAGAAGCATGGTAAATATGGAACTAGTGATTTGGTGCTATAGGAAATCATTGGAAAGGTAGCAATTCATATTACATATGTCATAAACACAAGCACTCAATCTCATATCCCAGCTATTCTCCCTTCTTTGCCAACTTGTCCTCAAGAAGTTTGCTTGAAGGCCACAGTTCCTGAAACACAATGTTCAGTCCAGGTAAAGAAATGATTGTAGGCAATCATTCCTCAATTGATGACAGTTGATTGTCAAATTCCTACCTCGATCAGTGATAGTTAACTGGCTAGTTCACTCCTTTGTTTAACTGATTCTAACGGGGAGTCACTACATTCTTAACTAACTTTGTTCTGATTTTTTACCATATAAATCATGCTTGGTATTCTAAGTCTGAATCGTGATAGTTGATACAAGGACTACAATTTGAACATTCTAGCAAATAAACTTCCATGTTACTCCTTGGGAACTAATTTTGGTATTAAACTTGGCCGTTTGCATGACGTCTGCTTTTTACTTTTGTTATCTAGTAATAAGATATTGATTTTAAATGCAAGATACCAATGTTGAAGATTGTAAACCCCTTTGGATACAATGTTGATAATGTAACATTAATTGGATATTGAGGGCTTCTACATGATCTATAATTGGATTAAAAAACATTATAATTATGATTCTATCCTATCTCTTTTTCTTTTGATCAATAAAACACAGTCTAAGGGGACTGAACTCTTGTATTGATATCAAAAAATTACATCTGTGAAGTCTGTATATGCCAGCTCAGACCGAAACAGAGACTGGACTTCAGCTTTTAACTCTTATATACACTGTACTTTCTACGACCCATATTAACAGGTATTCAGTGAGCAAGGTATGCTAATCACTGACCCTATTATATACTGCCAACTATACTTTTCCTACATTCAAAATTGGACTCTTGCCATATTGGCTTCAATAGCTATCCAGCCAACAATAGACCATGAAAAAGCAAATTTGAACCCTGAACAAAATAAGCTAATGAATTACCATCCCCCAGAATCACCCTGCCCGAAGGCTGCACTTTCTCTAGTTGATGTTTCTTGCCATTCTTCCATGAACAATGTGGGCCACATTTGCTATGGTCTGCAGCAGCTAACACATCTTTAATGTCCTCATGAGCCTCAAAAGCTTCCTCTGCCATCTGCATCTCGCCTTCGTAAGCTTTCCTCTCTAATGAATGCCTGGAGCCATCTAAGACCCTCTTCCTGAGTGGAACCTCAAATTCTCTTCAGGAATAAGACTCTTAGCCGTGGCGTTTTTGAATTTTGGCAGCTCCAACAGATCTTTGGAAAATATGAGTGGAAATCTATTAAACTCCTGGTCATGTCTCCATATGACATAATAATCCCTCGACAAAGGAATAATAGTCCCAACCTCCACATTGTTCAACACATCAGTTATGTCCCCAAAAATCTTCCTCCAAATCATTTTGTCACACAGGGTCGCCACCATCTCCTTGAACTCGCCTGTATTGAGGACGCAGGCCAAGAACCTAGCCGATATATCAGAATTCACTATGTTTTTGTGGTTCGTCTTGAGAAACTTCTCCCTCTAAACTATCTTCATTGTGTGAATAACCAGTCCATGGCTTATTTTAAAGTTTAAACACATGATTCATCTTCTTCTCTGACACCACACCCAAGAAGGCCACCTGCCACCCAGAAAGGCCATTTGCCTCCTGTCATGGACAAGCCTTTTTGGCATGTCCATTGTGCCCAATGCTAAAGAGAGAACACAGTGATATGTGGTGAGCGTTGGGGCACTTCCAATAGTAGCAACTCATAATTCTACACGCGTCACATCTAAGGCTAAGCACCTTTTCCCATGATGTCCTTTCCGTCATCCATCTACCTTTCGGTACCAATATATCTCCACCCCAATCTTTGTAATCATGGAACTTGTGGCCCCGCACAACGTTCACCTCCTATGCTTTTTTTGCCAACTCATCCGCCAACCCGTTTGCCCCCTTGAATATGTGGGTAACCTAAAACGCCCAAAAATCATTCAATAGTTTCATGATGTGTGGGAGCTACTTTTCTAAATTCCAGTTTGGAGTCCCCTTCTAGATGTATACTTCTCACTTTCTCCTCCTAGGCACATTGTAGAGCTAGTAAAGCCATATAGAATTCAGCTTCATTGTTCACCCCCTTCCCAAGGTATTTAGATTTCAAAGCTTAGATTTTGTGTTGATGATCCCTCAGAACACAACCAACGCCACACTCCCTTGGGTTGCCTCTGGAAGCCTCGTCAAAGCTCACCTTGCACCATCTCTCATCTGGCTCTTTGCAAATTGCCTCCTTCCTTGGATGAACAACAAGATCATTTCTCTAATCCAGGTGAGTGGGGGATTGTATCCTATCTCTTACTATAATTAAGTCAAGCATTTTTTTTGTGGAAAAAATTGAGCTTATATGATCTATGGACCATTACCAAGGTGGATATTCTATTACTTGAACTGTAAGCATAGATCTTAAATGAGTCAATAAAACAATGAAACTTGCTGTTTTATAAGTAAAACTTGCATATGACAATCCTAACTCCTAAGAGTGCTCGAGAGGAAATTGTCTTATCAAAATAGCACTAAGGAACTACTAAACTGTAAGTAGAGGCTACACATAGTATGAAACTGATGAAGAACATAAGATGAAACTCTAAAAAACTGAATACATTTTATTAACAATACACAGGATATATAGAGTTTACAGACACTATAAAAAGTGTTAACAAAAAAGAAAAGTCATCTAAATGAAGACAGCGTCTAAAAATAGAACAGATTAAGACAATTAAAAAATAGAGCCTAAATGGCTAGTAAATTAAGATTCTAAATAATAGGCTAAAAATTAGAAGAATCTAAGGTTCTAAAAATATCCCTCCCTTAATGGTCATTCTATCAAGACTGAAGCTCTAAAAATAGTGAGACTAAAAATAGTGACAACTTAAACTAAGATGACCATTAAATAGAGCAACTAAGAAATGCTAAGAATAACAGACTAAAAAGAAAACTAAAAATAAAGAATATTCTAATACCCTGCCTTAATGGTCATCGTACTACCCTACATAAGATTGTACATGTCTTGGGGTTAGAAATTCTTGAGAACATTTTGCTGCTGCTGAGACCCTCCTTGGATCTGCAGAATGCCAATGACCAATAGTAGCCAAAATAACAGAGAAGGCTGTCCCCTTCTTCAGAATGGTCTGCAACAAGAGAGAAGAGCCTGCCATTGACTCTGCCACTAAGATGAGTTTGCCACTAACACTCCCAGAATCTGCAAAGCTTTTGACCGGAAATCATCACAAAACGTCCAACTTGATGTTGGATAACAAAGCTGTTCCTCCTTGTAGCCAGAGATACACATTGAGAACAATTGCCACGACTTTGAGGAAAAACCAACAAACCCTCCAAACTATTGCAGGTGAGCAGGATGCCCCAAAATGGACCGCAAGATACCATGATTTGCCAAGAAATTTTTGTAGATGAGCACTATGACTCAAAATTGACTGTAAGAAGCCATAATTTTTGTGGAAAAAATTGACAAAACCCTGAAACTTAAGTTTACAAAGCATCATTTTTTTAAATAAAAAATGTAAAATCCCGAAAACAAGAATCCCTGACATAAAATCCCATGTGAACTTCGCGAATTATAGAAACCAGAAGTGATTTTTGTGGTGGAAAATTGATCAAAACAAAACATAATTTTTTGGGTGAAAAATCAATCAAAACCAAACAGATAGGTAGCACAAAATCCAAGACACAGATTAGCGTACAAAACATTGTTTTTAAGGAAAAAATGGTAAAACCTTTCCAAAAACTAAAGAGCCCCCCACAACTACAAAAACCTTGATTAGGGTATATAGGAACAAACCCTTATTTTTTGAGGAAAAAATTATTAAACCTCACATAATTTTTGAAGGACGAAAATTATGAAAACCCAAAATAATTTTTTAAGGAAAAAAATTATAAAAACCTAGAGTATTTCTTAAAGGAAAAAATAGTAAAAACCTCGATTTTTTTAAGGATAAAAAATTATGAAAAACCCACAAAATAATTTCTTAATGGGAAAAAATTATAAACCCTAGGTTTTTTTTAAGGCAAAAAATTATAAAACCCTAACTGGGTGTAACAGTTCAAAATCCGAATCCATAGGAAACCCATGAGTAGAAATCCAATTTTTAGATTTAGGGTTTCGTGCGAAAAAAAGAGCAAACCCTAGCCGAGGGTCACAAGCTTGTAGAAAGGCCTTGATTTGAACCCAAAAAAAACAGAGGTTGCACGGGTTCAAAAAAAAATGCATTGCTAGTAGTAGGTCAACATGAAAAAAGGGCACAATGTTGTATAAAACAATGCCCAAAAAACACCTGCGTGCGTGAAATAAAGCATTGCAAAATTGCGGGGAAAATATAAGTGATTTGTAGATAAAAAACCAGCGATTCCAAGAAAAGTGACCAAAATAAATAGAGTCCGCGATAAAAAATTGACAAAATCTTGCAGAGTTGCACACGAAAAATCATGGATTGCGGGGCCAGATTAACGCCAAATAATCGCTGCGCCAAGAAACCCACATGAGTGCTAGAAAAAAATGTGGGTAGGCATGAAAATCATACTAGAAAAGATGTGCGGATTTCTTAGAGAAAAAATGTGATTGTTAGCTGCAAAAAACACACACGGGATCTGTAAAATGGTTGTGAAAAGTGCTGAAACCCGAGACGGGTTTAACACAATCAAATTTGTGTCAAGGAAAAATATTTCTTTAAAATTCTAATTGCACCCACAAAATCCCAGTAAACCCTAATTGGGTGTGTAGTAGACTGTGATCAAAACAACACAGAGAAACCTTCAAAAAAACCTTTGAAACTTTTGAAAAAATTTCACTAAAAATTTTGTTGAAATTTTTTTAGGATTATAAAAATTTTCAAAAATTAAAAAGCTTCCAAAATCTTGAGCCCTCCCATAAAGGAGTTAGACCCAGGCCCACTCTGATACCATGATACTCTAAAAATTGAATACATTGTATTAACAATACACTCAATATATAGAGTTTACAAAGGCTATAAAAAGCATTAACGAAAGATGAAAGTCGTCTAAAAATAGAATAGATTAAGACAATTAAAAAATAGAGCCTAAATAACCATTAAACTAAGATTCTAACTAACGGGCTAAAAATAGCAAGAACCTAAGGTACTAAATATAGTCTAATACAAGATTGATCTGAAAAAACAAAGCATGGATGAAAACTCCAAAAGAGGAGGATCAAATTGTCTCAAGTCACTATCTCCAAATGCTGGTTACAAAGCTTACTGCCTCTTGAGTCCTCCATGAACATCTTGAAATGAAAATTGATATCCAGATAACTAGAACATCATAAAGCCACTACTTTTAACTATCACAACAGCTTGAACACTAGATTAAATTCATAGATTGTCCTCAAATACACAGTTGCAGCCCAGAACAACGAATGGAACTCCTACAAGTAACAAGAAGATTGTTATAGCTTCTTCTTTGGTTACAAAAGAATTTTGAAGTCCCTAAAAAGCTCTCACTAATACCCACTTCTTTGTTGTCAACTCTACCAACAAAGAATGATTGTAGGAAATGAGTTTGATGTAGTTTAACATGTCTCTTGGAAGATTTGTGGATTTTTACAGTGAAACATGGGGATGTGCCCACCCCCCCCCCCCCCCCCCCCCCCCAAGCTGTGAGTTTTCGGTATGGGAACGTTCTGGGGATAGGGGGATGGGGTGTCCCCCCACCACCGCTTTGTTAGTTTGTGTAGCTCTGACAAGTGTCTCCATGCCTAGGAATAGTGGTCGATTTTTCTCTAGAAACTTCTAGAAGTAGGAAACTTCCAGAAAATGGAAACTTCTAGAAATTAGAAACTTCCAGAAGTCAGAAACATCCAGAAAGTTTTTGATGAAGTCAAGATAATCTTAGCCATTAAGATTAGATTGTGGAGGGATTATAAGAGGAGATCAATGGTCATTTGGAGAAGTAAGATTTTAAGAAAGTTTGTAGTGGGGTGTCATTTCATATGACAAGAGTTAGAGAGTACTTCCCCAGTTATAAGGAGGACATCAGAATTCAGATTTCTACGGGGAACAACTCCAAACTTAATCCAGTTGGGAAAGGGATTGTTTTATTTCAGTGGGAGAATGGCAAGTCAATTCCCATTCAAGATGTGTTGTATGCCCCAGGCTTGGGTATGATTTTGATTTCCGTATCTATCCTTCATGATCATAGGTACAATGTAATCTTTAGAGGGGCGCATGTGTTAATCAAGCATAAGGATTGGAAATCACCCACAACTATTGGAGTCAGGAGCGATCGACTTTATAGGTTGCAGTTTGACACTCC
Organism: Chamaecyparis obtusa; assembly: GCA_027943335.1. Taxonomy (NCBI): domain Eukaryota; kingdom Viridiplantae; phylum Streptophyta; class Pinopsida; order Cupressales; family Cupressaceae; genus Chamaecyparis; species Chamaecyparis obtusa. The sequence continues at coordinate 613,452 of BSBK01003667.1, read as the reverse complement.
TAAGGCACTTATGAGTAACAGTAATCCTAGAGATCAAGGAGAGCTATGGCAGAGGAGGATGGGCCATAGGTGTTCTAGAGGTGAGCACAAAGCATGATGATGTATGTAAGGGATGTTTGTTGGGGAAGTTCAAAAGGTAGCTTTTCCAGGGAGTGACACCAAATCCAAGGGTGTTCTTGATCTAGTACATTCAGACATATGTGGACCAATGTCAACGAAATCTCTTATAGGATATGAGTACTTTGTTACTTTTATTGATGATTTCTCCAGGAAGACCTTGATATACTTCTTGAAGACTAAGGAGGTCTTCAATTGCTTCCAAGAGTTCAAAGCTCTTGTAGAGAATTTGACAAGTAAGAAGATAAAGGTTCTTTGGTCAGACAATGGAGACAAGTACAAAGGGAAAGAGTTTCAGGAGTTTTGTACCAAGGAAGGAATCAAGAGAGAGTGGACTGTTCCTTACAACCCACAACAGAATGGGGTTGTTGAGAGGAAGAATCGTTCTATATCGAAGGCAGCAAGGGCTATGTTGCATGACCAGAATATGCCACGTTACCTATGGGAAGAGGCATGTAGTACAATAGTTTATATACAAAATAGGGTTCTACATAAGGTACTGGGGAAGATGACACCAGAAGAAGTGTTCAATGGGAAGAAGCCAAATGTCAGTCACATTCCAAGGGATACACGTACCAAGTTAGATCAGACTACAGAGAGGGGGTACTTTGTGGGGTACAGTGAGGCCTCAAAGGCATATCGGATATTTATTCCAGGGACCAGGAGGATTATTGTCAGATGTGATGTCAAATTCATGGAGGACAAGGCATTTAGGAGGTCCACAGATTTGCCAACAGGTGATTAGAGTGAGCAGCCAACATAAGCTCCAAGGATCATTCAACCGAATCAAGGGCAGCGAAGTACAAGTACAATTACTAGCACAAGCTTAGGCTCAGGTGTCAAGAAATACAAGGCAAGGTTTGTGGCAAAGGGGTTCTCTCAAAAGGAGGGAATAGACTATGAGGAGACATTTGCTCCAGTGGCTAGGTATACTTCTATAGGAGCTATGATCTCATTTGTAGCACAGATGGGATGGCAAATCCATCAAATGGATGTCAAGACAACATTCCTTAATGGTGAGTTGAAAGAGGAGGTATACATAGAACAATCAAAAGGCTTTGTAGCATCCAACAATGAGATCCATGTGTGCAAATTGAAGAGAGCTTTGTATGGACTTGAGTAGGCTCCCAGGGCGTGGTATGAGCGCATTGATAGTTATTTGCAGGGAATGGGCTTCGTGAAGAGTGGGGCAAATGTGAACCTCTACTACTTGGTGGTTGGGGGTGAGGTTCTCATTCTTGTTCTATATGCGGATGACTTGTTTTTAACAGGTTCATTGGGGCTCATAGAAGAGTGCAAGAGGGACCTTGCAGCAGAGTTTGAGATGAAGAATTTGGGACTTATGCACTACTTTCTAGGCATGGAGGTGTGGCTGACAAATGGAGACATTATCCTTGGGCAAGGGAAATATTGCATCGAAATCTTGAGGAGGTTCAGGATGGAGGATTGCACAACCATATCTACACCTATGATCACAAATTGGAAGAAGGTAGAGACATCCGGGGAGAAGGATGTAGATCCCACTTTATATAGGCAGTTGATTGGTTCTCTCATGTATTTGGTCAACATCAGGCTCGATATATCTTTTGCAATAAATTCTCTTAGGTTCATGGTTGAGCCAAAGAGAGTGCATTGGACAACAACAAAGCATGTGTTGCGTTATTTGTGTGGTACAATTGAGTGTGAGATTAGATATGCTCGAGGTGAAGGAATCAAGTTGATAGGGTATACTGATACAGATTGGGTAGGCACTACAGTGGACAAGAAAAGCACTTCAGGGTGTTGCTTTAGTTTGGGATTAGGAGTTGTCTCTTGGTACAACTGGAAGCAGAAGTCCGTGGCTTTGAGTTTTGCAGAATACATAGCAACCAATATGGTGATGTGTGAAGCTATATGGCTTCGAAAGTTGCTAGTAGCCTTGTTTGGTTAGAGGGTTGAGACTACGGTGATATGCTGTGATAATCAGAGTTGCCTTAGATTAACTGAGAATCCTGTGTCTCTCGATAGGTCTAAGCATATAGACATCAGGTATCACTTCATTAGGGATTGTGTACAACAAAGGATTGTTTAGGTGTAGTTTATACCTACAGATCAGCAGGTAGCAGACATTTTGACAAAGGCATTGGGAAAGGCAAAATTCATTTTCTTCAGACCTAAGTTGGGTGTTGTGCAAAACTCCTTCCTCGCTAAGAGGGAGTGTTAGTTTGTGTAGCTCGGACAAGTGTCTCCATGCCCAGGAAAAGTGGTCTATTTTTCTCTAGAAACTTCCAAAATCAGAAACTTCCAAAAACCGGAAACTTCTAGAGCTTAGAAACATCAGAAAATGGAAACTTCTAGAAATTGGGAACTTCTAGATATGGAAACTTCCAGAATCTGAAACTTTCTGAAATCGGAAACTTCCAGAATCTAAAACTTTTTGAAATCGGAAACTTCTAGAAAGTTCTTGATGAAGTCAAGATAATCTTAGCCATTAAGATTAGATCGTGGAGGGATTATAAGAGGAGATCGATGGGCATTTGGAGAAGTAAGGTTTAATTTTTTTTGCAGTGATAGCAAACTGATTTTGCAGTATTAGCAAAGGTGCAAAGATAGCGTTGCATGCAACAACAGTGGAATTTCAGCTGTAGAAATTGAGGGAAGAATTTCCGGAGAAGAAAAATATTGCTGGAGCTCTGTCTGTAAGAGGCAAGCAGTTTATGTAACTCTTGATTTGCTGAAGTTTAATAAGAATTCCTCATCTGCTGAATTGGTTTTCCCTTTGGGGTTTTTCTAGGGACAATTTGCCCAAAAATAGTGTATTTTCTTTTCTGTTCTTGTGATTTTAGTAGTGAAATTGTGGCTACGTTATTTTTCGGTATTCACTGTAAATTAATATTTTTAGCAGTGAAATAATCTATTTAGATAGGAGATTAATAAGTAGTAGCTGCAATAGATTTTTTACACACTCAGCCTCTGCTGGAATGCGAGGATGACCAGGAGTCCCCTAAGCATCTCGGGGATGCCCAAGAGTCCTTTGAGTGTCTCGGGGACTTCTGAAAGTCTCTTCTATTAAGACATTTAAAAAATGTATATTTTTTTTAATATTTACATGCAAATCAGATATAGACATATATTTTTGGCTGATTGAAAGACATTCTCAGATCATTTGTAATCATAATATGGGTAGTTTATGAGGGTTTGTACTTTGTGGCTGCTACTGCATACATTATTGCTAGTTATGCCGGCTACTCGAAATAAAAATCAGAATTGGGGTTTCTATGTTGGTGTTTCCATGTTAGCAATTCGTGTGGTGCTACTATCACATTTTTGATATAATATAAATCTTCCATTTGTCGATTCAACAATTTTATTTAGTATACTAATTTCTAATAGTAATTAGTAATTCAATGTTCAATGTTCAAAACTTCAATGTTCAAGTGTACTGTAGTCTGTATTTAGTATTTGGCATTTGCAATTTTGCTATTTTACTTATTATATTGTTATACGTCTTTTCATCATTAGCATTTCAACTACTATGTGTATAGTATGTAGTATATACAACACTGTACCCCGCCGCCGTCCCCTCGGTGTCCCCATACTGAGGTCCTTTCCTCCCCATCCCTCTGTTCCCTAGAGCTGGTGTAACACTGGTTTTTATGAAATTCCTTAATATTTTTCTGAATGGTAATTGATGGAAAACTCTTGAATTTCCTATGTTGCATGGGTACCTAAGTTACCGGTTCAGGTTCAGGGATTGGTGTGGGTACGAGAACCCGGTACCTGGGTACGTGAAATTTTTTTTAGGGGTTTGGGTACATGTTTGTGTGTGTGTGTGTGTGTATATATATATATATATGCATTATATATACAAAAAATAAGAGAAATATCCAGAATTCTAAAACTAAATCATTTCATAGTATGATACGTGATCATTGATCAATGCCAAATGCCAAATGCCAAAGATAAATATTAAATGTGAGTTGATAGTGGAAAAATATTTGAATAAGCATATATGTACTCAGCAGGTACCTTGTGCGAACCCAATAGGTACCCACAGATGTACCCGTACCAGGTGTGTACCCAAACCCGGTATGGGGCTTGTCGGTATGAACCCGGTAACTAGGATGGGTACTTGTACCCATACCCCTGGGATGTGTACCGGGTACTGGTACACGTACCCAAGTACTCAATACACGTACCCAAGTACCGGGTACTGGTACATGTACCCAAGTACTCAATACACGTACCCAAGTACCGGGTACTCTGTGGGTTCTTAGTGGAGAGCATCATAGCTAAGGACCTAGATTAAGATTTCTGATTTTTGTTATTTCAATATGTAATCACTAATCAGTTTGAAATTTTGGTACAATGATTGTATGACATTTCAATTTGTGCGCTTAATCTTCAGATTAATGTTTGACAGTAAACTTTATTACTGTTCTTGTTTTGAAAACTCGATGTCATTATATTTTCAGATTTTCTATAAAATATTAAATTATATATAAAAAAAATGACGTACCCAAAGTAAGCCCGTCCCCTATTTTGATAAAACAACGTACCCATCCCCAAAGTACTCAAGTACCCCTGTCTCCGTGCAACCTTGTGAATTTCCCAGTGAATATTAAAATTCAGATCAGATCACTGGTAATCAATATGACAGAAGTTTGTAACCTCACCAAATAACATTTTATTCAATGAACAATCAGTACATTGCTGTTACATTGAACTGAATACGGAACCTTAGAAACACAAGCTAGGAATTACTCATAAACTGCCCGGAACAGATGGTAACTGCCAACGTATGAAATTATGACTTGATTTCAGCTTGCATGGTTATCCTTGTGCTGTCATATACCTATTCGAACTGGACAGACATGCACAGCAGCAAATGGGAGGTGTATGGTGGCAGGAAAAAGGGTTTGAAGTTGTCAAATACTGGTTGCACTATATTGTGTTGATGGAATTAGCAAACTGTGATCTTGAAGGCGCCCGTTCCATGCATTTATGAGGGCACAGATGGGTGATTTGACTTTCAAACTGTATATGATCTCCTCTTGGAGGTGTGTTGCAGCAATCCTAGCTAATAGATTTGCATATGAGTGAGCAACCTCCCAAACTAAATGCTTCTGAAATTTTCCCTTGATGATGATAGAATCTCTCTCTTCGATGTCACTTAGGGAAATAGCAATGTTGACCAACTCCAATATCCTTGCAAATGGGGATCTAGGGTTTTTTGGTAAGATAACAGCCTTGAAACTCAGCGATCACTTATTTGCCTATAAATATTTTAACGTCAATCATGCACATTGAACTCTGACTCAGTCAACCATGCAATCCCTGGTATGGAATTGCCAATGCAAGAGGCAATGGTTTTCATCCTAACCTATCAATTTGTGCAGCCAAGGGTTTCCCGTCTTTGAGTGCAGATTGAAAATAAACTCAAAATGAAGAATTGCTCTAATGAAATTGGATGATCCAAATGAAGCTGGGTGCCATCTTTAAATAACTTTTTTAATTTGGACCCTAGTATCCAAAATTCCCACCAAGTATTTAAAAATAATTATATTTGAATTATATTTTTTGTTTTTTTATTATTATTTTATTAGTTGCCAATTAATTGAAAGATTGACAGGCTTGACTAAAAATAATATTGTAATACTTACCCTTGCTCAACCTTTAGCTAACATGATAGAAAAATAGGCAATAGGTCTTCTCTACAAAGCTAATTCTAGAAAGGGAACAGTACATGATGACAAATTCTAGTGTGATCAAACCTGTTAGTATGGCAATTTCTCAGCTGTTGGCAAGCCCCTCTAGGTGCTCAGATCACAACTAGTCTTCAATCAGTCATCTCTGTGTCTTCCAAACATGATTTTTGTCTTATCCTTTTTTAATCTGCAAGGCAAAATCCCATTTTATATATCTATTGCAATGAATTTACACTGTAACATATCCAGGTCTTCCTAATTTATATGAATGGATAAATTTTGAGTTCATTTTACATGGGAATGCAATTTTTTTATCGAAGTACACTTTATCAGTGTCTACCATTTGAAAATGTAATCAAAGCTTGACCATCTAGTGTCTAGATGCTTAAATTTCAAAAATTAATTTGTATAGAGATATTTCTTGAAAGCTTAGACCAGTAATCAGTAAGACGCACAGAACACGTGAACTGTACAGTTAATGCAAGATGTCTTTCAAATAATGCAGATTAGAGGGAGAAGAAACGATCAGTTGGCTTCATGGCTTTCAATTGTAATTAATTTAATTGATTTGTATTGTGTTTATAGCTATAGAAGCTTATAATTATATTAGTTACTCTTTGGTTCAAACTATAATCTTTGCCCCTTTAAAGAAGGAATTTTAAAGCACGCCATAGCTGAACCATTGAAGATGATGTTAATCTCTAGAAAGGTTTTGACAATCTCATTAATTCGTCACATGTATATTATTTTATTATGCTATTACACATCTGACACCACATAGAAATAGGCTTGATTCGTCAACTTTTCTAATTTGTTTGGTTTTCGCATTGCAATCTTCTTTTCCCTGAAATTGGTGTATGGTAACAATGAGTAATCTTTTAGTTGTTTGGCTAATTTCATCTCTTGTTTTTTGTTTCTATATAGGGCTATAGTGCCAATGATTCAGGGTTATGAAGATGCTGCAGATTTCACAGTCACAGAGAGATTAAAAACAAGTGTGCAGGGAAATCTCGTCTTCTACTTAAGTGTGGGCTCTATTGGATTGCTTGGAATTATCATTCTTATTATCATGCACAGAACCTGGTGCGTCTTCTAATTATTAAATCAGCTTGGTGCATTCAGTAACCATTGTAATAGCATTTATATTGTCAATTCAGGGAGTGAAAACATACATCTCTAGAAAATATAGAGAGCTGATAGAAGGACATGATAAGCAGACATTCATTTCTTATTATTTCTTTGCTATATTTTAAAGTTGATTGAACTGATTGTGTCAAAAGTATATTTTGTTTACTCAAACAATACCTGTATTGTGCAAGTTTGAATATCACTATAAGCTTAAATAAAGAGAATATTTAAGTTTGGACTCCTGGTATGAAAATTATGTAAATGATCCTTAATCGCAATTCATGCTTCTTAATTGTTAACTTTCAAAATGGAAATCCCTGTGTCAATCTGGGCTGCTTTAAAATAGTTGTGTTCTTTTCGATATATACTTTGCTTCAGACACTGCTCTCTGTCAAATCAGTTTCCTCCTATAGCCTAATTAAATTCTGAATTTTTGGATCACAAGACACTCGCCTTGTTATTGTGCCCAATCCTTGTTGCTTGCTCTATTTTTAAACTGTTGCCAAATCCTTTATACAAAATATAATTTTGATTTATTGCCAATGCACTTGAGAGATTCCCAACCATAAAGTTTTTTCATTTCAAACATCATACATGTAATTTTGATTTCAATTTTTGTAAGTTTCATTGTGTTCCCGTTTGGCCTAATTTTGAGTTTGGACGAACTTACTATTTTTAGCAGTTATATTTTTAGTAAGTCTTTTTATGGCAACAGGTGAGCATTGACTGTGAAGGAAACAGAGAATATACATATTTGGGTCAGTTGAAATATAAGGCTAAAATGAGGAAATCTGGCTAAGGTATGGCAACAATCCAAAACCGTTCACTGCCTGCCAGATGTGCCTAGGAGAGGAAATCCGCTACGATGAAGGATTCCTCCTCAAGTCATAAAATCCTCCTCCACCCCAAAAGTGCGCTCGGGAGAGGGAATCCAACATGATGGAAAATTCTTCTTAAATTCAAAAAGTCCTTTAAGGTCCAAATGTGCTCATGGGTGCAAAACCACCAAGTCCAAGGAATTTCTTCCAAACATTAAATTCCTCTTTCATGTCTCAAATGCGCTCAAGATGGCAGGATGTTCAAAATTTGACAAGTGTGAAAATTCCTTGACCCCCCCTTTTATTCTCCCAAGACGGAAAGAACTTTTAAGGACCAGAAATTGACTAAGTGTGGGAAAACTCCTTCTCCCAAGTCCAGATGCGCTCATGGGCGCAAATCCTCCCTGTGCAAGGAATTTTCTCTCAAGAAAGAAATCATCCGCCATGTCTAAAGTGTGCGCATGGGTGCAAATCCACCAAGACCAAGGGTTTTCCTCATAAACCAAAAATCCTCCTTGTCTCAAATGCGCCCAAGGTTGAGGTTATATGAAACAAGGAAATTTGGTTAAGTATGGGAAAAAATCCTCCCCCATTTCTAGAATGCACCCAACATTGAAATGACAAAGAAATGAATTTAATTGCCCAAAATGATATTTTCAAAAAAAGCAAAAGGGGGCGTGACACATGGAAATCAGAGAGTGAATAATTTTTAGTAATGTGTGGGGGCCATTGGGAATACAAGTCAGATTCTCTCCCAAAATGGAAATCGGAGGAATATTTTAGAAAGTATTAAATGAGTTGCAAAAATTAACTCCAGTGCCAACTTGGTGTTAATATTATGGCCTTTTCGGCTAAGATCAATTAGGACAAGTAAGTTGATAATATTAAATAATGGATATATATTTTTATTATTACACCTTTGGTTAATTAATATATACGTGGAAGTGCGATTTTATAATAATAAATAATATGGCATTTATTATTTCTATTATAATTAAAATAAATTACTTGGGAGGGCCCAAGTCGGCCACCTTGAGGTGGAAGAGTTTATTTAATGATGCTCATATATATTGGAGTTTTTGATGAAGGACAAACACATAAAAAACATAACATGTGAATGTCCTCTTCATCAATGCTTGGAGCGATTTAGTTTAGCATTATGGAGTGAATCAAACCAACATTTATGGACCGATCTACAGCAGCATTGGTGACAATAATTATCCGCACTATTGGCAAATTAGTTCTGCCCTTATAGTGCAAATAAGGCTTGAAATCTGGGCAATTTGTCTATTGATGAGGTGCAGATCTATGGCAGATTTGGTGCAGATCTTAGGGCAGATCTAGTGCGATTTTTACATTCAACGAACTAGGGCTGATCTGAAACAATCTTAAGATTAGATTGGTGGCAAATTTGGAGCAGACCTTGATAGTGAATTAAAAAGCAGATTGGAGGCTCCTAAGAGCAGAATTCAAGGACAAATTAAGCAGCCCTAAAAGGTTGAATTAGGGCAGACTTGGCGTAGCCCTAGAAGAGCGAATTGAAGACCTTCAAGAGCTGATTCATAACAGTCATTGAGGGCAACATTGGAGGACTAATTTGAAGAATACAAGTACAGATTTGAAGCTAACAAAAGGATAAATTCAGATCTTCAAATCCGGGTATTATCTTTCTTTACTTGAGAATATTTATTATATTCTGTGGCTTAGTATTTGAAAGACCTCTTTAGATTGTATATTCCTGTTAGAAAGTAAAGTCCACCAAGATAACTGAGAGGGGGGGGGGGGGGTGAATCAGTTATCAGATAAAACAACTTTTATCACCATTATCAGATTTCAACCATGTAATCAATATAAGCAACAACCATAGAAAGATCAAAATACACAATAACACAATAACACAAGATATGTTGACTAGGGAACGTCTTGATCAGAGAGTAAACTCCGGTGGGAATGATGCCCACAAAAGATGTACTAATATGAAAATTCCTTGTGAGAGGATGGATTTTGTTAGGAGCCTTATGAAATATATTAAGTACATATGAGTCCCTGTTAGGAGACTTTGAATCCCTGTTAAAAGATTCTAACCTGGTTAAGAGTTATGGAAGACAGAAGGACCCACTGTCCAAACAGCTTCAAGGGCAAGATCACTGAACACACTGTCCAACTGATCTCTGTATTATCCGAACATAATAATACCAACAATTACTGATCTCAACAACTTATCTTTACTCCTCTACCTGTGCCAAACCGCACCAACTGCTTCACCAGATCTCAATACCAGATCTCTGCAATTCGCATATCCTCTTACAATATCAACATCAACATATATTGCTCAATTCCACATTTCATATCAATATCTCACATTACAATTGAGGAAAACAATCATTCCTTTATACCACACTCAAATAATTACAAATGAGTCGGCCAACAAGGCTTAACTAATTACAAAATATAAACCTTCACACGTTACATAATATTCCACAATCACATAAAACTGTCGGCTTCAAAACAAAATAAATCTTCACTCATGCGACCTCCGACCATGCTGTCTCATCCAAGTCACCACCAAAATGTCTTCATCAACTGTATAACTGCGCATGCTTGGATTCTATCCCGGTTAGGAGATATAATCGAGTTATCACAAGCCGCTTCTCAGGAATACTGTTTGAATACTGCTTCCACTAAATTACACATAACTGTCATGAATAATTGAATTTCCGTACGCGCTCTTGACCACAATCTTAGGACACAATATAGAATAAGTCCTCAACTTCACATAGCTTGATCTGCAATACTCCACGTGCGCTAATTCAAACATTGTCTGCTTCTCTGCTAATCTCTAGTAGATTAATGTGTTGACATCAATGACAATCATAGTCATGAATGCAACATACAACTGCTACAAAATGACTCCGAATACTCCCCCATAGGACATATTCAGCATTCATTCCTAACAATTCCTTGCTATAATCTGAAAATACTAACATGGTATCAGAGCCTAGGTTGAAGAAAGATCTAATTTTCAGATTTAGGAATTCAGTCTAACTCTTTCAAAACTAAGAAATCTATGGCAACTAGGGGTTGGTCTGAAAATAGTAATTTAACCTTACATCTTATGAGGGTTTTGATTTGCATCAAGATCTAGAATTCTGATTATGCAAATTCATTGGTCTTTTAGCCTTCTATGCCTCATATTAGTTTCTATGTTGTGAAACCATCTCATAATTGGCCGAAAAGATATGGGTAAAATTGCGTCATTACATTCTTGCATGTTTTGAAATTATACGATTGACCTTCTTAGGGTAAATTTCAAAATATCTGGAAACATTCAATTGAGAGGGAGTCTAACCTTGTGGACATTATAAAGTAAACTTAAGCTTCAGAGGGAGAAGATAGGATTTGTATAAACCTCTCACCATATTGTTCCAGAGGGAATAGATCATCTTGAGTGGCACAGGCCCCAGAGATCATAACCTGGTATGACTTTAAAACATTCATGAATAATATGAATCATGGGCATTCTAACAATTTATCCCTGTGTGGTTATGTAGAAGGAAACCCACCTTAGTGCTCGACTTAAGAGGGAGTTTAATCATGGGCTCACTTAAACCTGGTTTTGCGGTATAAACTCCTTCCTTACTTTTTGCATAAATGTGCAGGATCATTCCTATTGACATGGCTGTTTGACATAACTAGCTAATTGCTATTAGTTGATTATGAATGTATAGGAAGCACATTTTTCTTTGGTATATGTTGAGAACATTAATTGTTTTATATTGGATACATACATTATAATACCTTGACTTGCTGGATTTATGCATATATGAAGAGCATACATTATGCATGGATGCATACTTTGCTTAGACATATGTATGATAACATTCACAGCTGATTAGCATAGTTGTTTCTTTGCATATCTAGCTGATTATTTGTCATTGGCATAATTGATTAATTAACATATATTTGTGAGAAGCATACATTATGTTGCAGTGTATCTTACATTGACATATTTCTGTTATGTATGTGCATACTTTACGCACATGGCTGATTAACTTGATGTATGGATGGCAACATACATTGTTTTGTTTGTATGCATGGGAAGCATACTTTACATTGGCATATGTTTTACATTACCTTGCTTATATAGTAGGAAACTATATGATATATGCTAGCATTGGCTTATGTTGACATATGATTACATTTGCATGTTTTATGTGCGGGAGCATACCTTCTTTATAGCTGAGTCTATATTCATGATATGATTATATTACATTTAGTTTGCACCTGGTTATGTTGGTTATTCTTATGCTTATGAGGATTCATAAGATAAGATCTGTGTTGGTTATTCTTATGCTTATGTGGATTCATAAGATAAGATTTATGTTGGTTATTCTTATGCTTATGTGGATTTATGAGATAAGATTTTGCTTATATGATTCATGCGATCACACTTATGAATTGGAAAATATCATGGATTTGATATTCTTCCCATGGATCAGGGATCCATTGCTAAGTAGTTGGTGGACATCATGGACTTGATATCTGGAGACCATTACTTTGAGCATTTGGTGAATATCACAGACTTGATATTTGTTAGACCAATGCTCATGATATCACGGACTTGATATCTCTAGGATCATGGATCCACATTTGAGTAGTTGGTGGATATCATGGACTTGATGTCGATAGACCATTACTCTGAGCACTTGGTGAATATCATGGACTTGATATTCGTTAGACCAATGCTCTAAACATCATGGACTTGATGTTATGTTGACTTGTGGTAAACATCATGGACTTGATGTTACTTTGAATATCATGGACTTGATATTTTATTTCGAGTCGTGGAGACTTGTGGATCTAGGAAATCCACTTCCGGTTGGTAAGTATCATATGACTTGATGTTACCATGGAAAGATGATTCTCATATGGATATGAGATGAATGGTTGGGGAATGATGAAGAACATATGTGTTCTCATCTGGTAGATAGAGACCTACCTTCATAGATGTGAGATCTATGATATCATTGGATAGGATATCCAATATGGTTATGTTTTTGTTACCTCTATCAAGGATGATGGACAGGTTCAAAGGGTGAGTCCTATGGGTTGATCTTTTCCTCAAGTCCAAGAGGGAGTGTTAATATTATGACCTTTTTGGCTACGATCAATTAGGACAAGTAAGTTGATAATAATAAATTATGGATATATATTTTTATTATCACACCCTTGGTTAATTAATATATGTGGAAGTGCGATTTTATAATAATAAATAATAAGGCATTTATTATTTTTATTATAAATAAAATAAAGTACTTGGGAGGGCCCAAGTCGGCCGCCTTGAGGTGGAAGAGTTTATTTAATGATGCTCATATATATTGGAGTTTTTGATGAAGGACAAACACATCAAAAACATAATATGTGAATGTCCTCTTCATCAATGCTTGGAGGGAGTTAATGAGCAATTTAGTTCAGCATTATGGAGCGAATCAAACCAACATTTATGGACCGATCTATACCAGCATTGGTGACAATAATCATCTGCACTAATGGCGAATTAGTTCTGCCCTTATAGTGCAAAAAAGGCTTGAAATCTGGAAGATTTGTCTATTGATGAGGTGCAGATCTAGGGCAAATATAGTACGATTCTTACATTCAGTGAACTAGGGCTGATCTGAAACAATCCTAAGATCAGATTGGTG